>VDFB02193867.1:311553597-311721424 GCA_007258455.2 Sequoia sempervirens
GAAAAGAGACTGCAAGATGTGGAGTCAGAACAAATGTTAGTCGTTAAACAGCATGGGGATGCGTGAGGTGAGCAACAATGATGAGCAAGCGTGGAGCAGATGACAAGGCATGCAAAACGATGCACAAAGTGGAAGGAGCAAGGTTCAAGACAAAACTGGCAAGTTTTGAGGTGTTTAAGACAAAAAATTGGGAAAAGTGTAAGGACGTTGAAAATCAACACCCTTGCACTTGGAGGAAGCTTACTTTGGTGCAGGGGCGCTAAAAAATAGCGCTCTTGCACTTCTCAGTGTTGGGAAAATTCCTTATGATGTCAGGGCGCTCTTTCTTGGCACTTCTGCATTTGGGAGTTTGCATGATTTTCTATGGACCAATGAATGTAAAGGCACATTTTTTTATGCCACTGCACTTGAAGCATGGAGTTGGAAAATAATGTGCAATGACATTGAAAAACAACGCTCGACTCTTTAAGCATGAATTTCTTAGTGTCAGTCACTTACATAATGCGTTTTGAAGAGTAACCCTTTCACCATGTATTTTGGAGAGAAAAACCTACATCTTTACGCCAATATACATTGATGTAAATGGTGATAGACTGAAACAAAAATAATCCGGTCGGTGATGTGAGATTGATGGAAAGCAAACAGATGGAAAAGCACGTTAGAACACTTACAGTGAAATAAGAGACCACGATTTCAAACTAAAACGCATGGGTGTAAGATTGATTGACGCATAAAGAAACAAAAAAAGAAATGCGATTAGGGTAAGAAGAAACGCCCACGCATTTTAGAAACTTCTTCAAAATAAAAGGAGAGAAAGAAAAACGAGTGAGCTGCAAAAACACATGAAGAAAACAGTAGTAAACAAAAATGCACATATAGATTACTACAATGTGCTCAAAACAATGTATAAAAATGAAGGAAATAGAGGAAAGGTAAGAAGAACGACTTACCAAGAGAAAATGTGAAACTTTGTTGGGAGGAACTTCAGATTTCTCCAAAAACGTATTTTGCAAGTTGAGAAGATTTCGCCCAGCAAGAAGGAATGGAGTTCAAAGACCACAAATGATGAAAATGAGACATAAAATCACTTTTAAGTGATTGAGAAACATCAAAAATCTAACTCAAGTCGCACATTAAATTGAGGCATAAAAGATGGCACGAAAAGTGAAAAGTGTAATAGACAAGAAAAAGTGCCCCTGAGCCAAAAAATGGCTAATTCTGGAAAATGTGTAATGGCGCAATTTTTAAGCACTTTAGCACATTTCTTGGAAATCACTTTTATGCAAGGACGTTGATTTTTAGCGTCCTTGCACTTTTCAACACTTAGCCAATTTTGGCTGTAAGCAGGGGGGCACTTTTTGAGTGCAACTGCATATTTCACAATTTGACTAAGTATGAACAATGAAACTTCGCAAAGGAGCTCATTTCGAAGGTCTCTGCCAGGCGAACATAGGGGGATGCTCAAACTGACGGTTTGAGGGTTGGGAACACATTTCAAGGTGGCTTGAATATCACCTCGTTTTCCGTGCTTGAACTTCACGAACCTAGGAAAGGGACAAGTTTTGTAGGGGGGTTATCTGTGGAATGAGCGCTGCTAGATTCCATGTTAACATGATGTTAGGTGTCTTAATTGAGTTTGTGAAGGTCTTAGACAACCATAGAAGACCATGTAGGGTCTCTTTTCATATTTTTGTTTGCAATCCTAGGTTTGAAGTCTTGACAAAAACCATATTTTGCAAGTTTAAGTACAAGAAGACATTAGGCTACATTAGGTTTTTGAAGGAAAAGCATGTATTTTCGAAAGGTTATTGTTTTTTGATATTCATTCATACTAAATCAATGAGAATACATGCTCCAAGAAGCTGTGGGAGAAGTGTACATAAAACCATACACAAAAGCATTCATAGGGCAAACCAGATGCATACAAAGAATACACAAAGCATGCAAGGAATACACGCAGCTAACACACGATGTACATCACGCACACACACAAAATACACTAAGCACACACCAAGAATACACTTGACAGCCAAGGAATACTTGGAGCAAACATGATACACGCATAAAGCAAACATAACACACATATGGAATACAAAACATATAACAATATTAGTACACAATAATCAATGGAGTACACGTAAAAACATAAACAAAACCATACATAAGGCAAACATGATGCATACGAAGAATACACAGCAAACAGCAAACATGCATAATACATGAAGCACACACACAAAATATAAGAAGCACACACACACAGAATACACAAAGCACACACGCCTAAAGCAAAGATAACGATCACACAAAATATAGAACATATAACAACTATGTTACCACACAATAATCAATGGAGTACACAATAAAGCCTGCAATTGGTTTGGTGTGTGATTTTGTTGTGTTTTGAGCAAGATATGGCAAAAATACTATCTGCAGCCCTATTACAGACCTAGGGTTTCCAGCAAGCTTAAAAAATTCATAACTTTTGTTTGCACTGCCAAAAATTGTTGAAACTTAGTGAAGTTCTTGTTTAGATTGCTGCCCAAGTCCCCACCAAAGGATAAGTCTTGATTCAATCATTTATGTGATTTATGAAGGTCTCAGTGTGTTCTTTGTCAAAGATTGTCAAAACCCTAGGTTTCTTTGAGGGCTTAAGCAAGAAATTTGTTTCTTTGAGTTCACCCTAACAAGTGGGGTTTGACACAAATTCAGTAGAGTCTATAGAATCTGAAAAACTTAATTTTTTTGCATTTGTTTATCCCTCTGCATCACATATATCTTCATAATAAAAACATGATAGTGCCTAGTTATTCAAATGAGAGGGAAAACTTGTTTATATATAAATTTCAATTGACTTTTTTGCATATAGGCTAATCTCAGGTCAATTTCCAACACTCAAAACCGACACTCACAATAATAATTATCATAATAGGACAACTTTAGAACTAGGGCATCTTTGCCCTTGTCTGTGTGATTTTAACCCAATTTTTTGGGAATGTAAGAAATTTTAACGTATTTTTCCAATCTGATTTTAGCCACAACTTACGAACTCATCAATGCACAATGTTAATACAAGCATGATGCAGATATATCACACCCAAGACAAGGCAAGATTCAATCATAAATAAGGCATACAATGAGCAATCAATTGAGTGCAAATAAAATCATACATAAGAGCATACATAAGGCAAACACGATACATACAAAGAATCCACAAAGCATGCAAGGAATACACACAGCAAACACACGAAATACATCACGTACAAACACAAAATACACGAAGCACACACGTACAGAATACACTAGACAAACAAGGAATACATGGAGCTAACATGATACACGCATAAAGCAAACATAACACACATATCGAACATATCTAACATATAACAACAATGTTAGTACACAATAATCAATGTAGTTGTAATGTCCCCTTCTCAAACCTGATCTTTCCAGTGACCGTTGGCCTTTTTCTGGAAACCCGAAGGCTAGTCGGAAGGTAAAATTAGGGTTTCCTATTTTTAAGGATGTCTTTGCTCAGAGCTGCTGGATTCAATGGCGGATTCTTTCTGGGTTTTCAGAGAGCTTCGCAGTGGTATGTTCGTCTCGGCATTCTGAGCATTTCCAGGAATTTACTATTTTTAGTAAATTCTATTTTTGGCAGTAAACAGGTTGGTCTCAGGCAGTTGACTTTCCTCTTCAGTTGACTCCAGTGGCGTTTTTAGTTTCGGGCTTCAGAATGCAGTTTTGGGGGATGAGCTTATTTCACTTAAAAATAACATTATATTTTAAATGTTATTTTATCACCTTGGCCTAGTCAAATAACTTAATGTTATTTTAAAAGGTGGACTTGAAGGGTGGCGCCATCATTGAGGATATATTAAATTTATATTGAATTTTCCAAAGTCAAAGCAAGCTAAATGAGGGCGCATTTATCAAGGTGAATTTAATTAAAATATCAATATTAAGCTTGAAAGGAAAAGGACGCCATTTTGGAGAGAGGATTAGGGTTTGGCATTAAAGTGGATTTTTAGGGTTTCGAGAAGTCAACAGGAAGTTATAAAAAGGAGGCCTTGAGCATCATTTCACATCTTTTGACGACTATACTGTTATGCTGCCGGATTGGCTCTGGAATCGCTTCGAGGAATGAAGGCCTCCTAGCTCGGGCATCGCTTCGTGTTTGCAAGACAACATCAAGTGGTGATTCTTAGTCTAGTTTGTGAGTTTTTGAATATTGTGCATTGTAATCTGCCTTTCGAAATCTTTATATTTCTGTTTCTGCATTTTGTCAAGTTCTGGAAAATTGCATTGTTAGACAGCAGATCTGAGTTTTTATTCATAAATCCAAAAAGACCAAAAATTTGCATATGGGTATTGTATTATCTTCATTGTAGGCTTTAGGCGTTCCATCCCTCCAATTTGTAGATTTTATGAAGCTTCCATTTATTTTATAGAGCAGATCGCCCTTTCCTTTAGGCCGTACCATTCAGCAGTGCATTGGTATCCGTGCAAAATAATTTGAAGGCTTTTAGATCTGTGTTTAGGGTCTTTCCTAGGCGTCTTCTCTACTGGAGTATATTGCATTTTGTCTCGAGTGAATTGGGCAAGTTAATCGTGAGTTACGAGCATTTGATTGGTTTCTTAGACTGCTGGTTTGAACTGCAAAATACAGATTTCTGGTTACTCAAGAAAACAGCAGTGTTATTTCTTATTCATTGTGAGATTTTGGTGTGGCATATTGAATCAAGCCAAAGAATTTATGATGGTATTGTAATGGTTGATAAATCCAGCTCTAATCTCTTGACAGGCGTATTATATTCGATTGTAAACTGACAGTAGTACTGGCAGTGATTCTTAAGTTTGTTAATTCGAATTTGTAATGCTCAATTTCATTTGAAGTTTGTAATAGATAGATCTCCGCCCTATGGTAGCTACTTTCCCATCTTGGGTCAGCAAGCACATTCTGGGTGTCGAGTATTTCCAGTATTCAGCATTTCATTTCAAGCTTTGCTTTCTGTAAACACTCCGTCATATGGTCGCCCCTCACTCCGCATTGGATTGGGTAGCACATACTTGACGTCGAGTTCTTTTCTGTTTCTAGATTAGAAGACCCTCTGACCAATGCTCGCCATCATCGGCGCCATTCTGGTTAGAGTTGCTTTCTTGCACGTTTTGGTTTATCCATCTAACCTTAACGGGTGCACTGTTTGTAATTGGAAATCTGTTAATTGAAAAAAAACAAAAAAAATTTGGCTCGGTATATTTCAGTGGTATCAGAGCCAAGATCCTGCCATCCTGTGAAAGTAATTAATGATTTAATTGTAAGATGAGTGACAGAGATACCAGACACTACGAACAGAGAAAGATGACTATAGAGAAGTCTCTACTTGAGTTAATGCATGATATGTGTACGCTATTGAAGGATCCTGAGTTAAGGTGTGGAATCAGAAAGATTTATGCTAAGTCTAAGAAGTCGGATTTGATTGGGATTTCTAAAGAATGCCAGTTCAAGAGGAAATGTGAACATGAGGCCGCCAAACTCCATAAAGATTATCAAAGCATGACAGAGGAGTTTAAGAACGGTGTTTCATTTGATACCTTTTTGGATTGTGTGGTGACTTATTATCCTAGAAAGTGGGCTATGGTCAACTACATCAAGCAAATGATTAAGGAGGAAGCAGAACATGCCATGGTTGCAGGTGCAATGAAGGAAGAAGAAGTGCCTGTTTGTGGATTGCAGCCCACAAATGAACATGACGAAGAGAAAAATCAGCCAACTAATATTGAAGATGGCACAAGCAAGGGGCACATGTCACCTCAAAATGATCGTAAGTTTGATATAGAAACCTTGACAGTTGAGGAGTGTGTGGGAGAGCCCCATAATACTTCCCTAGACTTGCATGTGATAGCAAGTGACAAAGATCAGTTCGGTGAAAAGAATATAGTAGCAGACTTGAATCCTAATTTGGATTCATCCCATGGAGGTTTTGATACTAAGGGCTTCACAGAAGATGTTGGTAGAACTATTGTATGGGATGAGTGCATTAATGAGGAGAATACTAGTGGTGTCCTTGAACCAGCTTTTGATCATTACCATAATGATATCATTGGTAAAGATGCCGTAGTGTTTATGCCTCCATTTGTTGAGGATGTGGTGATGGATAATTCTTTTTATGTTGCTGGCCAAAAAGCTCAAGAGTTTTCACAAGATGAATTTATTACAAGTGGTCAAGAAGACCTTTATGGCATGCATATGACTGTTCATGATGAGATCAGAAACATACCTATAGATGATAGGTTCATTGAAGATAAGGATGATAAAAAATTTCAAACAGCTAGCTCTAAAGATTCCTTACTCCCTTTCAGTGACAGTGTTAAGGGTGGTTTTGGGTTTGAACCTCAAACCCAACCATTGGAGGGAGGTATTTATGAAGATATCAGCTCTAGTGATTTGGGAGTTGACCTATTCCAAGAATCAACACTCCAAATGTTGCACAAAGAATACTTTTCTTGTGATCAAAACAATCAGCCTCTCACCATTTGGGATCCAGGTGTGAAGGCACTTAGTGATGACAAACCGGTATGGGATGAATTTCCCTTTGATCCGGATGAAGAAATGGAACTTGATAAGGGTTCCCTATCAGCAGACAATGATGTTAATGTGCTTAAGTTTGGGGCTGCTTTCAAGTTTGTTCAAAGTAACATGGGAGAGGAAACAGAGTTTGAGGGCCATATGGCTCTTGAAGATGAAAGGTTTGGAGGAATTACCAAACACAAATCTGATTTATCAAGGCATGAAGCTGATTGCAATCAACGAGTTGAAGACTTAGTGAAGTATGATGCTTTCCAAGACAATGAGCATTCTCCACTAGTTGGTGGTGAAGTACAAGAATGTTGGGGCAACAATGAGGGCAGCAAATGCGTGAAACGAAGTTCTGATTTTCAGTTGCAGCCTATCAACAATTTACCATCTTCACATTCTTATGGGTGGGAAGATCAATTCAAGGTGTCCGTTAACAAGGAAGTGCAAGCTCTGTCCCTATTTGATCGCACACATAGCTTGGTTGAAGAGCTTTACTGGAGGGCTCAGCTTGATGAGAGACGTGGAGGAGTGACAGATGAAGTTGCTCTTTCTAATTTGCAACTTATCAAAGATTCCTTGGAGACCATGAAATCCGAGTACATAGGCTTGATTGAAGATAGAGATCATGCCGTTGAATCTGCAAAGAAGGCCTTCATTGTTTTCGAAGAAAGGGAGAGTATGGTTGATGAGCTCACTTTGGAGCTTAAATCAACAAAGGACAAGTTGAAAGAATCTCAGTGGACTCTAAGAAAGATTGAAGACCAGTTTGCAGATTTCAAACTTTTCAAGGAGCAAGAGGATGCACGAAGAGCTGGAGAAATCAAGCAAGTAATTGATGAGATTGATAGTCTTCGAGAGGAGTTTGATCTTGAAGGTTTCACAAGAAAATCAAAGGTTGCATGTGCAGATTTGGAGCAGCAAGACGAAAGGAATGACTTTCAAGTTTATGACAATCCTCTTTTTCAAGAAGGTGATGAGAAAAGTTATGATAATCCTCTCTATGAAGTAGAGGATGAAATAGAGAATGAAACTGAGTTTGGTTTCCAGTGCTTGGATGCCTCGATATCACTCCATGAGGAAGTGCCACGTCTGTTGATTAGTAATGAATGCATAAGTGGGTTTGAGGATGAAGTCTATACATGGGAAGTGTTGATTCGAGGAGATTTCAACATCTTCGACACCAAGGTGTTAACAAGGCAAGATTTGGTAGCTGCTGGTAACTTCAGTACAGCAGCAAGAAGCGAAGATTTAAGTCTTGTTACTCATGAAGAAGGGAATGAAGATGGACCAGAACTTGGTGTTTGCATGTTTGTCAATCCATCCCTTTGGTTGAACCATACTTTGGCACATATTGGTCTATTTTTGGATTTGGATTTGAAGTCATTTAATAAATCATGCTCCCATGTTGTTGAAGCTTTCATAGATAGGCTTCAAAGGTTCATTAGCGGAGGCATCAATCTCTTCAGTATGCACTTGATCCTTACTAGCATTTGGGAATGTGTTGAGTTTTCTTTTCAGTATGTTGGAGATCACTTTCAGTTGGGTATCCATGCTTGGGATTCTCAATATGGGTTGATAGAGCTTATTACTTGTGGAAAGAAGGACTTTTTGAAGGATAAGGATCAAAATTTCAGTATTAATGATGTTGTGACTTTCTTTTCCAGCCCCATGATGGTTCCGTTTGTTCATCGACAAATGGATTGGAGAGAAATTTTGAGTGTGGGTTGGAAAGAGGAACAATTGGTTGCTCTTGGCGTTGATCCTTGGCTAAGACAAGAGCAGATTTTGAGACTCGTGCTTGCTGGTTGGTGGCAGACCAGCCCTGTTACTTGTGGAGTTACTCTCGTTTGGGAGAGTTTTTTCATCACCACTTGCCAACGAGGTGGTAGTTTTCAAATGGAAATTGCTCTAGTATGTTTTTCGGCCATTTTTGAGTTGTTACCTTGCAACTCTATGCTCATATCATACACTCACACTTGGGAATTTCTTTGGTGCTGCTATTCTTTCTTGTGTGAGGTACTAAAATCAGATAGCACTTCGCTGACTTCGGCCTTGAACAGCAGAGATTATTTGTTCCTTCGCACCTATTCTACTTTTGGAGTGCATCCTATGGAGGTTTGTGAAGCAAATTTTGATAGTTTCTTTACTATATTGGTTTTGAACAACGAACTTCCACACACTTTGGCTTTCCCCTCTGAGACTCTTGGAGTTGGAATAGTAAGAGTGATTAGAAGTCTTCATGGTGGTGTCGATATAATTCAGTTGATGCATAGTAGCTCCAAAAGAAGCCATGAGGCTGAATTTGTTGAGATCTTGCAAAGGATTGCTTTCCTCCTTGCAAGAAGATTTGAAGATATCATTTTTTCCATCAGGGCTTCGTTTGTTACAATATGGAGGTATGTTGAGGAGTTTGATTTCGAGTTGAGCAGCCTGTCCATTGTGGTTGACAATGGTATAGTTGATACTGTTGACTTTGGGCCTCTTGGACATAAGACGTCGCATGAAGCTGGTCTCAATCCTTTAAAAAATTTCAGTATGAGTATCATGGACAGTAACACTTTGGGGTTACAAGGAAGGTTAGTGCAGCATAGGAATGATGATTTCACAGATGTGATCAGAGTGGAACAGCATCGGCATGGTGGGTCCTTCCTGCGATGGGTTTGGGAACCAGGGATCATACTTGTTGCGTATGGTTTAGTTTTAAAATTTCTGGAGTTGTGGTGGTATTGCTTGAGGACAAGCAATTTTGGGAAGGGCGGATTGTAATGTCCCCTTCTCAAACCTGATCTTTCCAGTGACCGTTGGCCTTTTTCTGGAAACCCGAAGGCTAGTCGGAAGGTAAAATTAGGGTTTCCTATTTTTAAGGATGTCTTTGCTCAGAGCTGGTGGATTCAATGGCGGATTCTTTCTGGGTTTTCAGAGAGCTTCGCAGTGGTATGTTCGTCTCGGCATTCTGAGCATTTCCAGGAATTTACTATTTTTAGTAAATTCTATTTTTGGCAGTAAACAGGTTGGTCTCAAGCAGTTGACTTTCCTCTTCAGTTGACTCCAGTGGCGTTTTCAGTTTCGGGCTTCAGAATGCAGTTTTGGGGCATGAGCTTATTTCACTTAAAAATAACATTATATTTTAAATGTTATTTTATCACCTTGGCCTAGTCAAATAACTTAATGTTATTTTAAAAGGTGGACTTGAAGGGTGGCGCCATCATTGAGGATATATTAAATTTATATTGAATTTTCCAAAGTCAAAGCAAGCTAAATGAGGGCGCATTTATCAAGGTGAATTTAATTAAAATATCAATATTAAGCTTGAAAGGAAAAGGACGCCATTTTGGAGAGAGGATTAGGGTTTGGGGCAAAAAATTTTTCAGGCCTTCGAGAAGTCAGAAAAAGGAGGCCAGGCATCATTTCCTTTTGACGACTATCTTGTTCTGCCGGGATGGCTCAGGAATCGCGCCTAAGCCAAAATAAACATGTGTGTTAGTTCAAGACGATGAGTTTTGAAGGAGTGAGTTTGTGAGGAATCATTCTTCAAACCTTGCGTGCGCGGTTTGTGCGCTGTTTGTACGCGGTGGTTGTTATTTGAGTTTTTATTCATAAATCCAAAAAGACCAAAAATTTGCATATGGGTATTGTATTATCTTCATTGTAGGCTTTAGGCGTTCCATCCCTCCAATTTGTAGATTTTATGAAGCTTCCATTTATTTTATAGAGCAGATCGCCCTTTCCTTTAGGCCGTACCATTCAGCAGTGCATTGGTATCCGTGCAAAATAATTTGAAGGCTTTTAGATCTGTGTTTAGGGTCTTTCCTAGGCGTCTTCTCTACTGGAGTATATTGCATTTTGTCTCGAGTGAATTGGGCAAGTTAATCGTGAGTTACGAGCATTTGATTGGTTTCTTAGACTGCTGGTTTGAACTGCAAAATACAGATTTCTGGTTACTCAAGAAAACAGCAGTGTTATTTCTTATTCATTGTGAGATTTTGGTGTGGCATATTGAATCAAGCCAAAGAATTTATGATGGTATTGTAATGGTTGATAAATCCAGCTCTAATCTCTTGACAGGCGTATTATATTCGATTGTAAACTGACAGTAGTACTGGCAGTGATTCTTAAGTTTGTTAATTCGAATTTGTAATGCTCAATTTCATTTGAAGTTTGTAATAGATAGATCTCCGCCCTATGGTAGCTACTTTCCCATCTTGGGTCAGCAAGCACATTCTGGGTGTCGAGTATTTCCAGTATTCAGCATTTCATTTCAAGCTTTGCTTTCTGTAAACACTCCGTCATATGGTCGCCCCTCACTCTGCATTGGATTGGGTAGCACATACTTGACGTCGAGTTCTTTTCTGTTTCTAGATTAGAAGACCCTCTGACCAATGCTCGCCATCACCGGCGCCATTCTGGTTAGAGTTGCTTTCTTGCACGTTTTGGTTTATCCATCTAACCTTAACGGGTGCACTGTTTGTAATTGGAAATTTGTTAATTGAAAAAAAACAAAAAAAAATTTGGCTCGGTATATTTCAGTAGTACACCTAAAACCATAAACAAAAGCATAAATAGGACAAACAAGATGCATACAAAGAATACACAAAGCACACAAAAAATACATGCAAAAAACACACGAAATACATGAAGCATACAAATAGAATAGACGAAGCACACACACACAAAATACACATAGAACACACAAAGAATACACGCAACAAACACACGAAATACATGAACCACACATTCAGAATACACAAAGCACACGCGCGCACAATACACTAGTCAAACAACGAATACATGAACCAAATATGATACACATAAAGCAAACATAACACACACATAAAACATAGAATATATAACAACAATGTTAATACACAATAAATATTCGACATAGATCTGGAAAAGGTAGATACAAGGGCACTTGCGCAGAAAGTTGGAGCCTAAATTAAAGGGTGAAGACTACGATTGCCCCTGTCCAAAATTGAGAATTTTTTAATACTTCAGAGAGGGTTATGAATGTACGGGGATGCTCTACACTTTTCTGCAACTTGTTGTTGGTGAAACTTTTCGAAGTAACCTACACATGCGAAAATACAATAAAACGTTGTGTTGTATAGGAGTTTGCCTCAGTCAAACCCTACTTGTTGTGTTCCCACTTCCACAAGCAGCAAATAATGATGGTAGAGAGTGCTTACCCTAAGTCAGGTAGAGGACAATTAAACAATAATTGACTGTAATAAACAAATGATAATTGATAATGTTACCTTTGGTATGATACTCCTCTCGTAGTGATGTCACACCATAAGTTGTCACAAGAAATTGATCGATGGATGATTGAATTCTCTTGATGACTTGCAAAACGTTAGTGAAAATAATACAATAGATTGTTGTAGCTAACATGTAAAAGATAAATCACTTATTGATGTAAGAGCATCTAGCAACTTAAAAAATGTAACTTTCCAATTTTGATGTTGGCAGTCTTAATTGAATTTGTGAAGGTCTTAGACAACCATGGAAAACCATGTAGGGTCTCTTTTCATATTAAGTTTACAATCCTAGGTTTGAAATCTTGAAAAGGTGCATATTTTACAAGTTTAAGTGCAAGAAGACAATAGGCTACATTAAGTTTTTGAAGGAAAAGCAGGTATTTTCGAATGGTTATTGTTTCTTATATTCATTAATGCTGAATCAATGAGAATACGCGCTCTAAGAAGCTATGGGAGGATTGCACATAAAACCATAGACAAAAGCATACATAAGGCAAACACAATGCATACAAAGAATACACAAAGCATGCAAGAAATACACACAGCAAACACACGATGTACATCACGCGCACACACAAAATACACGAAACACACACACACAGAATAAACTAGACAACCAAGGAATACATGGAGCAAACACGATATATGCATAAAGCAAAAATATCACATATATGGAATATAGAACATAAAACAACAATGTTAGTACATAATAATCAATGGGGTACACATAAAACCATAAACAAAAGCATACATAAGAAAAACACGATGTATAAAAAGACTACACAAACCACGTAACAAATACACACAGCAAACACACGCTATTGATGAAGCACACATGCAGAATACACGAAGCACACACACGAAAAATACACAAAGCACACACGCATAAAACAAAGATAACAATCACACAGAATATAGAACATATAACAACAATATTAGCATACAATAATCAATGCAATATATATAAAACAATACACAAAAGCATACATAAGGAAAACACGATGCATATGAAGAATACACAAAGCATGCAAAGAATACACGAAGCAAACACACGAAAATACATGAAACACGCACGCAGAGTACACAAAGCACACACACCCAGAATACACTAGACAAACAAGAAATACATGAACCAAACATGATACACACATCAAGAAAACATAAAACACACATGGAACATAGAACATATAACAACAATGTTAGTACACAATAAATTCGACATAGAATTGGAAAAGGCAGATAGAAGGGCACCTATGCATAAAGTTGGAGCCTAAATTGAAGGGGCAATAGTACGGACGCCCTTGTCAAAAATTGTGAATTTTTGAATGCTTCAAATAGGGTTATGAACGTACATGTCTGCTCTACACTTTTCTGCAAATTCTTGTTGACGAAAGTTTTGGAAGTAACCTACACACATGAAAATACAAGAAAAAGTTGTGTTGTATAGGAGTTTGCCTCGATCAAACCCTAGTTTTCGTGTTCCCACCTCCACAAACAGCAACTGATGATGGTAGAGAGTGCTTACCTTAAATCAGGTAGAGGAAAAATAAACAATAATTGACTGTAATAAACAAATGCTAATTGATAATTTTACCTTACGTATGAAACTCCTATCGAAATGATATCACACTATAAGTAACCACAACAAGCTGATTAATGGATGATTGAATTGCATTGATGACCTGCAAAACATTAGTACACATAATACAATAGATTGTTGTAGCTAACATGTAAAATATAAATCACATATTGATGCAAGAGCATCGAGCAACCTAAAACATGTCAGTTTTGAATTTTGATCTTAGGAGTATTAATTGAGTTTGTGAAGGTCTCAGACAACCATGGAAGACCATGTAGGTTGTCTTTTCATATTTTGTTTGCAATCCTAGATTTGAAGTCTGGAGAAATGCATATTTTGCAAGTTTAAGTGTAAGAAGACACTAGACTACATTACGTTTTTGAAGGAAAAGCATGTATTTTCAAATGGTAATTGTTTTTGATATTCATTCATGTTGAATTAATGAGAGCACACACTCCTAGAAGCTATGGGAGCAAGATTTCATGAAATATCATTTTTTGTCAATTT
This sequence comes from Sequoia sempervirens, assembly GCA_007258455.2. Lineage (NCBI taxonomy): Eukaryota > Viridiplantae > Streptophyta > Pinopsida > Cupressales > Cupressaceae > Sequoia > Sequoia sempervirens. The sequence goes on from VDFB02193867.1 coordinate 311,567,519, forward strand.
TATGTCAATTTTTTGCTATTACAGTCTGAAAATAGCATTGTACGGCAATGTACGGAGCCATGTTAGGATCCATGATCGGATGGGACTATAGAGAATTGTTTTAAGAATCCAATGCAATTGGTTTGGTGTGATTTCATTGTGTTTAGAGCAAGATATGGCAAAAGTACTATTACCAGCCCTGTTACACGATACATACAAAGAATACACAAAGCATGCAAGGAATACACACATATGGAATATAGAAAATATAACAATGTTACTACACAATAATCAATGGAATACACATAAAACCATAAACAAAAGCATACATAAGGCGAACACAATGTATTTAAAGAATACAAAAAGTAAGCAAGAAATACACGAAGCACATACGCATAAACCAAAGATAACGATCACACGGAATATACAAATAACAATGTTACAACACAATAATCAATGGAGTACACATAAAACCATACACAAAAGCATACATAATCCAAACACGATGCATACAAAGAATACACAAAGCATTCAAGGAAAATACGCAGAAAACACACAATGTACATCATGTACACAGGCAAACTACACGAAGCACACACATGCAGATTACACTAAACAACCAAGGAATACTTGGACCAAACCTGATACACGTATAAAGCAAACATAACACATATATGGAATATAGAACATATAACAACCATGTTACTACACAATAATCAATGGAGTACACATAAAACCATACACAAAAGCATACATAATCCAAACACGATGCATACAAAGCATACACAAAGCATTCAAGGAAAACACGCAGAAAACACACAATGTACATCATGTACACAGGAAAACTACACGAAGCACACACATGCAGATTACACTAAACAACCAAGGAATACTTGGACCAAACCTGATACACGTATAAAGCAAACATAACACATATATGGAATATAGAACATATAACAACCATGTTACTACACAATAATCAATGGAGTACACATAAAACCATAAAAAAGAGCAGGTGCATTCAAAGAATACACAAAGCTCACAAGAAATACATGCAGGAAACACACAAAATAGATGAAGCACACAAGCAGAATACACGAAGCACACACACGCAGAATAAAAAAAGCAAAGACACATAATGCAAAGATAATGACCACACGGAATATAGAACATATAACAATGTTAGCACACAACAATCAATGGAGTACACATGAAACAATACACAAAAGTATACATAAAGCAAACACGATGCATACAAAGAATACACAAAGCTCGCAAAGAATACACGGAGCAAACACACGAAATACATGAAGCACACACATGCAGAATACACTAGACAAACAAGAAATACAAGAACCAAACATGATACACACATAAAGCAAACATCACACACACATGGAGCATAGAACATATAACAAGAATGTTTCCACACAATAAACATCTGACAAATATTTGGAAAAGGATGATAGAAGGGCACCTACGCATAAAGTTGGAGCCTAAACTGAAGGGGCAAGACTGCGGATGCCCTTCTCCAAAATTGAGAATTTTTGAATGCTTGAAATAGGGTTATGAAGGTACAGGTCTGCTCTACACTTTTTTGCAACTTCTTGTTGATGAAAGTTTTGGAAGTAACCTACACACACGAAAAATACAAGAAAGGGTTGTGTTGTATAGGAGTTTCCCTTAGTCAAACCCTATTTTTCGTGTTCCCACCTCCACAAACAACAAATGATGATGGTAGAGAGTGTTTACCTTAAGTCGGGTAGAGGAAAAATAAAAAATAATTGACTGTAATAAACAAATGATAATCAATAATGTTACTTTAGGTATGAAATTCCTAACGAAACGATGTCACAACATAAGTTGCCACAAGAAGATGATTGATGGATGATTGAATTACGTTGATGACCTGCAAAACATTAATACACATAATACAATAGATTTTTCTAGCTAACATGTAAAAGATAAATCACATATTAATGCAGGAGCATCTAGATATCTAAAAAATGTAAGTTTTGGATTTTGATATTAGGTGTCTTAATTGAGTATGTGAAGGTCTTAGACAACCATGGAAGACTATGTAGGGTCTCTTTTCATATTTTGTTTGCAATCCTAGGTTTGATGTCTTGAAAAAAAGCATACAAAGAATACACAAAGTATGCAAGGAATACATGCAGCAAACACACGATGTACATCACGCACACACACAAAATACATGAAGCACACACACGCATAATATACTAGACAGCCAAGGAATACTTGGAGCAAACATGATACACGCATAAAGCAAACATATCAAACATATGGAATATAGAACATATAACAACAATGTTAGTACACAATAATCAATGGAGTACACGTAAAACAATAAACAAAACCATACAGAAGACAATTACATACATACAAAGAATACACAGCACGCAAGAAATACACGTAGCAAACACACATAAAACATGAAGCACACACGCAAAATACAAGAAGCACACACACGCAAAATACACAAAGCACACACGCATAAAGCAAAGATAATGATCGCACGAAATATAGAACATATAACAACTATGTTAGCACACAATAATCAATGGAGTACACATAAAACCATACACAAAAGTATACATAAGGAAAACACGATGCATACAAGGAATACACAAAGCATGCAATGAATACACAGAGCAAACACACGAAATACATAAAGCACACACACAGAGTACACGAAGCACACACGCACATAATACACTAGACAAACAAGGAATACATGAATCAAACATGATACACATGGAAAGCAAATATAAAACACACATGGAACATAGAACATATAACAACAATGTTAGTACATAATAAACATTTGACATAGATTTGAAAAAGGCAGATAGAAGGGCACCTACGCATAAAGTTCAAGCCTAAATTAAAGGGGTAGGGCTGCAAACACCCTTGTTTTAAGAATCCAATGCAATTCGTTTGGTGTGATTCCATTGTGTTTTCGGCAAGAGATGGAAAAAATACTATCTACATCCCTATTACAGACCTCGGGTTTCCAACAAGCTTAAAAAATTCATAACTTTTGTTGTTTGCACCTCAAATATTGATGAAACTTAGTGAAGTTCTTCTTTAGATTGCTGCCCAAGTCCCCAACAAAGGAGAAGTCTTAATTCAATCATTTGTGTGATTTATTAAGGTTTGAGTGTGTTCTTTGTCATAAAGATTGTCAAAACCCTAGGTTTATTTGAGGGCTTAAGCAAGAAATTTGTTTCTTTGAGTTCACCCTAACAAGTGGGGTTTTAGACAACTTCAGTAGAGTCAGTAGAATCTGAAAAACTTAATTTTTTTCCATTTGTTTATCCCTCTACGTCACATATATCTTGATAATTAAAACATGATAGTGCCTAGTTATTCAAATGAGAGGGAAAACTTGTTTACATATGAATATCAATTGAAATTTTTGCATATAGGCTGACCTGAGGTCATTTTGCAGCACTCAAAACCGACACTCACAATAATAATTATCATAATAGGACAACTTTAGGACTAGCGCATCTTTGCCCTTGTCCGTGTGATTTTAACCCAATTTTTTGGGAATGTCAAAAATTATAACGTATTTGTCCAATTTGACTTTAGCCACCAACTTACGAACTCATTAATGGACAATGTTAATACAAAGATGATGCAGATATATCGCACGCAAGACAATGCAAGATTCAATCATAAATAAAGCATACAATGACCAATCAATGGAGTGCAAATAAAACCATACACAAAAGCATACATAAGGCAAACACGATACGTAAAAAAAATCCACAAAGCATGCAAGAAATACACACAGCAAACACACAAAATACATCACACAAAATACACTAAGCACACACACGCAGAATACACTAGACAAACACGGAATACATGGAGCTAACACGATACACCCATAAAGCAAACATAACACACATATGGAATATATCTAACATATAACAACAATGTTAGTAAACAATAATAAATGTAGTACACATAAAACCATAAACAAAAGCATATATCGGACAAACACGATGCACGCACACACATAAAGTAAAGATAACAATCACACGAAATATAGAATATATAACACCAATTTTAGCACACAATAATCAATGGAGTACACATCAAACCATACACATAAAGCATGCATAAGACAAACACGATGTATACAAAGAATACACACAACAAACACACGAAATACATCAACCACACATGAAGAATAGCGAAGCACACACGTGCACAATACACTAGACAAACAAGGAATACATGAACCAAACATGATACACACATAAAACATAGAACATATAGCAACAATGTTAGTACACAATAAATATTCAACATAGATCTGGAAAAGGCAGATAGAAGCGCACTTGCGCATAAAGTTGGAGCCTAAATTGAAGGGTCAAGATTGCAGACACCCTTGTCCAAAATTGAGAATTTTTGAATGCTTGAAATAGGGTTATGAAGGTACAGGACTTCTCTACACTTATTTGCAACTTGTTGACGAAAGTTTTGGAAGTAACCTACACACACGAAAATACAATAAAACGTTGTGTTGTATAGGAGTTTGCCTCTGTCAAACCCTAATTTTTTGTGTTCCCACCTCCACAAACAATGAAATAAGCCCCTTAATTTTTTCTCAGTATTTTCACAACACAAACCAACACTATGCCAATGATTAGCGTTAGCTTCCAAAAGATAATCAAACTGAATGTAACCTTCGCCAAGAATGTTCACCAAGATCCTCTGAGAGGCAAGGTGATAGCATATAGGAAGGGGTCGTTAGTGAAATATTCCGAACCAATTTTTTCAATTTTTTATTTCAATAAGCAATGCAACACACACCCGTTAGGGTTAGCACTTAAACCAAAACGATTCGGAATACAACTCTAACCAAGAATGTACACCAAGATCCCGAGTTGGGCAAGGTGTGAGCACATGGTCAGAGGATCTCAATGCACGCTATAAGAGTAACTCTAACCAAGAATGTGCCCATGATGGACTAACATATGGTCAGAGGATCCCTACCAACTACAATTGCTAAAAGTAAACTCGACACCAAGAATGTGCTTTCAAACCCAGAGTGGGAATGGAGCTACCATATGGCGGAGATGCTAAGTACTACAATGCAATTCAAAACGTAAATAGGCGGCAAGCCAGCCTCTTCCACTTATTTAGCGGGTATTACAAAGCATGAAGGGAAAGATTAGAAGTTGCTGACAGTACTACTGCTCAGCTTACAATATAATAGAAAATGCCTGCCAAGAGCTTGAAATTAGAACTAAATAATGTTGCAGCAATATAGAAGACTCTTGCTTACTTAGCAAGAATACCAAGGCCAATAACTCCTTTTAGAAGACCACTCTTAATATTCTGATTTGTGACAGACCTGCACTTAAATGCTTAATCAGCAACTCAAGAAACAACTAAATTGCTCACTACTCTCTCAATACTCATTCAAAATGCCAAATACCTAATGCAAAGTGTTCCTTGGATGGAGGCGCCAAAGAATGAACCATAAAACAGACCCCAAAACTAATAGTTTTTTTTTTTTGGACAAACTTCAAGAAACCCAAATGGTACAGCCTTTAGTGAGGGGCAATTTCTTTCCATAAAATTCAATCCTTCATCATAAAATCTGAAACTCAACAAATAAGGTCGCCCTTGTCAAGGAAATGCAATGAGATGATACCCAGAAGAAGATAAATTTTATTTTCAAAACTATGATTGAAACTCACTTACAGCCAAGATAATCAGCAACTCCAGAAAATTACTAAAATGCCAAAAACTGAACTACATATGCAAAACCAAAATGCTACAAAGCAATCCTCACTACAAGATTCTCTCAACTACAACTATCTCATCACTAGTTGCTATCTTTCAAGCAAGAAGCAATGCCAAGGCTAGGAGGCATACATTCCTCGAAGCAATCCCAGTACCATTCCGGCAACATAACATTACTACAGACAAAAGATAATGAAATGAAGAGAAGAGGTCACCTTATAAAGGCACAACAAGGAATCTCTAGAAGCTTCTAGAAGAGGCGCCCAAACTTCAAATTTGAAATAAACCTTTTTCCCTCCAAGAGGTGGCATCCCCACACAAGCATTATTTTGACCTTTTTTTAAAATATTAAAATATCATCTCCTCCTCAAGTTGGCGTCCAAAACACAAGCTACATTTTTTTACCTTATAAAATAATAAATCACCTCAATGAGGCATCCACCCATGAAGACCACCTTTTTAGAACAACATGAAGTGATGAAGCTAGGCCAAGGGGGGACTTTAAATATAATGTTAAAATATAACAATATTTAAATAAATTGAACTTATCTCTCCAAAATGCATCCCAAGTCCAAAATTGAACAAACCAACTAAACTGACTGAAGAAGGGAGCCAACTGTGCCAAAAACAACAGGACTACTGCCAGAAATAGAATTTACTAAAAATAGTAAATTATTAAAGGTGCTCAGAACGCAAAGCAAGTCACACCACTGCGAAGCTCTCTGAAAACCCAGAAAGAATCCGCAATTCAATCTCCAAATTTCGAGCAACAACAACCTGCAAAACAGGAAACCCTAATTTCACCCTCTGAGTAGCCTACGGGTCTCTGGAATAGGCCAATGGTCAATTGAATTCATCATGCTTGAGAAGGGGGCATTACAGTTAGCAACCAAACTCGAATGAAGAACAATACTAAATTGAAACAGGCAAAGAACCAACCATCAAGACTCCACTCTACCACTTGTTAAGTGGGAGGAAAGATAATTACAATGAAATTCAATTCATCTACTAATAGAAGGCATCCACTCAGCAGTGGGAGTTTTCCACTTAAACAATGGGTGAAAGATGATGATACAATAGTTTATTTCTCCACACTAGCGGTAAACCATCCAGGGGTCATAGTGTTTGCATTAAAATCACAAAGTAAATGCAAAACATGAATGATTAAAATAGTACTACTAATTCTCAGTCTTACAATACATATTGTTTGCAAATTACAAGTGTTTATTAGAATGATTTCTCAAGGGAATCTGTGCCAAACTTACTGCAAAGTTCACACTTCATCTCCAATTACAAGCATGAATTGAATTGCTAAAGAAACATAGCATGAAAGGGAATAACCAAACCTGATTAGCTGAACCAGCAACTTGTGTGAACTTTCACCAATTTGCTCCTATCTTTATCCAATATGCTCCAATCACCTCCAAATTGTGTGCGCATGAAACTAGAAGCATAAACACCCATGAAATATAGCATAACCTGGAAAGTGCTAAGTCATAACCTGGAAAGTGCTAAGTCTGCTATAAATTTCCAGTGAACCAAAGTATAGACCAGCAAGCATTACAACCACCAATATGCTCAACTCTCTCACATACTCCCACAATGCTCTCCAAAACTGAAACACAATGCCTGCTTAAGGCAAGGTGACCAAATAACATGAATTAAGCACTACAAAGCTGCCACAAATGAAAGGGCTTGAATCCCAATGCAACTATGGAGATGGTACGGCGCTAGGAAGAGGTCGACCTCTCTTAAAAATTGGAGACTCAAGTATAACATCTTAAACTTCACCCAAAGGGTCGCCACAAGCATAGAAAATGTTTAGCCAAATACCCACAACCAAATAATAATCACTCAAAGAGCTGTATTTAAAAAACTCCTACCGCCACGATATAACCAGCAAGCACAAAACTGGAAAATCTCACCAAAATCTTCAACATTGATGCGCAATATGCACTTATGAATTAAGCACACTCACAACTGACCAACTAGGGAACCATATTTTCAAGCCCGAAGAATGGTGGAGAAAAGCTAAGCTTCACTTTAGCCGGGTTATGAATTCAATCCAGCAACATTTCGATATAATAAACCAAAGATGATGAATGAATGAGCAATGACCTACTTTTATAGAATTGAAAGTGACTATTGGCTTTCCATCTATCCTCCAAAGGGACGCCCAACTCCTTTTTGCAATTATTTAATTTTTAAATCACTTTTCCTTCCTCCATTTTGGCGTCCAAAGCTCATGAGGAGACATTAAATATTTTAAATATAATTAAAACTCCTTTATTGAGGCATCCAAATCCCAAGAGAAATAATAAACTTAAAAACGTTAAAGATTTCACCTCACATGACGTCCACCCTCCAGAGCCCCCATCTTTAAAACAACTTAAGTCATTGTGCTAGGCCAAGGGGTCAAAATCACCATAAAATAATTAAATGATTTAAATAAACATTTCTTTTAAAAATGCACCTCAAAAAACAAAATTTAGAGAAACTCAACTATCCTGCCTGAAGAAGAAAGCTCACTCAATTGTTGCCAAACTGAATGCTGCCAAAAATAGAACTTACTAAAAATAATAAATTCTGAAAAGTTACTCAACTCACTTTGCATGTTATATCATTGTGAAGCTCTATGAAAACCCAGAAAGAATCCGAAAAATACAAATCTCAAAACTCCAATGTGCTGGCTAAAAATAGCAAGTTCCCGAAAAGGATGTCTGATGGAGATGCAAGTAACACCATTCCAAAGCTCTAAAAAAGCCCAGAAAACTCCACCAAACATGCATCAAAAACTCTTACATGCAAAACTTCAAAAATGCTTCAAAACCCCTATAAAATAGGAAACCCTAATTTTACCTCTCACGAGCCGGGCATCCAGAAATAGGCTATCAATCTCCGAAGAGTGAATGGCTACAATGGGGTCATTACAACCAACAAATAATGGTAGAGAGTGCTTACCCTAAGTCGGGTAGAGGAAAATTAAACAATAATTGACAGTAATAAACAAATGATAATTGATAATATTAGATTTGGTATGAAACTCCTATCGAAGTAATGTCACACCATAAGTTGTCACAAGAAGTTGATCGGTGCATGATTGAATTGCCTTGATGACCTGCAAAACGTTAGTACACATAATACAATAGATTATTGTAGCTAACATGTAAAAGTTAAATCACCTATTGTTGCAAAAGCATCTAGCAACCTAAAAAAATGTAAGTTTTCGATTTTGGTGTTGGGAATCTTAATTGAGTTTGTGAAGGTCTTAGACAACCATGGAAGACCACATAAGGCCTCTTTTCATACTTTGTTTCCAATCCTAGGTTTGAAGTCTTGAAAAGGTGCATATTTTGCAAGATTAAGTGCAAGAAGACATTAGGCTACATTAAGTTTTTGAAGGAAAAGCATGTATTTTTGAATGGTTATTGTTTTTGATATTCATTCATGCTGAATCAATAAGAATACACGCTCCAAGAAGCTATCGGAGGAGTGCACATAAAACCATACACAAAAGCATACATAAGGAAAATACGATGCATACAAAGAATATACAAAGCATGCAAGGAATACACACAGCAAACACATGATGTACATCACACACACACACAAAATACACAAAGCACACACACGCAGAATACACTAGACAACCAAGGAATACTTGGAGCAAACATAATACACGCATAAAGCAAAGATATCACACATATGGAATATAGAACATATAACAACAATGTTAGTACACAATAATCAATTAAGTAAACATAAAACCATAAACAAAAGCATACATAACACAAACACGATTCATACATAGACTACACAAAGCACGCAAGATATACACATAGAAAACACACGTAATACATGAAGCACACACGCAGAATACACGAAGCACACACACACACATAATACACAAAGCACACATGCATAAAGCAAAGATAGCAATCACAAAAAATATAGAACATATAACAACAATGTTAGCACACAATAATCAATGGACTACACATAAAACCATACAGAAAAGCATACATAAGGCAAACATAATGCATACAAAGAATACACAAAACACGCAAAGAATACATGGAGCAAATACACTAAATACATGAAGCACACACAGAGTACACGAAGCACACACATGCAGAATACACTAGACAAACAAGAAATACATGAACCAAACATGATACACACATAAAGCAAACTTAACACACACATGGAACATTGAACATATAACAACAATTTTAGTACACAATAAATATTCGATATAGATTTCGAAAAGGCAGATAGAAGGGCACCTGCACATAAATCTGGAGCCTAAATTAAAGGGGCAACACTATAGACGCCATTATCCAAAATTGAGAATTTTTGAATGATTGGAATACGGTTATGAAGGTACAGGACTGCTCTACACTTTTCTGCAACTTGTTGACGAAAGTTTTGGAAGTAACCTACACGCGCGAAAATACAAGGGTTGTGTTGTACAAGAGTTTGCCTCAATCAAACCCTATTTTTCGTGTTCCCACCTCCACAAACACCAAATGATGATGGTAGAGAGTGCTTACCTTAAGTCGGGTAGAGGAAAAATAAACAATAATTGACTATAATAAACAAATGATAATTGATAATGTTACCTTACGTATGAAATTCCTATCAAAATGATGTCACAACATAAGTTGGCACAAAAAGATGATCAATGGATGATTGAATTGCATTGATGACCTACAAAACATTAGTACACATAATACAATAGATTGTTGTAGCTAACATGAAAAAGATAAATCACATATTGATGCAGGAGCATCTAGCAACCTAATTTTGGATTTTGATGTTAGGTGTCTTAATTGAGTTTGTGAAGGTCTTAGACAACCGTAGAAGACCATGTAGGGTCTCTTGTCATATTTTGTTTGCAATCCTAGGTTTGAAGTCTTGAAAAAAAGCATATTTTGCAAGTTTAAGTGCAAGAAGACATTAGGCTACATTAGGTTTTTGAAGGAAAAGCATGTATTTTCGAATGGTCATTGTTTTTGATATTCATTCATGCTAAATCAATGAGAATAAATGCTCCAAGAAGCTGTGCAAGGAGTGCACATAAAACCATACACAAAAGCATACATAAGGCAAACACGATGCATACAAAGAATACACAAAGCATGCAAGGAATACACATAGCAAACACACGATGTACATCACACACACACGCAAAATACACAAAGCATACACACGCAGAATACACTAGACAAATAAGGAATACTTGGAGCAAACATGATGTAACACTCTATCTAATCTACAGTTAACAATGGAAACTAACTACCAGATTCAGCTATTGTGGAACTAAACAGTTTTCTTACTATATTTTCCTTTTGCAATAATGAACGGAAAAGATAAACAATCTGAAACATAACTACATAAACAATTCCTCAACTAACTTCTAGTTTTCATTTTCAGCTAAAAAAGAAACAATTAATTGTTTATATAACCAAAAACCACAGTTGGTTAACAACTAACTTTTCTTTTAATTTCGAAATGAAAAGAGTATTTATTACTGTAATGTGCCCTTTTTGACAGGCACCAGCTATTTGTTTTTAGCCTTTAATTATTCTCGAACACTAAAAAGGGAGAAATAAGGGGAATATATTAAATTAATTACTTATAAGGTTATTAAAAATAAAATATTAAAAAGTAACCTTATATTTAATTAATTTAATATTAAAGTGACTAAAAATAAAATAATATTAAAAAGTCACTTAAAAGAATAAAATAATAATTTATTCTAGAAGCTTCTTGAAATCTCTTGTCAATTCTTTATAAGGGGCTTTTGGAGGGCATTTGAGATATCCAGAGAATTACATTTCACATATCAGATTTGGAGAGCTTGAATACTTGAAAAATTGCCTGAGGGTTTGAAGACTCTAAGGTGCCGGGTTCGATTGTGAGATATCAGTCCTAGCCGGGTTGGAGAGGAGAATATTTTAGTTCTTCTCATTGTGCAAAATTGTGGCCAAGGGCCAATTTTGATTGATACAATTTGGAGAATAATTTCTGCAGTTTTCTCAGTCCATTAGCAGCCATAGAGAAGGGATGACTTCTTCATTCCAGCTTCATCCTTCATCAAATATCATTTAAGGTTGCATATATTGTTGCTAGACACATTGGAGATTACATACATTGCTGGAGGAGGGCCGATATTGAGCATATTTTATACATTTCATGCTTGCTGATCTGAACAGGGGCGGCCATAGATGAGGGGCGATTTCATGTCTAGAAGCCTTAATAAATTCCAAGAAAATCCATGGATCATCGTTGGGGGTCTAAAAGTTGGGATGCAGCAATTTTGAAGACAAAGAGTGCACCAGTAAGGAGAATCGAATGAATCTTTGAGGCTGCTATCTCGTTCCAGGTTCCACCCATTTCTTCTAGTTGGCATTACTTTGGTTTGCATTGAATAATGAGAGTTTGCATTTGTTAGTTAGAGTGTCATCTCAGTCCTACGCATTGAAATTACACAAATCAGATTGTAAACAACGTATACCAGATGTCAAAGGGTTGCCATTGAAGTGTAATCAGATTTGCATAGATTACTTTGTATGCCAAGAGTCTTGGCAAATCCATTTAGATCATTGGCTGAGATATTTATATATTGCATTTCAATTACAGACATTCAAATACATTTTGAAGATGTAAGAGTTTCATGACAATTGTATGACTAAACGTCATTGGCTGGTTGCATGATAATTGTTTGATAAAATGTCTCTTGCACTTCATTACATAATTACTCTATAGTTTGCATGCCAGTGTTTGTAGAAATGCCTCTTGGCTGTAGGTGTGCATTTTATATCAGCAATCCATGTTTTTGCATTTGGAAAAGAGCAAAAAGAAGTTGCATATCATTCTAGTCACTTGTTTAGTTACTTTGCAATCATTTATAAGTTTCAAAACATCACTGGTATCAAAACAAAACCATTTCAAGCAAACTGAAACAAATTATCAGCAAGTTGAAGGATGCAAGGAAAGTGTTTAAAAAAATTCCTAAGGCAGAAAATTAGGGTTTAAACTTCAAATTTGTCAAGGCACTTTACAGTGGTATCAGAGCTAAAGTTCCTGCCATCCTGTGCGAGTTATGAGTGAAGAGGTTCCAAACATTCCAATAATAAATCCTTTGGACAGTTTCTATAACAGATTGAAGAAGGGGTTAAGTCCATTTGAGCTCATGGAATAGAGCAGTACTCAGCACATGCTCAGTGATCTTGCAAGAGGACAGCAAGAGATAGCAGATGAATTGGCCAGAAGCAGAGAAGAGGCAGCTAGAGGAAGAGAAGAGCTATCACTCATCCTTAGACAGCTGGTAAATAATAGGAACAATGGAAGTGATGGAAACCATATCAGAACTAATGGGCAGAATGGTCACAATGGAAAAGAATGATACAGCTCAAAGTAATATTAGAGCAGCAAGTAGAACCACTCCAAGGCCTCTTATGCCCTCATTTTTGAGAGAACAAGGTGCTGCAAATCAAGAACAGCAAGTAAGAGAAGAGGGATATGGAGATTTCTTGAGAGAATACAACTCCTTGGGTGATGACTTTAAGGCTGCTATGTCACTAGTGGACTTTTGTGGTCTTAAATTGAGAAATAGACCAAGGAACAATCACCGGGGAACACAAAATCAAGACTTGCAGCGAAAGGTGGGAAAACTAACTATACCTTCATTTGATGGTAGTAGCAAAAGTACAGCTAGAGCTTGGGTTCAGAAGCTTGACACGTATTTGCAGCTCAATCCTATGTTGGAAGCAGAAGCTATCAAGTATGCCACACTCCATTTGGATGGTGAAGCACATGAATGGCGGTACCATGGGCTTGTTACCATGGGGCATGCTAACATTACATCATACTTAGAGTTCACCCAGAAGCTCATTGATAGATTCGATCGCAAGGATCCTGAACTCCACTTCAGAGAGTTAGCACAACTCAAGAAAACTAGTTCAGTGGATGTTTACATTACAGAATTCCAGCGGTTGGCAGTCATGGTGACAGACATTTCAGAGCAGCGTTTGGTTATGCTCTTTATTGAGGGGTTGACAGAGCCTCTTCGTGGTTGGGTTAAGGCCTTCAAACCAGATTCTCTCCAGGATGCTATCATGAAGGCTAGAGACATGGAATATTCCACATCCAGCATCAAGGCTTCTCCCAAGCCTTTCACATCCCATAAGGACAAGGGCAAGAAGCCATTCCAGAAGTAGAATAATAAGGTGGACTTTGATGAAGCCTATAAATAGGAGTGTAGGCTCAAGGGGATTTGCTATCATTGCAAAGAGAAGTGGTCTAGTGGACATCGTTGCCTAGGGAAAGGCAAGGCTCACTTAATTGAGGTGATATCAGATGATGAGAGCAGTTCTGAGGAAGAACAACCTCAAAATGAAGACAACAACAGTTCTGATGAGAAGATTCATGATGATGGCAAGAATGAAATCATTGCCTCTATTTCCAGTGCTCCCAAATTCAGCTCTTTCAGAGTCCGTGGGGTTCTACAGGGTCATCAAATAGCAGTGTTGATTGATAGCGGAGCCACTCATAATTTCATTGATGCATCATTGGTAAATAAGCAACAAATTCCTCTAGAGGATTTTGAGGGATTCAATGTAATGGTGGCTGATGGACGTAGGATAGCCTGCACTCAGAAGATTCCACAGTTGTCTATTACGATGGGCAACCATACAGTTACAGATGATTTCTACGTGGTAGATTTGGGTGACATTCATGCCATACTTGGGGTTCAATGGTTGCATTCGTTAGGGAAGTACTCACAGAACTTCCAAACCATGGAACTCAAGTTCAGAGATGCAGATGGGCATAGGGTGGTGCTTAGGGGTATGGCGTCTAAAGCACCTAAGATTGTTTCAGCTAGACGTATGGAGAGCATTTTTCGGCATGATGATATAGTTTGGGCAGCAGAGTGTGTAATCACTCCTAAAGAATCCACAGACTCAGGACAGCCAGTTCACGTTGACATCAAGGAGTTATTGGGCAAACATGACAGGGTTTTTGGTGAGATACCCCCAGGGAGGCCACCAGACAGAGGCTTTGAGCACACTATTGAGTTAGAGGAGGGGGCCAAGCCAGTGATTACCACCCCCTATCGTCATCCTAAGAAATTTAAGGATGAGATCGAGAAAGCAATCAAGGAATTACTTGATATGGGACACATTCGTCCAAGCTCCAGCCCTTTCCCTTCTTCAGTGGTCTTGGTGAAGAAGAAGGATGGAACAATGAGGATGTGTATCGACTACCGTGCTCTCAATAAGAAAACAATCAAGAACAGATACCCGATACCTAGGATTGATGAGTTGTTGGATGAGTTACACGGGGCAGTTTACTTTTTGAAGATTGATCTCCGATCAAGTTACCATTAGATTAGAGTACGGGAACAAGATGTGCATAAGACTGCTTTCCGATGCCATTATGGACACTATGAGTTCTTGGTGATGCCATTTGGGTTAACTAAAGCACCTGCCACATTCCAGTCTTGCATGAATCATATCTTTAACAAGCAATTGCGTAAGTTTCTCTTGGTATTCTTTGATGATTTGCTCATATATAGCAAAACGTGGGAAGAACACTTGGAGCAGCTTGATGAGATTCTCACCATTATGGAGGAGCAATCATTGTATGCTAAGGCTTCAAAATGTGAGTTCGGCCTTAGAGAGATTCTTTACTTGGGGCATGTGATCAGTGCAGAGGGTGTCCAGGTCCACCAAGAGAAAATACAGGCTATTCTCGACTAGCCCACACCTTGGATACTTACGGAGCTGCAAGGCTTCTTTGGGTTGTGCAGTTATTACAGGCGATTTATTAAGGGATTCTCACAGTTGGGGGCACCTTTGACAGATTTGACCAAAAAGGGTGCATTTAGTTGGACAGTAGAGGCAGAGCGAGCTTTCGATAAGCTCAAGGAGGTGATGAGTAGTTGTCTTGTTTTGGCACTTCCAGACTTCACACAACCTTTCATTCTTGAGTGCGATGCTTCAGGGGAAGGTATTGGCGCAGTATTGATGCAGAATCGACACCCCATAGCCTTTGAGAGCCGCAAGTTGAGGGGTCCAGAGAGACTATACTCCATCTATGACAGAGATACTCGCCATTATGCATGCCTTGGCGAAATTTAGACAATATCTAGTTGGGGGAAAATTTTTGGTGAGGACAGACCATAACAGTCTCAAATACTTCTTAGAGCAGAAGGATCTGAACGAGAGACAGCAGAAGTGGGTTAGCAGGATACAGGCATACGATTTCGATATTGAATATGTGAAGTGGAAGAAGAACATAGTTGCAAATGCCCTTTCCAAGAGGCCTTCAACTTGCTCACTTTCTGAGATTTCCACAGATTGGAAATCCATCTTGTTGGTGGAATACTCCAAGAATAAATTTGCTTGTGAGTTGATGGATGGATTGATTCGGGATGACAGGTATAGGATAATTGATGATGTAATTTTCTACAAGGACAGGATCTATTTGGTGCCGGAATCAAAATTGAAGGAGAAAATACTACAAGCTTCCCACGATACACCCTTAGCAGGCCATCAGGGCTACCTCAAAACATATAGACAGGTTAGGGAGAGGTTTTCATGGAAAGGCCTCAAGGATGATGTGTTGAGGCACGTGAAGGAGTGCATGACTTGTCAGCAGAACAAGTCAGAGCATACACATCCAGCTAGGTTACTACAGCCTTTGCCCATTCCTGAGCAAAAGTGGGAGAGTATTTCTATGGATTTCATCACAGGCCTACCCAAGGTACAAGGGAGAGACAGCATCTTTGTGGTGGTGGATCGGTTAACGAAGTATGCACACTTCTTTGCTATTCCGACAGAGTACAGGGCTCCTCAGGTGGCTGAGCTATTTTTCAAAGAAATTTTTAGATTGCATGGGTTACCTAAGAATATAGTCAGCGATAGGGATAGCAGGTTCATGAGTGCTTTTCGGCAGGAGCTGTTTAGACTGGCGGGTACTGAGTTGACACCAAGTACAAGTTATCACCCTCAAACAGATGGGCAAACAGAGATTGTAAATAAGTGGATTGAGGGATACTTGCGCAACTATATAGCAGGACAACATCGGGCTTGGATTAGGTGGTTGCACTTAGGGGAGTATTGCTATAATACCACACACCATATGCCCATTGGGATGAGTCCTTTCCGAGCCTTGTACAGGTATGATGCACCCTCGTTCGTAGAGATGGCTTTTGGTGAAAGTAGGGCACCCAAAGCCAAGGATTGGATTCAGGAAAGTCAGGATATCTTGAGGGCACTCAAGGATAATCTATTAGTGGCACAGAATCAGCAGAAGACATATGCTGATAGACATAGGGTTGAGCGCAGCTTTGAGGTTGGTGATATGGTATATCTACGATTGCAGCCCTATAGACAATCTTCTCTTAAGAAGAGTGGAGCAGAGAAGCTTAAACCAAGGTTCTATGGTCCTTATAGGATTACTAGGAGGGTTGGGGAGGTAGCATATGAGTTAGAGCTACCTGCGAGCAGCGAGCAGCAAAATTCATAATGTATTTCATGTTTCATGCCTCAAGAAGGCATTAGGTCAGCAGGTTACCTCTTCTTCGGAGCTTCCACCACTTGATGAGGAGGGACATTTGGTCTTGGCGCCTGAGGAGATCATTGTTGTCAGAGAGAGGAGATTGCGGAATAGAGTGATTAAGGAGTACTTGGTGAGATGGAAGGATCTGCCCACAGATGATGCCACATGGGAGAATGAGCAGATTTTACAGCACCCAAGTTTGCAATTGCTTGAGGACAAGCAATCTTGGGAAGGGAGGACTGTAATGTCCCCTTTTTGACAGGCACCAGCTATTTGTTTTTAGCCTTTAATTATTCCCGAAGGCTAAAAAGGGAGAAATAAGGGGAATATATTAAATTAATTACTTATAAGGTTATTAAAAATAAAATATTAAAAAGTAACCTTATATTTAATTAATTTAATATTAAAGTGACTAAAAATAAAATAATATTAAAAAGTCACTTAAAAGAATAAAATAATAATTTATTCTAGAAGCTTCTTGAAATCTCTTGTCAATTCTTTATAAGGGGCTTTTGGAGGGCATTTGAGATATCCAGAGAATTACATTTCACATATCAGATTTGAAGAGCTTGAATGCTTGAAAAATTGCCTGAGGGTTTGAAGACTCTAAGGTGCTGAGTTCGATTGTGAGATATCAGTCCTAGCCGGGTTGGAGAGGAGAATATTTCAGTTCTTCTCATTGTGCAAAATTGTGGCCAAGGGCCAATTTTGATTGATACAATTTGGAGAATAATTTCTGCGGTTTTCTCAGTCCATTAGCAGCCATAGAGAAGGGACGACTTCTTCATTCCAGCTTCATCCTTCATCAAATATCATTGAAGGTTGCATATATTGTTGCTAGACACATTGGAGATTACATACATTGCTAGAGGAGGGCCGATATTGAGCATATTTTATACATTTCATGCTTGCTGATCTGAACAGGGGCGGCCATAGATGAGGGGCGATTTCATGTCTAGAAGCCTTAATAAATTCCAAGAAAATCCATGGATCATCGTTGGGGGTCTAAAAGTTGGAATGCAGCAATTTTGAAGACAAAGAGTGAACCAGTAAGGAGAATTGAATGAATCTTTGAGGCTGCTATCTTGTTGCAGGTTCCACCGATTTCTTCTAGTTGGCATTACTTTGGTTTGCATTGAATAATAAGGGTTTGCATTTGTTAGTTAGAGTGTCATCTCAGTCCTACGCATTGAAATTACACAAATCAGATTGTAAACAACATATACCAGATGTCAAAGGGTTGCCATTTAAGTGTAATCAGATTTGCATAGACTACTTTGTATGCCAAGAGTCTTGGCAAATCCATTTAGATCATTGGCTGAGATATTTATATATTGCATTTCAATTACAGACATTCAAATACATTTTGAAGATGTAAGAGTTTCATGACAATTGTTTAGTTACTTTGCAATCATTTATAAGTTTCAAAACATCACTGGTATCAAAACAAAACCATTTCAAGCAAACTGAAACAAATTATCAGCAAGTTGAAGGATGCAAGGAAAGTGTTTCACAAAATTCTTAAGGCAGAAAATCAGGGTTTAAACTTCGAATTTGTCAAGGCACTTTACAATTACAGCTATCAAATAAACATGTTAAAGTAAATATAACTGAAATTAAGAGTGAGAGAAAGAGATACGTGAAAGTACAGTCTTAATGCTAGAATGCTTGAACAGGACTCTATCTTCAAGCGAAAAAGAAATATCATTAAGGGCTTTTCCGCCCAACCAAAGACCTATTGGTCTCCTATGTTTCTTCGACTGACGAAACCCGACCCTTCACGAGGGCAGTCAATAAAGGATCACATAAATACCATCATGCCATCTAAGCTTGGTGTCAATAACCTATACTACCTTGATCGATCATTCACTATAGGGTACTCCTAACTAGAAAGACCAATCTTGACAGGGGTATATCTGGTTCTTGATAGCTGACAAATGCTTAATCTAAGCATCATAACCTTGGCCAAGGATTTATCAATAACGAGCACGCATCTCGTGAGGTCAGCACTCTCACCCTTGCTCGACATTTAAATTTTAACCCAAATAGTATATATTATCAGAGACCCAACTCTTAATTCATTCTTTAAATTCAAAGATAGATACTTAATTTGTCTTGCAGAGAAGAGAATGAGTTCATAGGATTCAGCACGAAAATTTAGTGTTTACAAAACAGAGGTATCAACTTGTTCCATTCTATCAAGCGTAGTAAAAGATAGTATTTCAGCAGTAATGGTAAGTTGACAATAATTGCAAAAGCTCTATTTAATTTAAACGGAAGAAGAATATAATAAACTGACCAAGCTTGGGTAAAGGAACAGAGCATGAAGACAACTTTAGTTTAAGCAATGACGAAATAAATTGACAGGCATTTCAAGATCAAGAGGAAGAAGTAACCCTATCCGAAGGGTAAAAGAAATTGCAATAAATTTCCAATTTATAGTTCTTTAGATTGGAGGAAAATAGAGATATATTTCAACATTCACATTCCTCTTCCTTGATTGATTAAAGAGACGGATAAATTACGCACGATTAAGAGAAACCAAGACTAATACAAACGTTCCTACCAAGTCGCATGAAACCCGACTATACTCTTGACATCTTCTTCCACCGATCCTACTATCAGCTATAGAATAATGGTCTACCTTGCCGTTTAGATGAATGTTGAAATAGAGAACTTGACGTGATTAAAGAATACTTTTGTTGTCCTAGGAGACAGAATGAGGAGACGAGCAGATTGGCGTTCAACTCAAGAACCAAAGAAGAATGCCAGAATAATGGAAGCGAGAGACTATGTCAATGGGAAAGAGAATGTAAACTATTGACAATCGATGCCAAAACAGAGATAGTAGTGAGTGAAGCCCCGAGAAAAATAAAGATTGTTGTTCCCTAGAAATGGAAAGAGTCACAGGTGATTGCAGAAATGTTGGCGTAACAACTAGCACCTCTGGAGTAAGAGTTGGTATGGACAGCTATGCACACTACGCAATGAGTGCTCTTCAAATTAGGAGGGGAAGCTCCCTCGTCGTGCTTTAACAAAAATGCTTGTAAAGGTAAAAGTAATCTAAACTATCTCCTGTCCTTTTGTCTCAGTTGTAGACGTACAAGGCTTTCACGAAAACTATATACGTTGCAACTGAGTATTTTCTGGTTTCGCAGACTGCTGACTACAACTAGGCTAACTACTTAAAATCTATCCAGTTTCCTCAAGAAAACAGAGCATGAGGAAATGCAGCAAGGATGACTATCTGACGATAAACAAGTATAGATTCTCAACTTGAAGGCAAGGTGGCACATCTATCAGCTCAATCTAAACAAGTTTATTGGCAACAACAATATACAATAAACTAAGTACGGATTCTCAACTTGAGGGCAAGGTGGCACAACTATCAGCTCAATCCGAATGAGTTTATTATACACACATCAAACGATAACCAAGTACAGATTCTCTACTTGAGGGCAAGGTGGCACAACTATCATCTCAATCTGAACAAGTTTATTAAACACAAAACAGATTTATCTAACTATGGAAAGAATTCACCATTATAATTGCATGAAACCCTATGTGGCATAACAATTCATCATAATAGTAAAAACGCATGAACAGATACAGAACGAGCAATATTGAAGGCAAGATGGGGCACAGAATATATTTCTCTCTCGTGCAAAAGTTATGTACAAATGAGCAAAAGCTCTTATTTATAGACATCGAAAGGTGTAGGGAACCCTAAAATCACCTTGAGTCAACTACAGTCTTGCAATGCATGCAAGATTTATTGTTAAGCCCTAATAAAGCAAACTATACAGTTAACTCGCAAACTACCATTAGTTAACCGGAACATCTAATCTAAAAATGGACAATTGTGCAAGCATGCACGTCCTTATTGAAAGCATGTTAACTGGAACACTACCATCAGTTAACGTAAACCCTAATATGTAACTCCAAGTAAATAAGGCTGATCTCAGAATACATATGCATGAGACAAACCAGCGAGTTAACTTGAGAAGGTAACCCCAAGTTTAACTCCTGTGTGTAATGTCTATCCTAAGAGGTGGGAATTGAAGTCTACTGAGCGCGATCTTGAGCAACCAATCCCTCAACGAGATCGTTAACCGCATCACTGTCTGGAGCTATGACGCTCTGCCGAAGTATGCTATGTCTGTGCAACATGTCCTCACCAGCTGTGATCTGAGACTAAAGTTCTCCTCTGCTTCTCATTGCTTTGTCAAACAATGCTAACATGACTGTAAGCTGACTAATCTTATAGCCAACGGTCTCCCCATTGAAAATGGTATGAATAAGTGCCTGGAGCTTTGACTAAACATCGATAAGCTCGATGTAGGCACCACCCTCAATCTGATATCGGCACGGTAAGCGGGAAACTAAGGTTCTCACAAACTGGACTGCACTAGTAACGTGCTCTCTACTCTCAGCCAACTCTAATGCCAAAGTCTCCTCTATCTTTGCCTTGAAAACCAACTGTGTTTTCCAAGAGTAGATAGCCTCTCTGTCCTCTACAACCGTGACTACATCATATGCCATACTCAGGTGAGCAATCATAATCTCATCTCGGGGTCTACAAATCGCCAAGTCTTGCTCCTCATCCTGGAGACGTAGACGGAGTTCTCGTGCATTGTACCGCAACTGATATAACTCTGTGAGCATAGAACGGCTTCTAGCAACGAACTCCTCCTCCCATTCATATAACGCTTGCCATATGCAACCAAGTGATTAAGTTGACCTTGCTCTGCTGGAGGCTCAAGCATTGGCGGGAATGTGGCGGTGGTATTTGACCTGTGTACAAGGCTAGAAATATACTGACAAAGCTGTCTAATTTCAGCCTTGAGGGCTGCTTTATCTTCTCAGTCTTTCAGCATTCTATCCCTGGCACTGTCTGTAGCAACCTGTAGGAGATCAACCTGAGTCTAGCGTGTGCTGCAACCAAGGTTGACTGTGATAACCTCAAAATCCTGAGATTCCAACTCAGCCAAGCTCTTCCCCTATGGAGGTATAGCAGTCTCGACCACGATCTCCATATCAGTATTCCTCTGTACGTGGACCATGTTCTTGACTCTCTTGTCTGGCGCATCCTGGTAAACCTGATCAAAATCTGAATGATTAAGAACATAGGATGGCTGCCTCCTGTTCCTTCCTAGCTGAACCTCGATCCAAGACTATCTCAGCTAATGCTACTAGAAGGGTATATACTAGCGACAGGAGGCTGTGACGAGAGTGAATATACAGAGGCACTTGTAACGAACACACTTGTACGATAAAATTAAAACTTTACAATTCATACATAAAAGTAAGAACAATACCATTTTGATTAAACAATTTCTTTTCAAAACATAAATAAGAAACATCTTTTGCATCTTTAAACTAATTCATTTCAAATGAAATTACAAAGCATGAAGAGAAACATAAATACGTAGCCCGTAGGCTTTTGACACCAATAGAAATAAGAAGGTCCAGGAATCCGTCCTGTCAAGCTTTGGATCATCCGTCGGGTGTTCGTGGAGGAGAAACATCACTCGAGCGTTTTTCCGCCAACCACGGACTTATAATGCGGTCCCCCGCACGATCATTTTTCAATGAACGGCCCTCCCTTCGAAGAAGAGATTGGTTGGGTAACCTTTAATGACTACCAACTGGACATAGTGCTGTGATTCTACAAAACTAGTTTTCGTGCTAACGGCAAATCACAAACTAGGTTGTATTTCGGAATCACGGTGAACTGACAGTGTAGTACAACAACTAAATGGTTCCTTACACTACTTTGGCCAAAGTGTTTACGTTCAACGAAGAACATAGGTCATATGTCACATTCACTAGCCAGGTTCAACTTGACTTAAGGCTATCTTAATTCTACGCGTAGGTTGGTCTATCGGGGTAGTCCGTACCCTAGACTTCCTACTACATTTTACTACTGGAATGATGAATCTATTAAACAAGATACTACAACTAACGCCCTAATTCAGGATATATTCATCCTAGGGATACAATAACTTGATTAAGTTGTTTGTATTAAGTTGTAGAGTATATCTTGCAAATATTCTTGACTCAATCCTAGTAACTATTATTTATACACAAGCATATGCTCATTATATAGAGCCATTAAAACACCATACAGATTGCTTTCATTAACTAATGAAAAACGTACACCAATGACAACAAAAGCCATGACAAGACCATATTCATGATAATGGTTAAGAAACTACTATTCTTTTTAGTTCAATCTTAAGACAATCAAACTCATTTCTTTCCAGCCATGACTATAATTCAGAGACTTATCAGATTAATATGTAAAGTAAGAGCTAGCATGCCTGATTTAGCTTTCCACAAGTTTGGAAGATAGCTCCTTCACTGGCCTTTACTCAAATCACTTTCAGCTTGGATTCTTCAAACCAAATACTCAACACAGTAAAAGGCAATTCCTGATTACTCCTCTTCTATTCAAAGATTACCAGCAATTTCAACTTCTGCTCTTTTGTTCAGAGAATACCTCACATTAACAAAATAACTTAGCAATTTCTCTACTATGACGAATTCACTTTTTAGTTATAAAATACTCAAGAAACTTGACTGTAAATTCGTGTGAGAAAGAATGCCAAACGCAGGTATATTTATAGGTTGATTTTAAAACTGATTTCCACCTTCTATGGCGCCAGAACTGCCAGCAGGTTGAAGAATGTTTCAAACTAAAAACGTGTATCAATTTGGTGAGGGTTTCGACCTCCATGTTTGACAGCAAGAAGTTTATTTCATTTCGAATTTGTTTCAGACTGTTAAAAACGTGACAACTCTCAACTGGCGCGTTTTTACAGTTAGGTTAAATGCCAAGTTTCCATTTCAGACTTTTTCCTTGCTCAAATGGCGTCCACATTTCATTCTTTTTGCAAAGCAAGAAATATCTCATCTATTTTCTGACGCCTGGCCCTAGTCGCGCGATTTCTCTGCGCGTTTTTCATTTTCCTTCAGCATTTTCGCGTTTTTTCTTCTTTATTTCACTTTGGTAAATCTTCAATATTTTAATAGAGTTTTCAAAGTAAAAATGACGCATTTATTTAAGCTCATATTTGAAGTTTAACATTTCAACGAATACATTTGAGAAATCCGCGTTTTTAAAGCAATTCGCGATTTTAAGAAATCCGCGATTTTTATGCTCTTCCCAGATTTGCATTCGCATTTTATCAAAGTGTTTTAAAATGTTTAATTTTCATTTCATTTGATTTTGTCAAATCTTTTGTTTAAATATATTTTGTATATTCTATTAAAATACTTATATAATATAGTTTATGTATAATTATTTAAATTATCAATTTAAATAATATTATATACATTTTAAACTATATTATATTAATATTTTAATATAATATTAAATATATTGAAATACTTAACTTTATACTAATACATATATATTCATTTACATTATACGTTAAACATGTAAATATATATATATGTATTCGTATAATTTCAGAGGGAAGATATCATTACAATATATAATTCATTTATCTCGTTAGCCGTGGGTATGTATATTTGTATATATATCAGTATATATATACTACATGTATAAGTATCCATAAATACATTTATATCGACACATACGTATGGCATATCCATCTGCTTAATACGTTTGTATCGTCATGAATGTACTTATGGGTACTTGTACATATCGTATTCGTATGTACAAATACACATATCCACCTCTAACCAGAACTTATCATTTATAAGGTTATACTGGCAAGCATCACTTGTTTACACATTCAGAAGAAGACACGACTCCTAATGATACTAGACAAGCCTACAGATGACTTACCTTTAACCAGAACAATGACTTAGCTTACACAGTTCTAAGGTTTGTGTGTGTGTATGTCCAGTTGGTATCCATTACTGTTTACCCGACCAAGTTCTTCCCCGAGTGATATCTCTCCTCTGTCTCGAGGTACAAACCTGTTTCCTGCAAATCATGACATGGTAACGGAAGTTATTTGCTCAAGACCAAAACAATATACATTAAGCATTGTAGAAAGTTAGAACAACATTATTTCATAACTCCATATGCTATTTTCATTCAAGATTTACACCAATAGAAGCATCAGATAAAGAGACAATCATTTAGGACACATCCAATTGATCACAAGAACAATTCAATTTATTCAACAGAAAGATTCAACATTTACAATGTACATCCTATGAATAGTAGCTATACAATCGGGGTGTAACAGCACTACTGTGAGGTGGTGAGTCTAAGTCCAATTCGATATGAATTGGGACTGGTGACTGCTTTAGAACTAATGTAGGAACTAGAAGCTGAATCTCACGCACTAGTGGGCTTTGAACTATCCTCTGAATTGGCTCTGCAATAGGCTGAGTGACAGGCTCCGTGTGTGTGTTAGTGGCAGGCGCCTTACCTTTTGAATTGTTAGGCCCTTGATTCTTTTTGGAAGGATTACTCCTCTTCTTTTACTTAGGTTTTGACGAGGAAGGTAGCGAAGGGTCCACCATTGGCGGCTCTGCTCTGTATACTTACCCTCCAGGTCTTCTTGCTATCGAGGTAAAGTATACTGTTCTGAATGACTCTACTTGACCTCTCCTTAACTGTTGCGTACTCCTTGGCATACCAATCAACTGCCGACAACGGTTGTGTCAACTTGCTCCTTGAAGAACTGAGGAAGAACCTCTCCCTCATCATCTGATAAACCTCCCACATCTTCTGACAAGAAAACAGAAATCTGTGAGAGAGAGAAGCGGCCATAGCTACGTCTGCGAACCTCGAAGTCATCTACGCAATTGGCCCAATAGTCCTCCATAGAAGGCTTATGAAATGCGCGACCACCAAGGCGAGCTATGTAATAACCATAAAGATCATAGTCACGAGCCTCAACAAGATACTTGAGGTGATATCTCTCGAGCTCTTGTCCTGCAGTCTTAGCATTAACAGCTGACCTGCACCAATACATACCAAACTGAAAAGGAAAATTGGCAAATAGTTTGTGTTTGTGACGCAAAAGACGATGGACATCATGCAACTGCCTCAGGAACTCCATGAAAACTGTCTTATCCGAAGGATAATGTGGAAACATAGCTGGATTTCCTATAAATCCATATACTCGGATGTAGGTATATGTCGAGAACTGAATAAACCAATCTGCCCAACCATCCATCGCTGCTCTAGCAACTGCCGAGATACGAATGTGCAACTCCCAGTCCAAATTCCTCACTGTATAAGTCAGGAAAGCCTCATGAACACGCTTGAAATGACGTTCAGCCTTAGTGAACTCAAGCTGATCATAGTACTGATAGACTTTCTAAACACTAAGAATGCCCACAGTGTTCAATCCTCGGAACTGACCCTGATAAGCAATCAAGTACACGAGATAAGAACACATGTGAAACTCATGAGCAACCAAGAAACTGGTGATCTGCTGGTCAATAATATCGCTAATGAAGGATGCCCAGTCATAATGCTCCTGCCCAGATATGATGCGACCAATAATGTAATACATCCAAGGCTGGAAAGCATTAGCATGTGGCTGACCTGAGACACGATTCAAGAGTGTGATTAGAATCGCGTATTCATCCTTGTACTCACCACGACCCACGATGTTTGGCAATCTGTTCTTTGCTTGCTTTAACCATCTTTCTGCCATCTTATTCTGACACTTGTCCACATCAGCATTGAATGCCTGCTCACACTGCTCCATGGAAATAACAAGACTGTTTGAGTGTTGAGGTATGCCAAAGCTCCTTTCAATGTCCAAAGGCTTGAGACTGCAAATGACTCGTCCATCCATTGACACTATCTCACGAGTAACAGAGTTGTAATGCTTAATACAAGACATCACAAACTCAATACAGTGAACGGAGATAGGTATGGAAGTGGCCTCTAACAACCCGAACTGCTGAATGTTCTGAATGATCGAACCTCTGATCTTAACTGGATCCAAGATTGCTTCTGGAAGCACCTTATGAAGATTCATCTCAACTGTCTTGATGAAGTCATGAGTAAGGACTGATTTGGTCCTGTATTCGAGCTGAGTGTACTGCATTCTAAAAAACTCGCCTATTGACTGTGAACTTGACTATATTCTGACAAGATTTCTAGGAGCTAAAAATAGCCTGCTGAGACCAAAAATAGCCTTTCAGAAGAGTTATTTTCGGCAAAAATCTGAGATATGGGTTTTGTCCAGAAAAATATTCTAAGACAACCCAGAACGTCAGAAATGGGAAAATATGACTTGTACTCGACCGTGCAATGAATTTTCAGCTGAGAGAATTATAAACTCAATAACGGATGTTCTGAAGTTAAAAATTCCTAAAAATTCAAGCGCACGATTTTAACTCGAGGAAGTTGTACGAGAATGATCCAGCTGTTTGAACTTGTCGAATTTGTCAATTTCAAGAACATGCGAATTGAGATTTGAGAGAAAACTGAGAATCAAGGAGGAAAAAGACGTTTTTATTATGCTCTTCAATGAAAATCGCCCTTGAATTCTTCAAATTGTTGATAATTGTGAACTTTAACCTGCAAAAGAATGTGTTTAAACTTTAAAGAAATCGCCCTTGAGAACTGATGAAGAAATTCGCCTTTGCTTTGAAAATCCGCCCTTTGCTTGAGAAATACGAATTTCTTTAGCTCTGTGAATGATCAACAATGAAGATGGCGATTTGCTTAAATAAAGAAAATTCGCACCATCTTGTGAACTGCAAGATCAAAACCCTGACTGAAATAGACGCCTTCTAATTGGATGCCCTTCAGTTTCACTGCCACTAACACTGAGTTTTAAATAATAATAAAATATTCATTATGCAATTTGCAAAGGCGCCAATTATAGAAATTCGCCATTTTAATGCCAAAATATGCAAAATAAATATTAAGAATTATTCAACTTCAGTTGACAAACCGAAAGAAGCTTTAGGATTCACCGTTGAACTTCACTGTTTTCAAAAAGTCATAATTTGAGCTCATAGACGTCCATTTGCTCAAGATATTGCACTTTTTATTAACTTCCTATTTTATAGCTGACTAAAAAGTTACAATTGGCCAACTTCGACACTGATTTCCGGGTGACCAAATGATGCTGAGACTGAACTGGAGAATTCATCGGAAAGCCTGCTGAACAAGGAAGAAATGTTTGCTGGAAGTCAGCACTACAAAATCCATAGTTTGACACCTCAAAAAATTAGGCGCCCTTGATTAAATTGCTTTTACGACACCAAACTTAGCCATTTCTTGAAACTGCCATCTGACGCTTCAAACGGCTGTCGGCAACGAACGGTGAGCCTTGCTGACAGGCAATGAAGCTCACTGCGTGACTAGAGGTATTCTACATCCAACGGATATATGCAAGGCATCTGACAACTGCATTAAGGGCCTCAGAAGTGAAGGCGCCCCTGGCCTGAGAAGGCTCAAACACTGTTTTGACAAAACTGCAACTCTCAACCAAATGACCTACTTTGATCTCTGATATCTGGAGCTGGGGTGACCTGATTTGAGCACTGTCTGTCTCAACGTGTAACTAGAAGGACCCACAAAAGATGTCTTTGGAGGTGACAAAGCGAGAAAACTGCTTCTAAGACCTCAAAAAGAAATGGGCGCTTTCCAAAACAGATTTTACGACCAGACTTAGCCATTTTCTGATCTGTCTTCATTTTGCAGTATTTCATCAAAGACCTCGCTTGTACGAGCGTTTGCAAAATCGCGAAGGTTGATGGCTGGGCTCGTTGAATAGCAAAAGTAATTACGCTCAACTCCCGTGAAGACTTCGACAACGAACAACCTCATCTGACAAGCCAAAAGGCAAGGTGCCCTTGGCCTATGGAAATACAATGAATATCTTATGTCAGTCTGCCCGTGAAATTACGTGCTTGATAGAAACTCCGCCACGATCACTCAGAATGTCGGATCAACAGGCAACTTAGTGCATCGTGAAGCTGGACTAAAGTGGCACAAACGCCAGGAAGACCTCGTCAACAAACTCACGCATTTGAGGGGTCTCTTGGAAGGGCACCCCTAAGCTACAAGGGCGCAGCTTAGCATCTGAAGAAGCTCCTGTGATATGAATTTACCTCAAAAGCTCATCTTCTGACGTCAGCTGTCAGAGCCTCGACCTCAGATCACTACATTCGATAACTCGTTGGACAAGCAGACTGGTCGTGAGGAGGTTGACTGCATCAAACATCATAAATGCCAAGCTTTGACCCCCTTTGAAGAGGTGCGCCCTCAAGCTACAGGGGCGCAAAATCTCAAAAAGGATAAGTTTTTACAAACTGCAACTTCGGGATCTTCAACTTTTGTCGCCAGTAACCGAAGCTTCGAGTCTCAGATAGCTTCGTTGGATAGCTTATCGGATAGGCAGACCAATTCTGAAGAGATTGACTGTATTCATGAGCATTTTCAACAAAATCTTAACCTTCAAAAAGAAGGGCGCCCCTGGGCTACAGGGGCGCAACTTTGCTTTTCTCTGAAAAATCTTCAAGAATCAACCACTGGAATCTCCGTCTCGGCCACTAAAACGACCATGTGAAAGTATAATTGTTGTCGTAAAACGATCCTCTATCGTCAAACGCCTCGTTCTGAGCCTCCAGTTCAAGTTCTAATCAATGAATGGTGCCTTTGACTAACAAACTACTGACAAAACTCCATGCTTGAAATTGCCCAAAAACAGCACTTGACATCACTTTAGCAAAGTTTAAATTCAATTAAGCAAAATGCCTTGATGAAGCAAAAAATTTGGTTTTGGGTACAACAAGAAAGAATGAGAAGATAGCCCAAGCCCAAACGAATGAGGAAGAAAAGAGAGAGTGAATACGAGATGAGAAAACGCAAGAATGACGAATACTTTCCTTTGTTTTTCCAAAAGACGTCTGCATGCCTTCTCTTCTTGGACCTTTCTCCCAAGATTGGTGGCCAAGGTGATGGGTGTTACAACCTCCCCACAATACCAAGGCCTAAGCTAGTTTTTATTATTATTCACTTTATTCTTTAAACAATGGCTTATGAGGCTGCTTTTATTTTTAATTAAATATTTTATATTAATGACTCCCAAGGTGCGCATAAGATCAATTATAAGACTTCTAAAGAAATACGGTGATGCACAATTTAAATTGACTCGCTTTGATAATTATTTAATTAAGTGAGATATTCAACCAAAGTTACATCTTCAATATAGCTGTCTTACACCAACTTGTGGCTTGATGATAATTTTGATCCTTTATTAACTACGACCTTTCCTTGATGATATTTCCCTTTCCCTCAAGGTTTTGCCAATCCTATAACCACTTGACAAAGAATTAGGGTTAGATTGTTCTCGACATATATATATATATATATACTCATAAGACATTCATTTTTCACATATATAAGAAAATTATTCATATTTCCAGTTACAATATATAAATTAAAAATTATTTTCCCAATTTCACATTCTCATGAAAAGTAGTTAATCACAACTAACATAACGACCATAATTTCATTACTATAATCTTGTTCAAGACAAAAGGGTTGTAACACATGATACACGCATAAAGCAAACATAACACACATATGGAATATAGAGCATATAACAACAATGTTAGTACACAATAATCAATGGAGTACAAGTAAAACCATAAACAAAAAGCATACATAAGGCAAACACGATGCATACGAAGAATACACAGCATGCAAGAAATACACACAGCAAACACACAATACATGAAGCTCACACGCAAAATACAAGAAGCTCACACACGCAGAATACACAAAGCACGCAAGAAATACAAGAAGCAAACACACAATACATGAAGTTCACACGCAAAATACAAGAAGCTCACACACACAGAATACACAAAGCACACACTCATAAAGCAAAGATAACGATCACACTGAATATAGAACATATAACAACTATGTTAGCACACAATAATCAATGGAGTACACATAAAACCATACACAAAAGCATACATAAGGAAAACATGATGCATCAAAGAATACACAAAGCGAGAAAAGAAAACACGGAGCAAACACACGAAAAACATGAAGCGCACACACAGAGTACACAAAGCACACACACGCAGAATACACTAGACAAAGAAGAAATACATGAACCAAACATGATACACACATAAGGAAAACTTAACACACACATGGAACATAGAACATATAACAACAATGTTAGTACACAATAAATATTCACAATAGATTTGGAAAAGGCAGATAGGAGAGCACCTATGCATAAATTTGGAGCCTAAATTGAAGGGGAAAGACTGCAGATGCCTTGTCCAAAATTGAGAATTTTTCAATGCCCCGAATAGGGTTATGAAGGTACAAGTCTGCTCTACACATTTCTGCAACTTGTTGACAAAAGTTTTGGAAGTAACCTACACATGCAAAAATACAAGAAGAGGTTGTGTTGTATAGGAGTTTGCCTCAATCAAACCCTATTTTTCGTGTTCCCACCTCCACAAACACCAAATGATGATGGTAGAGAGTGCTTACCTTAAGTCGAGTAGAGGAAAAATAAACAATAATTGACTGTAATAAACAAATGGTAATTGATAATGTTACCTTAGGTATGAAATTCCTGTCAAAATGATGTCACAACATAAGTTGTTACAAGAAGATGATCGATGAATCATTGAATTGCGTTGATGACCTACAAAACATTAGTACACACAATACAATAGATTGTTGTAGCTAAAATGTAAAAGATAAATCACATATTGATGCAGGAGCATCTAGCAACATAAAAAATGTAAGTTTTGGATTTTGATGTTAGGTGTCTTAATTAAGTTTGTGAAGGTCTTAGACAACCATGGAAGACCATGTAGGGTCTCTTTTTATAGTTTCTTTGCAATCCTAGGTTTAAAGCCTTGAGAAAATATCATATTTTGCAAGTTTAAGTGCAAGAAGACATTAGGCTACATTAGGTTTTTGAAGGAAAAGCATGTATTTTTGAATGGTTATTGTTTTCATATTCATTCATGCTAAATCAATGAGAATACACACTCCAAGAAGTTGTGGGAACAAGATTCCATGAAATATACTTTTTTTTTCAGTTTTTTGCAATTACAGTCTGAAAACAGCATTGTACAACCATGTACGGAGCCATATCAGGATCTATGATTGGATGGGACTATAGAGAATTGTTTGAAAAATCCAATGCAATTGGTTTGGTGTGATTTCATTGTGTTTTGAGAGAGATATGGCAAAAATACTATCTGCAGCCCTATTACAAACCTAAGGTTTCCAGCAAGCTTAAAAAATTTATAACTTCTGTTTGCACCATCGAAAATTCATGAAACTTAGTGAAGTTCTTGTTTAGACTGTTGCACAAGTTCCCACCAAAGGAGAAATCTTAATTCAATCATTTGTGTGATTTATGAAGGTCTGAGTGTGTTCTTTGTCACAAAGATTGTCAAAACCCTAGGTTTCTTTGAGGGCTTAAGTAGGAAAGTTGTTTCTTTGATTTCACCCTAACAATTGGGGTTTGAGACAACTTCAGCAGAGTCTATAGAATCTGAAAACCTTAATTTTTTTGCATTTGTTTATCCCTCTACATCACAAATATCTTCATAATAAAAACATGATAGTGCCTAGTTATTCAAATGAGAGGGAAAACTTGTTTATATATGAATTTCAATTGACTTTTTTGCAGATAAGCTAATCTTAGGTCATTTTGCAACACTCAAAACCAACACTTACAATAATAATTATCATAATACGACAACTTTAGGACTAGGGCATCTTTGCCCTTCTACATGTGATTTTATCCCAATTTTTTAGGAATGTCAGAAATTTAACGTATTTTTCCAATCTAGTTTTAGCCACCAACTTATGAACTCATCAATGCAGAATGTTAATACAAAGATGATGCGGATATATCGCATGCAAGACAAGGCAAGAATCAATCATAAATAAAGCATACAATGAGCAATCAATGGAGTGCAAATAAAACCATACACAAAAGTATACATAAGGCAAACAAGATACGTACAAAGAATCCACAACAAATGCAAGGAATACATGCAGCAAACAAACGAAATACATCACGTACAAATGCAAAATACACGAAGCACACATGCGCAGAATACACTACACAGACAAGGAATAAATGGAGCTAACATGATACACGCATAAAACAAACATAACACACATATGGAATATATCTAGCATATAACAACAATGTTAGTACACAATAATCAATGTAGTACAACTAAAACCATAAACAAAAGCATACATAGGACAAACACAATGTATATAAAGAATACATGCAAAAAACACACGAAATACATGAAGCACACACGTAGAATACACGAAACACACACATGCAAAAATAAACATAGCACACACACATAAAGCAAAGATAATGATCACACGAAATATAGGACATATAACAACAATTTTAGCACACAATAATCAATCGAGTACACATCAAATCATACACAAAAAGCATACATAAGGCAAACAAGATGCATACAAACAATACACAAAGCACGCAAAGAATACACGCAATAAACACACAAAATACATGAACCACACATGAAGAATACACGAAGCACAGACACGCACAATACACT
This sequence comes from Sequoia sempervirens, assembly GCA_007258455.2. Lineage (NCBI taxonomy): Eukaryota > Viridiplantae > Streptophyta > Pinopsida > Cupressales > Cupressaceae > Sequoia > Sequoia sempervirens. Next base: position 311,601,416 of record VDFB02193867.1, read on the forward strand.
AGACAAACAAGGAATACATGAACCAAAGATGATACACACATAAAGAAAACATAACACACACATAAAAAATAGAACATATAACAACAATGTTAGTACACAATAAATATTTGACATAGATCTAGAAAAAATAGATAGAAGGGCACCTATGCATAAAGTTGGAGCCTAAATTCAAGTGTCAAGATTGCGGACTCCCTTGTCCAAAATTGAGAATTTTTTAATGCTTCAAATAGGGCTATGAAGGTAGAGGATTGCTCTACACTTTTTTGCAACTTCTTTTTGACGAAAGTTTTGGAAGTAACCTACACACGTGAAAATACAATAAAACGTTGTGTTGTATAGGAGTTTGCCTAAGTCAAACCCTAGTTTTTGTGTTTCCACTTCCACAAATAGCAAATAATGATGGTAGAGAGTGTTCACCATGTTAGCTCTCAAAAACGTAGGTAAAATACCTCAAGAGGTTGCCAATCTCTTGGAACGTTTTAGGGTAACAGACATTGACTACATATTGAGTTGTGATAGGAGAGTATGCTCGTCAAATGGTTTGGCGTGAAGTTTTCGAAATTGCAAACTATAAATTTCCAAAGTTGCTTACTCAGCATTTTTTGAAAATTACCACTATCAAGCACAATTATAACCCTCCATTTGCCCCTTTTGAAAAAATATCAAGTGTGATCTTGGGAAGCTATAACTTTGGATATTAACTCATTTAGGCATGGTGAATATGTGTGCAAGATATTTTTTCACCAATCATCTTCATTCATGAAATATCAAACATCAAAGTTAACTATTTTGCAGCTGTTCTAGAAATGCAGTTTCCAAACTGTGTAAAATTCATTTGGTTTTGGCTTTGTAAAAATATCAAATGATGCCCTGGAGACCTGAAAATTGGCATGGAGGTAGACTTTGTTGTAGAGAATTGAAGTCATCAACCATTTTGTTATGATCATTATTCATTTGCTTAATATTCACCCTCAAACTTGACCACTTTAACAAGATTTTCACTGTGCTGACAACAGATTTTCTCAAAAACCCTTCAACTTGGCCTTTTGAAACTTTGTCAAAATTGATCATATGAAGCTGAAAACTAGCGTGCATACTCCCATATGTTAGACAAACATGTCTGCAAAGTGGTTTGGCATAAAAACAAACAAATCCAAAGTTATATTTTTCAAAATGAGCCACATAAGCAGATTTTTCAACTTACTTTTGAGTGCCAAAATCAAATTTTCACATATGGGAAACTAAAATTTGCATAAAATTTTAGGCTCCAACAGTGGCCCCGTCTGGGGATGAATGATTCTGAGATCATTACAAGAATCCAGATCACTGGAAGAGCAGACCAAATATTTTATTCATTTGAGTAGCAAATTCAAATTCCTCTCTTGTCATGAACTGTTATGGTTTTCAAAAACTTCCACCTCAGTTGATGGCTCAAGGCCACCAAAAAAGAGAAAACCCTTATTTTCCTCTATCAAACACCCTGCTCTGATATGAATTCATCAAATTCTTCTTAAGAACACTCATGCAATCAAGCCTGCCACTGTCATTAAAAACCTTCAGAAGATCATTATATTCAACTTGACTCATGTTCTTTTCACCACTTTGAAGTTCATCATCATGTGATAAATCTTTTCCATCTTTAACATACAATGTGTATGTGTAATGTCCCCAAAAATTTGGATGGAATGATTTAACTATTTAATATTGCCCAAGTCTCAAATTTCATTTAAGTGGGGAATATTAAATAATTAATAAATCTAGTATAAAGTGACTAGTGAAATATTTGGATTATTACTTTGTAAAAGTCACTAATGTTTGATTAATGAAAATTAAAAAGTGACTTATGAAATAATTGAAATAGTATTTTATAAAGTAAAAGGAGTCACTTTAATTTTATGAATGGGAAGCATACAAAAGAGAAGAGGAAGGAATCATTCGCACCTTTTGGAAGACTACACATTTCTTTTCACGGGAAGAGCTTGCGCTCCTGGCCTTAGGGTTTGATGAACTTGCAGTTCCAGTTTCAGGTGTGGAACCATCACCTCTAGCTGGTGTTAGTCGGCAGTCTCGAAAGGGATAAAACCGCCTTCATTCAGATTTCCGCGTCTTCTTACTTCTGAGAAATTCGCTGCTTGTTGGGTCGGGTTTAGAGCTCACTCTATATCCATTGGAGGCGTTTATACATGAAGGAAACTTGGGCGCCATTAAATCCCACCTAAACACATTATTGGAGTTGCCTATTGAGTGTCTGGGCGAGCTGAGAGTCAAAAACGAGTTCACAAAGGAAGGAACGACTTTCTTCTAATACAGCAGGGTCGAGATTAATGCTGGAGGCTGCAGTTAAGGCGTTGGGGAGTTTATAAGGCAGGACACACCGATATTCCAGAGATTCGAAATTCCTAAAAGATGGTCCAGTTACTGGTCGGGTTTCTTGAGTCAGGCTGAGGCCATTTCCTTCATTCCAGATTGGACGCCATACTTGGAGCAAATAACAGGTATTTCATATTGTTTGAATATATTTTTGAACTGTATGTTGCTGTCTCTTAACACCCTGAAATGATTGTAAGAGGGTCTCATTGGTATGTCACATGTCAAACTGTGTATGACTGTCCACCATTAACCTGCCATCTAGTTGCCCAGGAAACTTAGTGTAGAAGTTTCAGACTGTAACAAATTGAAGTCCATAATGCCATATGCCGGTGACATTTATAAGCTTCTCATTTATTTGAGTTGAGTCTAGTAAGGAAATTGTGTCTGAGACTATAAACAGAAAATACTCTGCATTGGTTAAATTAAATGTTTACCTGTGCATATGAATTGCTGGTTCTGTAGTACACATTTATTATACTCAGAAAATTATATTTCAGTTTGCTGGTATCATCTTTCTATTGTTGCTGCTATACTTGATGTTCAAGGTAGTTTGTAATGGAGAGTTTATCACTGTAAGGCCATTCCAGTCAATTGTATGTCATCACACTGTCTAAAAGTAGTGCTGGTAATGAAATGCAAGTGAAATCAGGAAGGTTCAGTTATATATGCTATCATTGTTGAATGCCCTTAACCTATGTAACGCATCACTTATTTGACAAAGAATGAAATCTGAAAACCAAGACAGTGCAATAATGGCTACACCTCCGAGAAAGGGATGTCTCAGCGATACTATAGCATCTTTGACAGCAGCTTGACAGAATATAAATGAACTCCTTTTGAATCAAACAAGCAAACAGAAACCAAAGCCAACATATACAATTTGCACATCAAGTGTTCAACATAATTCCAAAGAGTCAAAGACAGAAATTTTAGAGCAAAATTTTCCACAGCACTTTACAGTGGTATCAGAGCTACTATCCTACCAGCCTTGGGTAAAAATCAGTCTACTTTAACCTCAGGATTCACTAATGGCTAGAATTCAGAATGGAAGAGTGTTACCCACGTTCCTTCCGGCCACTCCAACAAAGGAAGAGACTAGTGTGGAGAAACTATTAAAAGATATTGCACGAACTCATCAAAGAATGTTTTATAGTTTGCAGTGTTATGAAGATTCACGTTCAAAACAGTACAGGCAACAATACAGGATGGATTTGGTAAAGAAAACTACAGGGGGGGTCTTTAAAGATCTTCATGAGAAGTTTGAGAAACATACTGATTGGGCAGATGAGGCATCCACTAAGGGGCAAATGAGTCATCTTGTCTTAGAGCAGGTGGGTTTAGAACTTGACTTTGATCAACCGTATGGGGGCATGGTTTCTATGGATGTTCCTTTGATTGATTCCAGTGCTGCTCCGACAATGCTTGAAGATTGCAAAGTGACCATTGGGAAAAAAGAAGAGCCAAAGGTACAAGAACATGCAGATGGGTGTGAGCAAGAGAAGAGGCATGATCCGGAAAATTATGTTTGGGTATCTAGCTTGCATCATGGAGCTCATAGATTTCCTCTTTTAGAGGACTCGTCGAAGGCTCCAATCAGAGGTGGTATTGGGCACACACTTGGTGGATCAGCCACTAGGGTTATGCCTACACCCGTAGAGGGAGACGTAAGTGGTGCCGATGGGATTGAACATACACTCTACACCATGGAGGAACATTTTTCAAGGTTATATGAGGCTTCATGCCTTAGAGAATGGATTGTGGAGACCAAGAGATGGCCTAACAAAAAAATCCTACAGTTTGATACTGTTTGGTATGTTATGGATCCAACACCATGGAGTTGGATGAGAGAAAAACTCATTTCAGCTAAGGATGTGAAAGTAGGGATCAATTTTGTGACAGCTATAGCAGCTAGAAGAACACATAACTTTCAGCTGGGCACACCTCTTAGACCAACACTCATGGAGGCGCAACCTATCCATGGAGAAGATACAAGGAAAGACAAGGAAGAAACATCAAAAAGACATAATCACAGTTATGATCTTCTTAAAAGGACACAATGGTTGTGTGTTGGGTGGTCTATAAGAGCTAATAAGGCCAAGATGCTTGCTGCCCAAGGAAGACAAAGAGAGTCACACATTAGATCCTTATTTCTGCCAAAGGAAGAATGCGTGGATGTGGAGTATGCAAGGGAAGAACTTCTTAAGGTAAGCCGGCAAGAAGAGCATGTTGAGTTGATTTAAGAAGACTATTTACAAAGAGCTAGAGATGGAGACATGGCTGCCCAATTGATGAAAGATCATAATAGAGAGATTGTTGATCTTTGTTTACTTTTGAATGGGTGTAATCACTCCTTTCACAATTCAGAAGATCAGCCCTTTATAGCTGCTACTCCTAGGGTACAAGATGACAAGGTAAATGGTGTAGGAGTTGTACAAGTTGAGGGAAAGATTGAAGAATCATACAGTGAAGTACCTTGCAGCCTAGTGACATTTAGTGATGAAGACTTCTTTGAGCCACTTCCACCCCTAATCACTCGGGAAGAAGATGAGACGAATCGAGACTTGATGGCGTTTGATGGTTACAATGTAAGCATAAAGGAGGATTCCAAAAATCTGATTTGGGACAGCGATGTTCTTCCTCACTCTTATGAGATTGCAACTCTTACACATGGAAGAACTTGTGAAAATGAGTCTACAAGTGTTGGTACACAAAGTGTAAGTGTTGGGCTTGGAATTTTCAATGGAGATGCACTTGTGAAGCTTGAAGACATGACACAAGAATATGACAGGTATTCTGATTTTTATAACAGCTGTAATATCCCTTCAATCCATCGTGAGGTAACACGTTTACCTAAGGATGATAATACCATAGAGTTTTCTATGGGTGGTGCTCAAAAATTGTGTTGTACCCAAACCAAATTTTTTTGCTTCATCAAGGCATTTTGCATTTAAAAGTATAAACCTTGCTAATTTGATGTAAAACACAGTTTTGGGCAATGTCAAGCATGGAGTTTTTGTCGATAGTTTGTCAGTTAATGTCAGTTTTATTGAACAAAACCTGAAGCAGAGACTTGAAATGAAGATCTTCACGATGGAGGAGCATTTCATGACGACATTTCATATTGCAGACGGTCATTTCAATGATCGAAACAGAGTTTTTAAAGATCAAATCATGGAGATTTCTCAGAGGAAAAGCCCTAAAGTGCAAGTATAGCTCAGGGGCGCCCAGTTTTTTGGAGGTCAAGATCTTGCTAAAAGTGCTCAAACATCCAGTCAATCTCTTCAGAATCAGTCTGGCTATCCGTCGAGCTATCCAGCGAGGTATTCCGAGACTCACAGCTCTGGTTATCAGCGACAGAAGATAAAATCCCTAAATTTTAGGAGGTGAGAAATTTGTCATTTTCAGGCAAAAGCGCGCCTCTAGCCTGAGGGCGCCCATCTTGAAGCAGGGGTAAATCTCGTCAGTTTCGATGCCAGATGCAGTCAATCCGTTCACAACTAGTCTGCTTATCCGACGAGATATCAAGCGCAGTCATCCGACTCTCAGAGTTCAGGCGGCAGTCGTCCAAAGATCAGCTAAAAATGGAGTTTTTCATGTTTCTGAGCTTCTTTGTTTATGCCCAGTGCAAGTACAGGCCAGGGGCGCTGGCTTAAAGGACCCTCCAGATGCCGGAATTTGCGGACAGAGTCTTCACGACATCAGTAGTATTCTAGCCTAGCTACGCAACGCACCATTCAGCTTGTCGATCCGACGTTTCTGGTGGTCGTGGCGGAGATTCTACCAAGCACGTAATTTTTACGGGTGAACCAACAAATGGTTTTCAGTGCATTTTCATGGTCTTGAGGCGCCTAGCCTTTAGGCTGGTTAGATGAGCCCGTTCACGTTCGAAGTCTCACGGCTATTGAGCGTAATCAATTTATCTTTCCAACAAGCACAGCCGTCAGCCTTCAACATTTGGCAGTCGCTCGTGCGTGCGAGGTCTTTGGTGTCATATTACAAGGTGAAGATGTCCGAAAACGTCCAGAAAATGGCTAAGTCTGGGAGCGGTAAACGTAAATAAAATACGCACTGGAGTTTTTGAGGTCTTAGAAGCAGTTTTCTTGCCTCGATACCTCCAGGGACTTCTCTTGAGGGCCCTCCTGGCTGTCCGTTAAAACAGATAGTGTCTGAATCGGGTCATCCCAACTCCAGATATCAGCTGTCAAAGTAGGGTGTTTTTGATGATGTTTGGTTTTCGTCGAGATGACAAAAGTGCAACCTTGAGCCAGGGGCGCTTTTCTTTTTGAGGCCCTTACCACAGCTTTCAGGTGTCGTGGATACAGCCGTTGGATGCAGAATATCTCCAGTCATGCAGTGAGCTTCGTCTCGTATCAGCAGGGTTCACCGTTTGCCGGCAGCAGTTGTTTGAAGTGTCAGATGGCAGTTTGGGAAAATGGCTAAGTCTGGAACCCGTAAAGCAATTTAATCAGGTGCGCCTAATTTTTCAAGGGGTTAAATGATGGATTTTGCAGTTGTGTCTCCCAGGAGACATTTCTTCCTTGTTCATTAGGCTTTCCGATGATTATCTCAGATCAGTCTCAGCATCACCCGGTCATCCGGAAATCAGTGTCGAAGTTGGCCAGTCAGTGTTGTCAGCTATTAAATAGGGAGTTAGTAAAAAATGAAGTATCTTGAGCAAATGGACGCCTATGTGCTCAAGAGATGACTTTTCGAAGTCGTAAGCATGACGATGAATCTCAGAGCTTCAACCAGTTTGTCAACTGAAGTTCAGAATATGCTTGTCTATAAATAGCATTTTTCTATTTTTGGCGCCATTGCATGATAATAATTATTTTATTATTATTTTCAAATTTGAACTTCAGATAATGGCAGTCGAACTAAAGATCAACCAATCAGAGGCTTTCTATTCTGGTTAGGGTTCATGAATTCTTGCAGTTGCTAAGTAGTGCGAATTTATTCTTATTTATACAGGCGCCATCTTCATTGTTCTTCACAAGCTTTCAAAGAGAATTCGTATTTCTCAAGAGCAAAATCAATCTTGAATGAAATTCGTATTTTTCTAAGGCAAACTCCTTTCTTTTAGAAGAAATCGAATTTTATTAATTCAAAGCAAATTCAAGAGCAAAATCGTATTTCTTCAGAGTTCAAAGGCGAATTTCATTTCAAAGGCGTCTCAAAGTTCAAAGCAATTCGCAACCTCAAAGATTCAAAGGCGTTTTCCAAATCCTCAAAGGCGTATTCATTAATTTATAAAATTCGCAAATTCTTCAGAGTTCAAAGGCGGATTTCATTACAAAAGGCGAATCCTCAAATTCAAATCAATATAAAATTCGTATTTTCTTCAAGAAAGTTCGAATTTCTTCATATTTTAAAAGGCGCAAATTTCAAGAGGAGAAATCGTGGTTTTTTTCTAAACAAGGCGAATTCTTCCAGTTCAGAGGCAGAATCTACATCAATTCACGGAGGCGATTTCATTTAATCAGTCTTTTTGCAGGATTCAAGTTCACAAATATCAGTTGTTTGAAGAAATCTTGGGCGATTTTCACAGGAGAAGACATCAAAAAACGTCTTTTGCATCCTTTAAATCACAGATTTCTCACAAAATACAAATTGCATGTTCTTGAAATTGGCGAATTTGGCAAGTCTCAGTATCTGGATCGTTTCCATATAAGTTCCTCGAGTTAAATTTGTGCGCTTGATTTTTCACGAATTTTAGCTTCAGAACATTCGTTCTCGAATTGCTAATTTTCTCAAGTGAAAATCTTTGTACAATCGAGTAGAAGTTGAATTTTCGCAAATCTGACCTTCTGGGTTGTCTTAGAATCATTTTTCGACAAAACCCATATCTCAATTTTTCTGAAAATAATTCTTCTAAAGAGCTATTTTAACTCTCGCAGTATTTTTAGATTCCAGAAATCTCAGAATATAGTCAAGTTCACAGTCAACAGGCAAGTTTTTCAGAATGCAGTTCACTCAGCTCGAATACAGGACCAAAACCGTCCTTACCCATGATTTCCGCAGGTTGGTTGAGACAGATCTTCACAAAGTATTGCCAGAGGTAGTACTAGACCCAGTTAAAATTAGAGGTTCTATCATTCAGAATATTGAGCAGTCTGGTTTACTAGAGGCCGCTTCCATACCTATCTCCGTTCACTGTGTTGAGTTTGTGATGGCTTGCTTTAAGCATTACAATCCTACTACTCGTGAGATAGCGTCAGTCGACGGTCGGGTCATTTGCAGTCTCAAGCCTCTTGACATCGAAAGGAGTTTTGGCATTCCTCAACATCCGAACAGTTTGGTGATTTCTATGGAGCAGTGTGAACAAGCATTTGATGCTGATGTGGACAAGTGTCAGAAAAAGATGGCAGAAAGATGGTTAAAACAAGCGAAGAACAGATTGCCAAACAATGTGGGTCGTGGTGAGTACAAGGATGAGTACGCGATTCTAATCACACTCTTGAATCATGTCTCAGGTCAAGCACATGCAATGTTTTCCAGCCTTGGATGTATTACATTATTGGTCGCATCATTTCTGGGCAGGAGCATTATGACTGGGCATCCTTCATCAGCGACATTCTCCACGAGCAGATCACCGGTTTCTTAGTTGCCCATGAGTTTCACATGTGTTCTTATCTCGTGTACTTGATCGCTATCGGTATTCGGGGACTTAACATCGTGGGCATTCTCACTGTTCAGAAGGTTTATCAGTATTACGATCAGCTTGAGTTCACCAGAGCTGAACGTCATTTCAAGCGTGTTCATGAATCTTTCTTGACTTACACAGTGAGAAACTTGGACCGTGAGCTGCACGTTCGTATCTCGGCAGTTGCTAGGGTAGCTGATGGATGGATGGGCAGATTGGTTTATTCAGTTCCCAACATACACCTACATCCGAGTATACGGCTTCATAGGAAATCCAGCTATGCTTCCACGTTATCCTTCGGATAAAACAATCTTTCAGGAGTTCCTAAGACAGATGCATGATGTTCATCGTCTTCTACGCCGCAGGCACAGACCATCACTCAACTTTCCTTTTCGGTTTGGAATGTATTGGTGCAAGTCGGCAATTGATGCCAAGATCGAGGGCGGAGCTTGAGAAATATCAAGTTAATACTCGTCGAAGCTTGCGTGCCTATGACCTTTCAGGTCATTATACTCGCCTGTTGGAGGTACATATCACGAGCCTTCTATGGAGAATTACTGGGCAAATTGCACAGACGACTTCGAGGTTCGTAGACGTAGTTATGGCCGCTTCTCTCTCTCACAGATTTTGTTTCTTGTCAGAAGATGTGGGAGGTTTATCAGATGATGAGGGAGAAGTTCTTCCTCAGCTTTTTCAGAGAGCGAGTCGATACAGCAATTGCCGGCCGGTAGATTGGTATGCCAAAGAATATGCAACAGTCAAGGAGAGGTCAAGTAGAATTATCAGAAAGGTATACTTTACCTCGATAGCAAGAAGACAAGGAGGGTAAGTGTGCCCGGGCAGAGCAGAGTAAGTGGTGAATCCTTCGCTACCTTCCTCGTCAAAACCTAACAAGAAGAAGAGGAGTAATCCTCCTAAGAAAATACAAGCGCCAAACAATTCAAAGGGCAAGGCCCCACTACATCCACGGGATGTTCCTATCACGAGCCGCCAGTTCAGAGCAGTCAGCCTCAGAGGTTCGACTCAGCTCCTACATCAGTTTCACAGCCGTCACTAGTCCCAATTCACATGAATTGGATTTAGATTCTCCACCTCGCAGTGGGTCTTCTACACACTCACTCTCATCAGTACCTCCTGTCACTAGTACAACCCTTCTAGTAGCATTAGCAGAGATTCATCTTGGATCGAAGCTCAGCTCGGAAGGAAGAGGAGGCAGCCATCTTATGTCCTTAATCATTCTGATTTTGATGACATTTATCAAGATGCGCCAGATAAGAGAGTTAAGAACATGGTTCACGTAGAGAGAAACACTGATATGGAGGTTGTTATCGAGACTGCTGTACCCCCACAGGGAAAGAGCTTGGCTGATTTAGAGTCTCAGGATTTTGAAGTTATCACCGTCAACCTTGGTCGCAGCACACGCCAGACTCAGGTTGATCTTCTACAAGTTGCTACAGACAGTGCCAGGGATAGAATACTGAAGGACGGAGAAGACAAAGCAGCCCTCAAGGCTGAAATCAGACAGCTTCGTCAGTATATTTCTACCCTTATACATAGACCCGATGCTATTAATACCCTTCCACCGATGCTTGAGCCTCCAGCAGAGCAAGATCAGCTCAATCACTTGGTTGCATATGGCAAGCGTTTGGAGGAATGGGAAGAGGAGTTCGTTGCTAGAGGCCGTACCATGCTTACAGAGTTATATCAATTGCGGTACAATGCACGAGAGCTCCGTATTCGTCTTCAGGATGAAGAACGGGATATGGCAATTAGCAAACCCAGGGATGAAATTATGATTGCTCACCTGAGTTTGGCTTGTATCTGATCCAGTCACGAGCGAAGCTATCTTCTTGGAAGACATGTTGGTTTTCGAGCAAAGATAGGGGACATTTGGCATCGAGGAGTTGGCTGAGTAGAGAGCGTCACTAGTGCACTCGGTTTGTGAGGACTTTAGTATCTCGCTTACGTGTCGTTACCAGTCGAGGGTGGTGCCCTACGTGGAGCTTACCGACGTTCATTCAGAACTCCAGGCACTCATTCATACCATTTTCAGTGGGGAGACAGTTGGCTGTAAGGTTACTCAGCTTACAGTCATGTCAGCATTGTTTGATGAGGCAGCAAGGACAAGGGCGAACTTCAGTCTCAAATCACAGCTGGTGAAGATATGCTACATCGGCATAGTGTTCTTCGTCAGAGTCTCATAGCTCCAGACAGTGATGCAGTTAACAATCTCGTTGAGGGATTGATTGCTCGAGATCGCACATAGTGAACTTCAATTCCCACCTCTCAGGATAGACATTACACACACGAGTTGAACTGGGTGTTATCCTTTCCAGTTAACTCGAAGTTGTCATTACATGCATATCTATTCTGAGATTCGCCTTGTTTACTTGGAGTTTTATTTTAGGGTTTTCGTTAACTGATGATAGTCTTCCAGTTAACTTGCTTTCAATAAGGACGTGCATGCTCGCACAATTGTCCATTTTTAGATTAGATGTTTCAGTCAAACTAAGGGTAGTTTCCCAGTTGACTGTATAGTTTACTTAATTAGGGTTTGGCGCATTGCTTGCATGCATTGCAGGAACTGTAGATGACACAAGGTGATTTTAGGGTTCCCTAACCTTGATGTATATAAATAAGAGCTTATGCTCATTTGTAAATAACTTTTGCTTGAGAGAGAAATATATGCTGCGCCTACCTTGCCCTCAATATTGCTCTTTTTGGTACTTGTTCATGTGTCTTCACTATTGCAATTGATTGTTATGCCACATAGGGTTTCGAAAGATTGTAATGCTGAATTCTTTCCATAGTTTAGATATATCTGTTTGAGCATCTTTATCATTGAAATCAATTGTTATGCCACATAGGGTTCCAAGAGATTGAGGTGATAAGGCTGTTTTGTGTTAATTTACCATTGTGATTGATCGTTATGCCACATAGGGTTTCGAGAGGTTGCAGCGATAAATTTGTTTCGTGAATCTTTATCAATATAATCGAAGGTTATGCCACATAGGGTTTCGTGAGATTATAAAGACTTTGCTGTTTTGTGAAGACTTTGCTGTTTCGATCGAGTGTTATGCCACATAGGGTTCCATAGAATGGTCTTGGTAAAGTCTTAAATCTGTTGTGCCCAATAAACTGGTTTAGATTGAGATGATAGTTGTGCCACCTTGCCCTCAAGTAGAGAATCTAAACCCGTTTATCGTCAGTTAGTCAAAACCTTGCTCCGTTTCCTCTTGCTCTGTTTTCCTGAGGAGATTGGATAGATATAAGTTGTAGTTTAGTTGATTTGCAAAACCAGAGAAAACTCAGCTGCAACGTAAAAGTTCTTTCAAGAAAGCCTTGTACCTCTAGCAGCTGAAACAAAAAGACAGGACATAGTTTTAGCTTAATTTTCCTTTGCAAGTATATTTGTCAAAGCACGAGGGAGCTTCCCCTCCATAATTTGAAGAGCACTCATTGCGTAGTGTACATAGGCTGTTCATAACAACTACTACTCCAGAGGTGTTAGTTGTTACGCCAACAAATTGGGTGTTGAAAACGGATTTTGTGTAGTGAATTCAAGTCACAAGAATTCTGATTTTGTATATCAGTCTTGGGAGGATGTGGAAAGGACACAAATGTGGTGTGATATATGGTCACAAAAGGCCAAGGAGGCTAAGCTAGTGGCTGCTCATGAAAGACAACATCTTCAACGAGTCAAAGAACAAGCTCACCACTTCGATCAAGAAAAACAATAAAGGGAGGCTTATCTTAAATCTCTCTTTCGGAAGGATGATGTTACTGAGGTTGAACCTGTCATGAACAAGCCTCTTATGACAGTCAAATACAATGAACAAATGAATTTATATGAATCAGAAATTTCATGTTGGTCACATGTTTGTAGTGACGAGATTGATGAGACATATCATTTGGATGGGTTAGTGAAAACTTCAAGCATGATGGAACAGCATAGGAGAATGCCTACATGTTTTGACACATGGATAGATGGAGATAATTCAGAATTTGCAGTTGTTGACCATTTCCTTCATGGAGTTGATGATTTCGTTCTTGACATCCATAGTGGACCAGCCACTCAAAAGTTGCCTTTGATGGGTGTTGAAGGCATCCATAACTCATCTTTGGTTATGTCACTGATTTATTATGATATTGATCCTACCTTGGTTGGTACTCAAGAAGTCTACATAGCTCATGGTAATTTATGTGTTGCATCGCACCTTAGGACTGAATTTAAACACTTTGGAGCAGCTGATTTAGAGTGGTCCCAAATGTTGAGGGATGTTTGGCTAGGGAGGGCAAAGCAAACCAAGTTGTTGGCTCAACAAGCCAAGCTTCAACATAGTCACGATATGCATCCTTCTTTAGATGATGATGATAAAAAATTGACTAATTCAGAAAATTCAGTTGTTGTTGAGTATTTTCTTGATGGTGATAATGTTTTTGTGGAGAGCACCCCTGGTGAGCCATACACTCAAGAGTTGTCTTTGATGAGTGTTGATGACATCTATGCAACACCTTTGGATTTATCACCTATTTCTCATGGCATGACAGCGACTCATTTGTTGACTGGTGACTTCATATTCATAGATTCATCATGGTTCAGTGACTGCACTAGTTGGATTCACATTGCATTTTCGGACTTTTTGTGCTCTACACCAGCTATTCAGTTTCTTGGGAGTGTGTGGAGGCATGTTTACTTGATGGGCATTGAGTATTTGATGGATTTCTTCAATATGTATAGGTATGTTGACAACTATGATTTCATTATTGTTGCTGGCATGAGTTACAACTGCAGTATTTGGTGGTCTAGTGAGTTGATCTATGTACACATGGGAGGTTTGAGAAACCGGCTCCACTTCAATACCTTGGAGATTGACACTAGTCAGTTTTATCAAAAGAAGGTGGGTTTCCCTAGGACCTGCACATTGGATTTCGGTTTTGATCTAGCTTCTTTTCAGGAGGTTGTTGACATTCATGATGATACCCTTCTGAATCCTGAAGAACCATCTCTCCCAATTGTGAGTTGTGAGCCTTCTTCTGATGACGGCAATACTAGATGGGATACGCATGACTACTCTAGTTTCCTCTAGCACAGGCAAGGGAGTTTCACTTTGGTTGCATTATGAGGTGTGCTCACCAGTTGTTGTTCAATCCACATGTACAAGATTTGATGATGACATTGATAACACAGAGAGATGGGTTGAATAAGAGACGTGCCAATTCACTCTGGTATGGCATGCTTCAGATTGCAGATGATGAGTCCAAGTTTGGTAGGACTCTCACTTTGATTTCTCCAGTTGGATATTTCCAGCAATAGGAGTTTGAGACTCAGTTCGATTGGACTCTTGGGGTTATCAGAGTGGTGCAGCGGAAGTTGGTTGGTGTTGAAATTGATGGACTTCCAATTTGTTTAGGGATTGTGTGTTTGCGCGAGGTTCATCATCGTAGTTCAGAGATGACAGAGTTCACCGATCAGCAAATGGAGATCCCTGTCCACAATTTATATAGAGGTGAATTTCAGGTTTTGGATCCAAGAGTTTACTTGTTGGGCAGTTGGCTTCACAAAATGGCAGGGCTTGACCATGTCAGGAGTTACAACTGTATACAAAGGTTGCTAGATTGCATTCTTTCCAGGATCAATTGGGATCCAGGTGGTTGGTGGACAGACATAGATGGTTTGTTGTTCAGGTCTCAGATGTTGTGGCAATTGAGTTGGTTTGCAGTTGCGGATTGCTTGAGGGCAAGCAATCTTCGGGAAGGGAGGACTGTAATGTCCCCAAAAATTTGAATGGAATGATTTAACTATTTAATATTGCCCAAGTCTCAAATTTCATTTAAGTGGGGAATATTAAATAATTAATAAATCTAGTATAAAGTGACTAGTGAAATATTTGGATTATTACTTTGTAAAAGTCACTAATGTTTGATTAATGAAAATTAAAAAGTGACTTATGAAATAATTGAAATAGTATTTTATAAAGTAAAAGGAGTCACTTTAATTTTATGAATGGGAAGCATACAAAAGAGAAGAGGAAGGAATCATTCGCACCTTTTGGAAGACTACACACTTTTCATGGGAAGAATGGCTCCTCCCGGCCTTTAGGGCTCTGATGAACTTGCAGTTCAAGCCCAGGTGTGGAACCATCACCCTAGCTGGTGTTGAAGTCAGCAGTCTCAAAGGATAAACCGCCTCATTCAGATTTCCGCTTTCTTACTTCCGAGAAATTACCGCTTGTTGGGTTACGAGAGCTCACTCTATATCCACCGAGGCGCTATACATGAAGGAACTTGGGCCATTAAATCCCAATTCCTGAACACATTATTGAGTTGCCTATTGAGTGTCCGAAGAAATGAGAGTCAAAATCTAGTTCACAAAATAGGAACGATTTCTCTTCTCACAGAACAAATGTCGCCGGAGGCTACAGTTAAGGCGCTAGAGTTTATAAGTGAGGATACACCGCCGATATTCCAGAGATTCAAATTCCTAAAAGATGGTCCGTGCTGCTGGCTCGGGTTTCCTGAGTCAGGCTGAGGCCATTTCATTCCAGATTGGATGCTATATACTTGGAGCAAATAACGTATTTCATATTGTTTCAATATATTTTTGAACTGGTATGTTGTTGTCTCTTAACACCTTGAAATGATTGGAAGAGGGTCTCATTGTATGTCATATGTCAAAATGTGTATGACTGTCCACCATTAACCTGCCATCTAGTTGCCCAGGAAACTTAGTGTAGAAGTTTCAGACTGTAACAAATTGAAGTCCATAATGCCATATGCCGGTGACATTTATAAGCTTCTCATTTATTTGAGTTGAGTCTAGTAAGGAAATTGTGTCTGAGACTATAAACAGAAAATACTCTGCATTGGTTAAATTAAATGTTTACCTGTGCATATGAATTGCTGGTTCTGTAGTACACATTTATTATACTCAGAAAATTATATTTCAGTTTGCTGGTATCATCTTTCTATTGTTGCTGCTATACTTGATGTTCAAGGTAGTTTGTAATGGAGAGTTTATCTCTGTAAGGCCATTCCAATCAATTGTATGTCATCACACTATCTAAAAGTAGTGCTGGTAATGAAATGCAAGTGAAATTAGGAAGGTTCAGTTATATATGCTATCATTGTTGAATGCCCTTAACCTATGTAACGCATCACTTATTTGACAAAGAATGAAATCTGAAAACCAAGACAGTGCAATAATGGCTACACCTCCGGGAAAGGGATGTCTCAACGATACTATAGCATCTTTGACAGCAGCTTGACAGAATATAAATGAACTCCTTTCGAATCAAACAAGCAAACAGAAACCAAAGCCAACATATACAATTTGCACATCAAGTGTTCAACATAATTCCAAAGAGTCAAAGACAGAAATTTTAGAGCAAAATTTTCCATAGCACTTTACAGTATGCACAATCCATGTGATATCCATCATTATTTTGCTCACCCTCATATGTAAAATGATCTCCCGACTGATCTGAATTATTTTCCATTTCTTCAATATCACCAATTGGAAATGATATGAACTCATCATTATTTTTCTCATTCACTCCAACTGATGCTGAGGATGAATTTCCTGAATCATTCTTGGGTGTGTACTTTTGGTACTCTATTGCCAACAAATCTGAAATTTGTTCACTATTGAGTGAACATGTCTCTATATCCATATCCTTACAATAGTGTTCTTCCTCCTGAAATTTATGCTCTGGAAATCCTTGGCAGAACATTATTTGTTCTTCTATCTTTTCATCATATAATGGATTTGAAAAAATTTTAAAACTATTTTCAGGTATACAAATTTCTTCCTCTTCAAATATGTCTTCATGGTTCTCATCTGCAGCTGGAGGTATTATTTGCTCAATGTCAAATGGATCCATATTTTCCATTGCTTCTTCTTCTAGATCATTACAAGAACTGCAAGAATTACCTTGTTGTAGATCAACATCTGAATATTCAATAGATCCTTCATAACATACACTGTCACAATCTGTTATGCAGGAGAGACTTTCTATATCTTCATCTTCCTCACACAGTCTGTCATAGGAATTATTTTCATTTGTGCTTGGTTCTTCTATTGAATGCATTGCTAGATTAATTTCTACATCCTCATCAATGATGTAACCATTGTCTTCAAACCTTTTCCTATCTACAATATCAGTCCATTCATCTAGTTGATCAAGAGAAACTGGTATCCATGATTCAGGCCAATAAATCATGTTCGACTCATACACTTCCATGAACTATTGAATGATCTCAAACTTACTAGGTGGGAAATTAATAGGTATTTTCCTACAAATATCCACCATTCTGCATAGCAAAGAATGCCCAAATTCTCCCCTATATCTTCTTATGTTAAGAAAAGCATCCAAAAGATTTTTGAAATATTCATCATTTTTAGATTGTCTATCCATTCTTCATCAAGTTTTTACCAGAGTCGCCACCTACTTTTCCAAAATGAGGAAAATGATTCTTTTAAAATTATTTTTGATTTTCCCAAGCGGAATCTCCTCACCCCAAATGTGAAATTTAAATTAACTCTTTACATGGAAAGGCTGGAAACGATTTTCTGATGTTATCCCCCAACAGAGATGCCAATTTGTTAGGTGTGTAACTCAGATGGGGAGTGCAAATGAAACAATTGTGAACCTTTGGTTAAAGACTGATTTTAGAACTGTATTGACTCTATGGATGGATAGGTTGGAATAGGATTTTCTGATTTGGCTAGGTTAATGGCAGAAGCGAATATTGAAGCAAATCAAATTTGCAATATAAAGGAGGAAGAGACTGCAATCGCGAGCATTGAGCATACTCCTTGGTATGTAGATATCATGCATTACCTTAAATACATGAAGTGTCCAGAAGGATTTAGTGACAGCCAGAAAAGAACTTTGAAGCTGCAAGCATCTAAGTATGTGTTCATGGAAGGAGACTTGTTTTGGAAGAACAAGGACGGGATATTATTGTTATGTCTGGATGAATCACAAGCCAAGCATGTCTTAAGTGAAATGCATGAAGGGGTTTGTGGAGGGCATTACTTTGCAAAGACAACTGCACATAAAATTCTCAAGGCAGGTTATTACTGGCCAAAATTTTTTAATGACTCCTTTCCATACATAAGAAGATGTGAAGCCTGCCAGAAATTCTCTAGGAAAATGAAGTATAAGGGAGCTTTACCACTTAGGCCTTTACAAGCTGAAGCCCCTTTTCATCAGTGGGGAATTGATTTCATTGGGGAGATACTAGAAAAATCAAACGGACATAAGTGGATACTAGAGGCTACTGATTATTTTACCAAATGGGTGGAAGCAGTCCCAACCAAGCAAGCTACAAGCAAAGTTGTGACAAATTTTTTAATGGATAACATCATTACCAGATTTGGTACACCACTAAGACTGATTACTAATAATGGAATGTGTTTTAGATCAGATGAATTCAGAAATTTCTGTAGCACATATGGCATTACCATTTCTTATGTAGCTCCTTACCATCCACAAGCTAATGGTCAAGCAGAGTCTAGCAATAAAAGTATTCTCAAGATTATAAGGAGGATGTTAAGTCAGAATAAGAAGGCTTGGGATTCGAAACTGAAATTGGCTGTCTGGGCTGATAGGATCACTCTAAAAAAGGCAATTGGAAAATCCCCATTTGAATTGGTGTATCGAACACAAACCAGGATGCCTTTAAAGAATTTGTCACCAGTTTACAACTTTATTCTTCAGGAAGATTTGGATATTCCAGAACCTATTGAGGAGAGAATGGAGCAACTGGCTGAACTCAATGAGATAAGGAGAGTAGCTCCGAACCAAAACATGAAGTTACAGGCACAGATGAAGTACTTGTTTGATAAAAGGGAAAAAGATAGAAAATTTGAAGAGGATGATTTGGTACTAATGTGGAACACAAGGTGCCAAGAGAAGGGCAAGCACAGGAAATTTGAAGCCTTGTGGCTAGGACCTTTTGTAGTTGTTGGAAAGAGAGGTGAAGATTCATATTATCTACAAAATATGGCTGGTGAAGATCAGGAGTTGCGTGTGCATGGGCAATTTTTGAAACATTTTTTCTCTTGAGAAATACAGAGGATTAAGGGTTGCCAGTGCATGGACAACTCTTGATAATCCCCTTAAAGTTTTATCTTCCATGCACAGTAGTCTAGGAAATAAAAGGAACAGGAATTGCCAATACATGGACTATCCTAGTATTCCTTCTCTAAAAATAAAATCTTTCCATGTACAGTAGTGTAGGGTCATATTCATTTCCGTTTCCATTCATTCCATCTTGCTCACATGATCCATCACCTTGAGTTTGGTCTACTCACCCAAAGGATCCGGATCCTTGTAATGATCTCACAATCATTCATTCCCAAACAGAGCCACTGTTAGAACTGTAAAAAATTTACAGTTATACACATGAGTTTACACAATGGTCCTCACCATAAACACAAAGTCCTCCCTTCATAACATTTTGCCCATATTTTTCCATTTGCTCCCATAGAACCCATTGAGTCATAAATATTTCAATATATAATCCATATCGGCAAGAAAAGGTCAGGGTCTCCCCAATCTGTAATGCCTTTTTATTAATGTATACTTGTTGCAGTCTATCGGCAAGACTTCAGAAATGTCACACCAATCGGAATTCATATGCAAGCACCTATCGGCAGGACACATTTATTGTCTCGACGACAGAATGATCACATCGGCAAGAAAGCTATCGTCAGTATAAACTCTCACCGAGTGCATCATGTCTCACCGACCGGCGCACAAACAAACATTTCGGCCAAACTAAAAGTCATCGGAGTGAGGTCTTACCGAAAGTATTAGGTCTTGCCGACAAAGCACAAAGGGATTCTATCAAAGAACTATCAGGAGGAAGTCATGTAGTCCTACTGACCTATAAAGTCACAACGATGAGATGTTTCGGGAAGAGTCTCACCAAACAGAGCATATTGGAATAACAAATTTGGCAAGACAATTAGCATCAGTAGGAGTCTCTTCGAGTTTCAAAGTCTTGTCGATAGAACCTAGTTCGTCGGTAAGACTAATTTCATCGGTGAGAAATATGAAAGTCACACTGAAGTATGGTTTCATCGGCGAAAATGTGATTATGTCTCAGCGACCAGAAAAATACCACGAGGTGTATCTCGGTAAGACACAATGTATTAGGTCCTGCCGACAAAGCACAAAGGGATTCTATCAAAGAACTATCGGGAGGAAGTCATGTAGTCCTACCGACCTATAAAGTCACACCGATGAGATGTTTCGAGAAGAGTCTCACCAAACAGAGCATGTTGGAATAACAAGTTCGGCAAGACAATTAGCATCGGTAGGAGTCTCTTCGAGTTTCAAAGTCTTGCCGATAGAACCTAGTTCGTCGGTAAGACTAATTTCATCGGTGAGAAATATGAAAGTCACGCCAAAGTATGGTTTCACTTATGAAATGATTATGTCTCAACACTCAGAAAATAATACAGGTACTTTGGTAAGATACAATGTAGTCTATGAAACATCTCCCCGACTCAGAATTGTCACAGCGATACATGAGACTGAAGCGATAACTATCGTTAAGACTCCAAATGTCAATGAGACTGCAGGACATTAGAGCGATGAACAACTTTTAATAGTCGGTGAGACTTGGAGGTTTCGTGAAGACTACATGATGTTTCGGCGAAAGGTTTAATGAACGTTGCAAAAGGATATTGCCCAGATTTGAAAATGTCTCACCGACAAGACATTTGATGCGACAGTGTAAGTTTCAAATAAGTCTTCACTCATGCTTCAGCTGACACATTAATGGCGCAACGGAACATAACAGGGAGAATTTAATTGAAAGCATTAGTGTTGAATTGATAGTAGAGGAACTAGTAAGGCGAACGGAGAACCAGGGCATCTTTCTAGTCGGAAGATCTCGAGCGGAATACATTAAGTGATTGCACCTTAGCTCCTCAAATTTTAACTTCTGTAACTTTGAAGAATGGAGTCCCCCTAGCTCAGGAAAATTTAAAAGTAGAAAACATGGTGAAAGCAGTCAAACTTAGGGAAAGAAACAAAAAACTAAAGGGGAACATGAGGGCACAGAACAAAGATTGAATCAGGACCTCATTGACCAATTACCTAGCTCTAGGCCTAAAGCTAGAAGATCAGCGCAGCTTAGGGCATAAGTAGATAAACTGAATGATAAATGTAAATTTATAGGAGATGTTTGGACTCAAATAAGGGGATATGAATTGTTCAATTTTCATTATCATCGGAGAAACCGTTTTGAACCAGTTTGCAATCCATGAAAGCTTAATTTGGGAAAACTGGTGTGCCCTAATGTATTTGTAAACACAAAATTGGTAAAACTGTTAGCTGATCATTATGACCCGAAACACAAAACTATATGTGACCCATCCGGAAAACCACAAATACATTTGTCAAAAGAGGCAATAGGGGAGGTTTTTAATTTGGAAGGGTTTTGCAATGAAGAGATCATATATGAAGAATTGGAGGAGTTCTCAAGAATGGACACGATTTATAAGGGTTGGAGGCTGCCAATTCACAGGATTAAACAGGGCAGCAAACCAATTCCTCTACAAGATAGTGATGGACCTCCTTATCATGTGGACCTGTTTGAACCTTATATGAAATACACTTACCTCTCAATATGCCAAGTATTGGGAATGGATGCCCCGGAGTATATGTCAATTGTGCCAATGCTAATCTCAGTAGATATCCAGTACCACAATTCTAGGCCATTTGACTATGCCTCGTACATTTTTAAGGGGCTTGATTCAGGATTGATGGCAATAAAAAGTGGATCATCTACTTTTCATCTCAAGCATTATTCATTATTGATGCATATGGTGTTATATTTTGGACAAGAGTTGGGACTATGGCCTCTAGAGATGAGAATTTCTCAGTTTAATAAAGAAGGTGCAGCGTTACCAGTTCAATTGTGGACTGCTGTTTGGGATAGTAGGTTTGCCAATGCTAGCTTTATTCATTTTGAAGAATATTTTGTGAAAACATTGTACAAATTATACAATCATCCTTGTAATTATTCATTATCTGATGAGATAAAGAGATTTCTTCGGCCAAAAGATTTCAATGGGCCAATTGATCATAATTGGGGAGATTGGTATTGCTTGGAGGGAGCTACCATGATTAGAGTTTATGGGTTTGAAGATGCCGCTTTCATTTTGCCGAAAAGGTCCCAAATAGAATTGCATATTTGGAGATTGTCAAACAGATGGATTATTCTAGTGTTATGAATCTTTGTTCCTTTGGGAAGTAGGCCTTCATGCCTAGTACATTGTGCTTTGGTGATTTCACTGTGTTGGCCAACATTGTTTCTTCCTTTAATTCTCCTCTATCATTTGAGAATGTAGTCAATGTCTTCTTAGTAGCATTTGTCAATCCTTGAGCATCCCCTTGCAATTCTTCATAAAAGTTTTGATGTCTTTTTGAAATATTCCGAGCCAAATTTTTTCGATTTTTTACAATTTCAAATTACAAGCACCCGTTAAGGTTAGATGATAAACCAAAACGTACTGAAGCAACTCTAACCAGTATGTACACCAGGATCCCGATGTGGGCAAGGTGTGAGCATTGGTCAGAGGATCTGAATCAAACTGCTTATGCAAAAAGCAACTCTAACCAAGAATGGCGCCGATGATGCTAAGCATATGTCAGAGATCTTACTCTAAATACTGAAGAAGTTCTAATGTCAAGAAGAAGCACGAATCCAACGCGGAGCAGGTGCCACCATAAGGACGGAGTGATTACAATAAACGCTGGAAAAGAGAAATGTCAAAGCTGAAACATCAACACCCGAATGTGCTTCTAAGTAACTCGTAATGGGAGAGAAAGCACTATAGGCGTGAGATTTATCTATGCTAACAAGAAATCAAGCAACAAGCAATAACGGCGAGTGTAGCATGGTGAACAACCGGCCGCATTTACCGCCATTTTACAGATGCTCGTAATATCAAGAGAGACTTATGATGCTCTTTCAAATGTGATGCATTCAACAAGGAAGTTTCCGCAGGCAAGCATAATGAAATCTTCAACACTAAATCAGATATGAAGATGCAGATTTCTTTAAAATCATTACATAACTGTACTTTTGTCATAAACAGCAACTCATGAATTTACCTATATGTTTAACTCTCTCATTTCTCATACCCAAATGATCCAAATCATGCAATAGACCTCAAAATGATGGCGCCTAATTTAATAATAAGAAATGGCATCTAAAAATGGTTATTAATTACTGACACGAATCCCAATGCACTCTAGAAAGTTCGGCCTTCAAGGAATGACGGATTTGCATTATAAAATCATAAGCTTCGTATTAAAATCTGTAAATATTCATGAAGGGGTGTCCTTACCAATAAGATGCAATGACACAATACCCAGAACGAGATTATTTTTGTTTTCTGATTTACAAATGAAAACACGGATCTGCTGTAGCTTAAAATGCAAAATGCTGAAACCCACTAATATGCAAAACAGATCTAATAATGCACAAGCTGAAACAATGCTCAAAACTAAATGCAAACTCACAAATCTATCTTAAATCACCACTAGTCGCTGTCTTTCAAGCGAGAAGCAATGCCCAAGCTAGGAGGCCTTCATTCCTCGAAGCAATCCCAAAGCCAATCCGGCAGCATAACATTCCTGTAGATAAAAGATACCAAATGATGCTCCAAGACTCCTTTTTATAATTCTCCAGTTGACTTCTCAAAACCCTAAAGTCCGCTTTTAGGTCAAAACCCAATCTCCTCAAGGATGGGCGTACTTTTCCTTCAAAGCTTTAGATTTGATATTTTAAATAAATATCATACTTTAATAAATGCGCCCAACAAAGCTTGCTCAGACTTTAGTAATAATTAAAATATTCCTTAATGAGGCGCCACCCTCAAAAGATCACCTTTTTAAAACAACCTTAAGTCATTAACTCTAGGCCAAGGGTCAACGTTAAAATATAATAATTAAAACGTGACTTTTTAATTAAATGACTTAACTTATCCTTCCGAATGTGCCCTGAAGCCAATACTGAGCAAAACATCTGACCAAACTGAAGCAGGAAGTCAACCGAGCTGAACTCAACTGGAAAGCTGCTAAAAATAGAATTTACTAAAAATAGTAAATTCCGGAAAATGCTCAGAATGCCGAACACACCACTGCGAAGCTCTCTGAAAACCCAGAAAGGATCCGCCATTGAATCCATCATCTTTGAGCAATGACCTCCTCAAAAATAGGAAACCCTAATTTATCTTCCGACTAGCCTTCGGGTTCCCAAGGAAAAGGCCAATGGTCACTAGAAAGATTAGGTTTGAGAAGGGGACATTACACTTTTTATAAAATGATTTGCAGCTTCAATTGCTACACTGTTAGAAACATTTCTTTGGTTCACCTCTCGAGACTTCTACATAATTCGTTCATTCATCGTTTCATGTTCTTTTAATGCAGCTAGCGTATGTGAATATTTTCCCCAGAGTTTATTCAACCAAGATATTAAATTGGCCTGCCTCTTCTTGATTATTGCCACAAGTGCATCATATTTTCCTTGGGAGTAAGCACTTGATCCTTCTCAATGATCTTTTGACTAAGAACTTTCACCTTGGGTAAGTAGCCTGGGTGTCTTCATAGTAACACCTAACAAATCTTTTAGGCGATCATCTTCTCTCAACACCCTTTCGTTGTTTGTTTTGTACATCTCTCTCTCCTTGATCAACATCTGAATTTGTGCTTTGTTTAGTTTTGCAATATTAATTCCAATTTCTGCGGTAGCCACAGGATTAGCTTCCCCAACTTTCAAATTCATGACATGCCCGAATGCCTTTTCAGTATCAATAACTACTGATTTCCTGTGCAGTGGAGATAAGGCCCAAATCATCAATGATCCTTCATCTGTATTGTATTTGGATCCTACATACACTTTTGTTACTTTTTCTTGGTCTAGCTTGTGTGTAGCATTACTATCCTTTAAGAAACTATCAAAGACAAGTGCAGAATTGAGATCGAACCCGGGAAACATCATGACACTAGCATTTTCCAACATTTTCCTCCCCTTTTCAGGGGTCATACCTGTCATCTCATCTACACATCTCCTCAATTCGTTCAACAATTGCTCTTTATTTCCTGTAGTAACATTATCAACCTTTTCCCTTATTTATTTTCCCCTTTGTTTATACAAAAATGCTTTAAATTCTGGGAAATTAACAAATTTATCATCTGATACAAATGATTTGTATTCTATATGCCTTGCATCTGCTTCTTCACTCTCTTCAATACTCAACTCTTTGGTTGGGCAAATAATAATGCTCAGTTCTCAATTTGGATACTTTACCTGGTTGAATTTGTGGCATATTATCCTTGGATGCTTCCTCCCCAGAAGACAACAACTCTGCATCCTGCAACCTTTGATTATATCTTTCAACCACCATTTTTGCTTCTTCCTCATCCAAATTCCGGATCATATCATCAAAGTGATAGGGCACCTGCTGATACCCTCCAAAGTTTCTTTATTTTAGCATAATTAATATATCCTTCTGGGTGGTCCTCTCTTCATATTGTACTGCAACAATTTATCCAGGATCAAATTGTATCCTTCCTTGGCCAACACAGTGAAATCACCAAAATACAATGTACTAGGCATGAAGGCCTGCTTCCCAAAGGAACTAAGATTCATAACACTAGAATAATCCATCTGTTTGACAATCTCCAAATATGCAATTCTGTTTGGGACCGTTTTTGGCAAAATGAAAGCGGCATCTTCAAACCCATAAACTCTAATCATGGTAGCTCCCTCCAAGCAATACCAATCTCCCCAATTATGATCAATTGGCCCATTGAAATCTTTTGGCCGAAGAAATCTCTTTATCTCATCAGATAATGAATAATCACAAGGATGATTGTATAATTTGTACAATGTTTTCACAAAATATTCTTCAAAATGAATAAAGCTAGCATTGGCAAACCTACTATCCCAAACAGCAGTCCACAATTGAACTGGTAATGCTGCACCTCTTTATTAAACTGACAAATTCTCATCTCTGGAGGCCATAGTCCAAACTCTTGTCCAAAATATAACACCATATGCATCAATAATGAATAATGCCTAACATGAAAGGTAGATGATCCACTTTTTATTGCCATCAATCCTGAATCAAACCCCTTAAAAATCTACGAGGCATAGTCAAATGGCCTAGAATTGTGGTACTGGATATCTACTGAGATTAGCATTGGCACAATTGACATATACTCTAGGGCATCCATTCCCAATACCTGGCATACTGAGAAGTATATTTCATATAAGGTTCAAGCAGGTCCACATGATAAGGAGGTCCA
This sequence comes from Sequoia sempervirens, assembly GCA_007258455.2. Lineage (NCBI taxonomy): Eukaryota > Viridiplantae > Streptophyta > Pinopsida > Cupressales > Cupressaceae > Sequoia > Sequoia sempervirens. The sequence continues at coordinate 311,627,768 of VDFB02193867.1, forward strand.
TCACTATCCTATAGAGGAACTGGTTTGCTGCCCTGTTTAATACTGTGAATTGGCAGCCTCCAACCCTTATAAATCGTGTCCATTCTCAAGAACTCCTTCTCCAATTCTTCATATATGATCTCTTCATTGCAAAACCCTTCCAAATTAAAAACCTCCCCTATTGCCTCTTTTGACAAATGTATTTGTGGTTTTCCGGACGGGTCACATATAGCTTTTTGTTTCGGGTCATAATGATCAACTAACAGTTTTACCAATTTTGTGTTTACAAATATATTAGGGCACACCAGTTTTCAAAGATTAAGCTTCCATGGATTGCAAACTGGTTAAAAACGGTTTCTCCGATGATAATGAAAATTGAACAATTCATATCCCCTTATTTGAGTCCAAACATCTCCTATAAATTTACATTTATCATCCAGTTTATCTACTTATACCCTAAGTTGCGTTGATCATCTAGCTTTAGGCCCAGAGCTAGGTAATTGGTCAATGAGGTCCTGATTCAATCTTTGTTTTGTGCCCTCATGTTCCCCTTCAGTTTTTTGTTTCTTTACCTTAGTTTGACTGCTTTCACCATGTTTTCTACTTTTAAATTTTCCTGAGCTAGGGGACTCCATTCTTCAAAGTTACAGAAGTTAAAATTTGAGGAGCTAAGGTGCAATCACTTACTGTATTCTGCTCGAGATCTTCAGACCGCAAAGATGCCCTAATTCTCCGTTTGCCTTACTGTTTCCTCTACTATCAATTCAACACTAATGCTTTCAATTAAATTCTCCCTGTTATGTTTCGTCGCACCATTAATGTGTCAGCTGAAGCACGAGTGAAGACTTATTTGAAACTTACACTGTCGCATCAAATGTCTTGTCGATGAGACATTTTCAAATCTGGACGATATCCTTTTGCAACGTTCATTAAACATTTCGCCGAAACATCATGTAGTCTCCACGAAACCTCCAAGTCTCACCGACTAGTAAAAGTTGTTCATCACTCTAATGTCCTACAGTCTCATTGACATTTGGAGTCTCAACGATAGTTATCGCTTAAGTCTCATGTATCACTGTGACAATTTTGAGTCGAGCAGATGTTTCATAGACTACATTGTGTCTTACCGAGATACACCTCGTGGTATTTTTCTGGTCGCTGAGACATAATCACATTTTCGCCGATGAAACCATACTTTGGCGTGACTTTCATATTTCTCACCGATGAAATTAGTCTTACCGACGAACTAGGTTCTATCGGCAAGACTTTGAAACTCGAAGAGACTCCTACCGATGCTAATTGTCTTGCCGAACTTGTTATTCCAATATGCTCTGTTTGGTGACTCTTCCCGAAACATCTCATTGGTGTGACTTTATAGGTCGGCAGAACTACATGACTTCCTCCCGATAGTTCTTTGATAAAATCCCTTTGTGCTTTGTCGGCAAGACCTAATACTTTCGATAAGACCTCACTCCGATGACTTTTAGTTTGGCCGAAATGTTTCTTTGTGTGCTGGTCAATAAGACATGATGCACTCGGTGAGAGTTTATCCCGACGATAGCTTTCTTGCCGATGTGATCATAGTCATACTGTCACCGAAACAATAAATGTGTCCTACCGATAGGTGCTTGCATATGAATTTCGATTGGTGTGACATTTCTGAAGTATTGCCGATAGACTGCAACAAGTATACATTAGTAAAAAAGCATTATAGATCGGGGAGACCCTGACCTTCTCTTGCCGATATGGATTATATATTGAAATATTTATGACTCGATGGGTTCTATGGGACCAAATGGAAAAATATGGGCAAAATGTTATGAAGGGAGGACTTTGTGTTTATGGTAAGGACCATTTTGTAAACTCGTGTATAATTGTAAAATTTTTACAGTTCTAACAGTGGTTCCGTCTGGGGATGAATGATTGTGAGATCATTACAAGGATTTGGATCCTCTAGGTGAGCAGACCAAACTCAAGGTGATGAATCCTGTGAGTAAGATGGAATGAATGGAAACGGAAATGAATATGACCCTACACTACTGTACATGGAAATATTTTATTTTTAAGAGAAGGAAAACCAGGATAGTCCATGTACTGGCAATTCCTATTCCTTTTATTTCCTAGACTATTGTGCATGGAAGATAAAACTTGAAGGGGATTGTCAAGAATTGTCCATGCAATGGCAAACCTTAATCCTCTGTATTGCTCAAGAGAAAAAATGTTTCAAAAATTGCCCATGCACAGGCAACTCCTGATCTTCACTAGCCATATTTTGTAGATAATATGAATCTTCACCTCTCTTTCCAACAACTACAAAAGGTCCTAGCCACAAGGCTTCAAATTTCCTGTGCTTGCCCTTCTGCTGGCACCTTGCGTTCCACATCAGTACCAAATCATCCTCTTCAAATTTTCTATCTTTTTCCCTTTTATCAAACAAGTACTTCATTTGTGCCTGTAACTTCATGTTCTGGTTCTGAGCTACTCTCCTTATCTCATCGAGTTCAGCCAGTTGCTCCATTCTCTCCTCAATAGGTTCTGGAATATCCAAATCTTCCTAAAGAATAAAGTTGTAAACTGGTGACAAATTCTTTAAAGGCATCCTGGCTTGTGTTCCATACACCAATTCAAATGGGGATTTTCCAATTGCCTTTTTTAGAGTGATCCTATTAGCCCAGACAGCCAGTTTCAGTTTCGAATCCCAAGCCTTCTTATTCTGACCTAACATCCTCCTTATAATCTTGAGAAGACTTTTATTGCTGGACTCTGCTTGACCATTAGCTTGTGGATGGTAAGGAGTTGCATAAGAAATGGTAATGCCATATGTGCTACAGAAATTTCTGAATTCATCTGATCTGAAACACATTCCATTGTCAGTAATCAGTCTTAGTGGTGTACCAAATCTGGTAATGATATTATCCATTAAAAAATTTGTCACAACTTTGCTTGTAGCTTGCTTGGTTGGGACTGCTTCCACCCATTTGGTAAAATAATCAGTAGCCACTAGTATCCACTTATGTCCTCCGCTTGATTTTTCTGGTATCTCCCCAATGAAATCAATTCCCCACTGATGAAAAGGGGCTTCAGCCTGTAAAGGCCTAAGTGGTAAAGCTCCCTTATACTTCATTTTCCTAGAGAATTTCTGGCAGGCTTCACATCTTCTTACGTATGAAAAGGAGTCATTAAAAAATTTTGGCCAGTAATAACCTACCCTGAGAATTTTATGTGCAGCTGTCTTTGCAAAGTAATGCCCTCCACAAACCCCTTCATGCATTTCACTTAAGACATGCTTGGCTTGTGATTCCTCCAGACATAACAATAATATCCCGTCCTTGTTCTTCCAAAACAAGTCTCCTTCCATGAACACATACTTAGATGCTTGCAGCTTCAAAGTTCTTTTCTGGCTGTCACTGAATCCTTCTGGACACTTCATGTATTTATGGTAATGCATGATGTCTGCATACCAAAGAGTATGCTCAATGCTCGCGATTGCAGTCTCTTCCTCCTTTATATTGCAAATTTGATTTGCTTCAATATTCGCTTCTGCCATTAACCTAGCCAAACCCTGACTTCTTACTATTTTAGCGATTTGTATCTCCATATCAAATTCTTGGATCTTATTAATCCATCTACATCTTCTTCCTGTTACTTCAGACTATGTCAAAATGTCTTTAACAGCCGCATGAGGGACATAAGCAATTACCTTAGCTCCAACAAGATATGGTCTGAAAGCCTTTGTAGCTTTTACCAATGCAAAAGCTTGTTTTTCCATTATATCATATTTCAATTCTGACCCCTATAATGACTTACTGAAAAAAAGGACACAAGCTGCTCATGACCCTCCTCATTTTTCTGTAACATGACAGCAGCTATGGTATGTAATGAAGCAAATGAGAATATTTGAAAGGGTTTCAAAAAATCTAGAAACTTAAGGACAGGGGCTTCCTTGATAGCCTTTTTAATTGATATAAAAGCATCTAATGCTTCTGCAATCCAATCTATTTTTTTTTCCTTTTCTTAACATTTTTGATATGGGCTTAATGATTTTAGCAAAATTAGAAACTAATCTCCGAACAAAGTTGATTTGTCCAAAGAATGACTGGATGGCTTTGATGGTCTTAGGAATTGGAATTTTATCTATAACTTCAACCCTCTCAGGATCTATTATAAACCCCTCCTTTGACACAATATGTCCTAAGAGCTTTCCCTCTGTGACTGCAAAATGACATTTTTTAGGGTTCAGACTAATCCCATATTCTAAAGCTTTAATAAAATACCTTTTCCAGATGTCCTACATGATATTCAACCTTCTTTGAGTAATCCCATATTTTATCTATAGCTTCAACCCTCTCAGGATCTATTCTAACCCCCTCCTTTGACACAATATGTCCTAAGAGCTTTCCCTCTGTGACTGCAAAATGACATTTTTTAGGGTTCAGACTAATCCCATATTCTAAAGCTTTAATAAATACCTTTTTCCAGATGTCCTATATGATATGCAGCCTTCTTTGAGTAAGCAGTAAGGTCATCCTGATACACCACCATGATAGCATTAATTAAGTCTGCAAATGCTACGTCCATAGCTCTTTGGAAGGTTGCTCCTGCGTTCGTGAAACCAAACGGCATTCTTAGATAAACATATGTTCCCCATGGGTTTGTAAAAGTTGTTTTATACTACTCAGATTCTTTAACTTTAACCTAGTTATAACCTGAAAACCCATCCATCATAGATAATAGCTCGCACCCTATCACCTTATGTAATATAGCCTCCATATTGGGGAGAGGATAATTATCCTTGAGAGATGCTATATTTAAATTTCTGAAATCAACACATAATCTGATATCTTTGTTTTTCTTCCTCACAGGGACCAGGTTTGAGACCCATGTTGAGTGCCTGATTGGTTTGATTATGCCACCGTCTCTGAGCTTTGCCAATTCTTCCTGCATTTTTGGTTCCAATGTTGGATTAATGGGTCTTTGCTTCTGTCTAAATAGCTTTGCATTTGGCTTCAATGGTATTTCATGCTAAAACAAATCTTCCCTATATGCTTTTAGATCTTCATAAGACCAAGCAAACACATGTTTATATTTTCTCAGTAATGTTATCAGCATTCTTCTAATTGTCGAGCTTATCTTCTTCCCTATGTACACCTTTCTTGGTGCCATCTCAGTTCCCAAATTAATCTCTTCAATATCCTCCTTCTTGACTGGTGTTTGCTTCATGAGGGGCCGATTACTTCCATCATACACCCTCTCCAATGCCACTAACCCTTTAGGAAGCTTATTTGTTTTAACCTGTAAGATCTCCTTCCCAGATACTGTCTGCTTCCCATCCACTTCTTCAACAAAGGCATTGAAATCAATTTCTTGGGTTTCATATTGATCCATACAGTGAAGAAATTTCAAAAGGCTAGTATCATTGTTAAAAACCTGCCAACTATTTATGTTATGAGGCACGGCAGGCCTTGTTTTGAACTAAATTTGTGATACTCCAACCAGTGTAATATCATCTCTCTTCAACGCCACATTTGCTAAAAAATCTGCCATTATGTTCTTTGACCTATCAATCCACTCAATTGAGAAGGCATCAAACAACTCAATTGTGTCCCATACAACATTCCTGTATTGTTTCAGTCTTTTATGTTTTGCTGCATATTTTGACTTAATTTGTGAAACAACCAACTCAGAATCCCCTCGAACAGTCAGCAACTTGATTTTATGTTTCACAGCTATATTTAAACCTGTTAATAAAGCTTCATATTCCGCCACATTGTTTGTACATTCAAATGTTAACAGAAATGAATACTTAAATGTAATACCTTCAGGTGAAACAAATACTATTCCTGCCCCATTACCTTCTTGGCTACAGGCTCCATCAAAGTACATTTTCCACACACCATTGCAATTTTGTGCAGCATGCTTTTCAATTGGATCACTATTGGTTAATTCCGGCTGGGCTAGCTCTATCTTAAAATTCTTAAGATCCACATCACAAAAACAATTGATTTGATCTTGTGGTACACAGTCAATGACTTGGTTCATCCTTGGCTCCCTGTATAACTTAACTTCCTGACCATTCACTGGAATTGTTGCATAAGACAAATCAAACTAGACATTTCCCCCAACCGCGGTCATCCATTGTTTTGATAGAAGCATCCCAAACTGAGGAGGGGTGTCAATTACTATTATATCAATGTTATAGGCCACCTGAGGATAAGCAGCTAGTTTGGCTTCAACATCTTTCATTATACCCACCACAAGAACAGGTCGGTTATCCATTGCATAGCACTTGCCTCCATTGGTATCCACCCACATGCCAAGCTATTTCATAACTCCTACTAGCATAATATTTATGGCAACGCCAGAGTCTATCATGCAATTCCTCAGCAATTTGTTATTTATGAGTAATGTAGTGAAAAAATGATCGACTTGTGGGGGATTTAACAATGTATTATTAAGGAAAAATTCTGAGATATTTACCTTCTCTTGCTTATTTTTAGTGGCCATCTTTACTTTCAGAATTTATATGTTTTTCATTTCCATTTGTTATTAATTGAACAGCACTATCTTTGTATTCCTTAATTTTCATCATCTCAAGTAATGGAACAGACATCTTTACCTGAGATAAACCCTGAGTGAAGTCAAAAGAGGAACCCTCCGCCTTAATCATTTTCTTTTGTTCTGATGTTTCTCCTTTGTTCTCTTCTTTTTCCCTTTTACTTGGTTGATCAATCTTTTGCATTTCTTTATGTAATCCCTTTATTTCCTCCTTTTGGACAGGCTTATGTTCGCTTTTATCATGTTGTTTGTTTTCTATTTTCTTTGAAACTCCTTGTGTCACCTTTTGATCTTTCATAAAGATTCCCCTAGGGACACCTTCTCGTTCACTGTCCTATTTCTCAACCAGTACTTACTCTTTACTTCTTCAACTATAGCAATGGTTAATCTTTCTATCTCTTCTTCAATGAGTTTCCTCATACTGCACTGAGTAGGCATCTCAACGGAATGTGGTTCAGTATAATCTTCTTCAGAGTCAAAAAGAACCTGTTGTTCAGCCATGTGGACATTGTACCTTTGATTTGAAACATCGTACTCATAACCTTCTTTTGAAGATGAGTACCTCTCCTCAATACGGTTCAAAGTATTTGAAGTCAAATACACTGTGTGATCTTCTCCACTGTTTCCCATTAGCATTCCTTCTTGCATTCTTTGGGCTACAACACAGTAATCTGGGGAATGTGGCTTATCACAAATTTCGCATAAATAATTGTTATTAACCATATATGTTTCCTTCTTCCTTAATGGATCAGGAGTTTTTTTGTTTCTGGGCCTATCTGTTATAGGTTTTCCATCTTTCCAGTTTGTGTTATAGGGCATGTCATGTAACCTAGGCCTTTCATTTCTGTATGTGTTCTCCTGTTTGTATTGATAATTATTGGTTTGTTGAGGAGCCCTAGGGTTGTCTCTTTTACTGATTATCCCAGCAGCCTTCTTGTTGTTTTCAATTGTTAATGCTATCTTTTGGGCTTCGGCTAAATCTCTTGGAAACCTATTTCTCAATTCATACCCTATTTTAGGATCGAACGCATTCAAATAAACACTCAATGCTACAGAGTCTGGCAACTTCGATCTAGGAGGTATCTTATTTTGCAATTTATTGAATCTTCGGTTGAAATCATAAATTGAGTCATTCTGATTTTTCTGAATGCGCATTAATTTATGAAGAGCAACATCTAATGCACTTAGATTCCCATATTGCTCGAGAAATCGATCCTAAAATTCTTGGAGAGAATTAACAGAGGCTGTTGGTAGGCTGTTGAACCAATCTCTAGCTTCTTCAATAAGCGACATCATGAAAAACCTCATATGTAAATCTTCATAAGGTACATCCAAATCTTGAATGAAGGCATTGAAACTCCTTAAATGATCTTCAACAGTAATTGCACTACTCCCCGTAAACTTAGGCACTAGACTTCTCCAACTGCCAACTACCATCCATAGGGTAAGGGTATAATTGAAACACTGCCAAGTCAAATTGTCTAATCATTGTTGTATACTGATGAGGGGGAGGGTTAGGTGGGTATTGATACTGATACATCGGATTATTGTATTGTGTATGATAATGTGGCACATAATGCTGACCATGAGGTGGCTGTATATTTGTATGTTGTGTGGGAATATGAGGGGGATGATTTGGCTGTTTGTATTGATTCCCTATTTGATGGTGAAGAACCTTTGATGGATCAGAAGGCCCTGCACTATGATTACCCTGCTTATGAGGTGGTACATACTTTGGGAAACCAACTGTTTGAGCAGTATTTTGAGCTTTCTGCAATTTGAAGTCTCTCATTGCTTCTATCATTTGGGCTTTCTCCTGTTCTTCTATCTCCTTTCTCTGAGATTCAAACCGTTTTTTTTTCTTCATAAGTGTTAAAGATTCATAATTTTCTTGAGGATTTTCATGATCAATAGGTCCATTCTGATTACACTCCATTTTTAGATCATGTTCTTGCTGATTTCTGATTCGTTCAACTTCGAGTTCAGCTTCAAACTCAGCCTGTTTCTGAGGATTGTAAAAAGGGTTTCTTTGTTCTTCTGGGGTACAAGGTTCTGCACTTGAATTATCTCTCCATGTATCATAACAGTCATATGTTTCACAATGTGGCCTCAATGCTTTGTCTTTGTTCGTCACGCATATGTCCTCATTTATCTTCTTACCCTTATCAACCCTATCATCCTTGTGTGTCCACTTATTGTTGCCAGCAGGACCTCCAGTATGACCTCCCCTCTATTGAGAACTTCTTCCATTCATGTTTGAACAGATGCAACGTTTTTGTAAGAGTCGCCACTCACTTTTTTCAAAAGTGAGAAAGTATTTGATATTTCTTATTCCCCGCGGAGTCTGTACAAGGTTTCTGACTCTATGATTAAGGCCCTGATTCTGAATTTAGTCCCTAGCAGAGTCGCCAATTTGTTAGCTCTCAAAAACGCAGGTAAAATACCTCAAGAGGTTGCCAATCTCTTGGAACGTTTTAGGGTAACAGACAAGGCCAAATGGTTTAGACCTTCTACTCTTCAGGTGCTGCCAAACCTAGGCAGGTGTACCTATATGAATAAAGTAGACTTAAAGTTGTATGACTTGATTGATTTGATGGATCTATTACAATGGCACAAAGTGTAATAAATGAAAGCTTGCTAACTATTCCTACTCTGAATATTGAAATTGAGATATGGATGTTTTAATAAGATTTTATGAAATTCTAAACTATGAAAGGTGCGACCAGTGCCTACTTCTATTGGGCTAATGGAGTCAAGATTTGTATAATGGGTGACTTGTTTAATGGCTATAATTCAAATTGCTTGGCACTTGTGACTACTTCATGTCCCTCAGATGGTCTGATATAAGAACAGTGAAGGAGGAATAGAAGGCGGTTTATATTTCACTTAAGAAATAACTTTGAGATAATTAATATTTGATAATACCCACTATACTTTCCAGTAAATATTTTACAATGTATAGCATGAAAATTTATTTCGGCAACAGTTCACCCTATCCAACTACCTAACCTACTTATTTCTCCTAAAACCTACTCCTTTTCCTTTTGATTTCATTTGGCATATATACATTATTTTAGGATTACAACCTTTCATGACATCCATATGGTGCAACTCTTCCTTTTGGCACAGCTCTTTGTTTAATTGTTCTCAGCAAAATAAAATATTTAATTAGTTGCCTTATCGACAAATTAAATATTTTAATCTTCATCCTTGTGTCTTCATGAATAATAATCATCATTTTGCAATACTTTTGAGATCTTAACAATCTTCATGAATCCTTTTGCTGGAAAATCTTTGGCTTATTCAATTTAATAAAATAATCCTTGGGTAAAATAATTACCCCCTCCATGACTCTTCAAAAGATTTTAACTCCCTAGAGAATGTTTTACTCCTCAATAAAAACATTTTGTAACGAACACACTTGTACGATAAAATTAAAACTTTACAATTCATACATAAAAGTAAGAACAATACCATTTTGAACAAACAATTTCTTTTCAAAACATAAATAAGAAACATTTATTGCATCTATAAACTATTTCATTTCAAATGAAATTACAAAGCATGATGAGAAACATACATACATAGCCCATAGGCTTTTGACACCAATAGAAATAAGAAGGTCCAGGAATCCGTCCTGTCAAGCTTTGGAGCATCCGTCGGGTGTTCGTGGAGGAGAAACATCACTTGAGCGTTTTTCCGCCAACCACGGACTTATAATGCGGTCCCCCGCACAATCATTTTTCAATGAACGACCCTCCCTTCGAAGAAGAGATTGGTTGGGTAACCTTTAATGACTACCAACTGGACATAGTGCTGTGATTCTACAAAACTAGCTTTCGTGCTAACGGCAAATCACAAACTAGGTTGTATTTCGGAATCACGGTGAACTGACAGTGTAGTACAACAACTAAATGGTTCCTTACACTACTTTGGCCAAAGTGTTTACGTTCAACGAAGAACATAGGTCATATGTCACATTCACTAGCCAGGTTCAACTTGACTTAAGGCCATCTTAGTTCTACGCGTAGGTTGGTCTATCGGGGTAGTCCGTACCCTAGACTTCCTACAACATTTTACTACGAGTATAATGAATCTATTTAACAAGTTACTACAACTGACGCCCTAATTCAGGATATACACATCCTAGGGATACAAAAACTTGATTAAGTTGTTTGTATTAAGTTGTAGAGTATATTTTGCAAATATTCCTGACTCAACCCTAGTAACTAATATTTATTCACAGACATATGCTCATTATATAGAGCCATTAAAACTCAATGCTGTTTGCTTTCCATTAACCAATGTAACGTATACATCAATGACAACAAAAGCCAAACAAAAGCCATGACAAGACTAAATTCATGATAATGGTTAAGAAACTATTATTCTTTTAGTTCAATCTTGAGATAATCATATTCATTTCTTTCTAGCTATGACTAAATTTCAGAGAATTATCAGATTAACATAAAAAGTAAGAGTTTAGCATGCCTGCTTTAGCTTTCCACAAGTTGGGAAGATAACTCCTTCACTGGCCTCTATTCAGACCACTTTCAGCTTGGATTCTTGAAACCAAAAGCTCAACACAGTTGTTGTACCCAAACCAAAATTTTTTGCTTCATTAAGGCATTTTGCATTTTAAAGTCTAAACCTTGCTAAAATGTTGTGAAACACAGTTTTGGGCAATGTCAAGCATGGAGTTTTTGTCAATAGTTTGTCAGTCAATGTCAGTTATATTGATCAAAACCTGAAGCAGAGACTCTAAATGGAGCTTTTCACAATGGAGGAGCATCTCACGACGGCATTTCACATTGTACACGGTCATTTCAATGATCGAAACGGAGTTTTTAGAGCTCAAATCACGGAGATTTCTCAAAGGAAAAGCTCAAAGTGCAAGTATAGCTCAGGGGCGCCCAGTTTTTTGGAGGTCAAGATCTTGTCTGAAGTGCTCAAGCCTGCAGTCAATCTCTTCAGAATCAGTCTGGCTATCCGTCGAGCTATCCAGCAAGGCATTCCGAGACTCACAGCTCCGGCAAACGACGACAGAAGTCAAAGTCCCTAAATTTTAGGAGATGGAAATTTTGCTCTTTTCAGGCAAAAGCCGCCTAGCTTGAGGGCGCTCGGCCTCTAAGGCAAACTTACTGCCTTGCTGTCAAGACAACAATCTGCTCATACTTAGTCCGCTTATCCAACTAGATATCAAGTACGCTTATCCCGACTCGTGAGTTCAGCGGCAGTCATTCAAAGACTGCCTTTTAAAATGGAGTTTCTATGTTTTGAGCCTCCATTTATGCCCATGGCAAGTTGCCAGGGTTACTGGCTTAAAGGACCCTCCATGTCAGACCCAGATAAAGTCTCACGACATCAAGAGTATTCTTGCCCCAATTATGCATCATTCAGCTTGTCGATCCGACGTTCCTGGTGGTCGTGGCGGAGATTCTACTAAGCACGTAATTTTACGGGCGGACCAACAAATGGTTTTCAGTGCATTTTCATAGTCTTAAGGCGCCTAGCCTTTAGGCTGGTCAAACGAGCCCGTTCGCGTTCGAAGTCTTCACGACTTTTGAGCGTAATCAATTTATCTTTCCAATGAGCATAGCCGTCAGCCTTCAGCATTTGGCAGTCGCTCGTGCGTGCGAGGTCTTTGGTGTCATACTACAAAGAGAAGACGTCCGAAAAATGACCAAGTCTGGGAGCGGTAATTTTATTTAAAATACGCACTGGAGTTTTTGAGGTCTTAGAAGCAGTTTTCTTGCCTCGTCACCTCCAGTGACTTCTCTTAAGGGCCCTCCCGCTGTCCGTCATGAAAACAGAGCACCACTTTAATCGGGTCATCCTGTACCCAAGCATCGTACCACAAAGTAGGGGTGTTTGACGACGCTTTGATTTTCGAATGTCCAGTGCAACTCTTTGAGCCAGGGCGCTTTCTTTTGAGGCCCTTTTACAATGAAATACGTGGTGAGCAGCCATTGGATGCGTAATTCTACCATGCCGTGAGCCTGCCTCAGACGTAGGGTTCACCATTCACCGCTGTACAGCCCGCTTCAGCGCTGTACATGGCAAAGCTTTAGGAAAATGAAGCAGTCTCTGAAACTAGAAAGCGATTTAACTCAGTGCTACCAATTTTCAAGGGGTTAAATACGGATTTTAAAATATGTCTCCCAAACAGACATTTCTTCCTTTGTCAGAGGGCTTCTCCGCTGATTATCATCTCGCATCAGATCACCCGGCCATCCGGAAATCAAAGTGTCGGTTACTATCATGGCCTATAAAATAGGGATTTAATTAAAAACGAAGTATCTTGAGCAAATGGACGCCAATTTGCTCATGTGATGACTTTTCGGAATCGTTGAAGTCTCACGATGAATCTCAGAGCTTCACCCGGGTTGTCAACTGAAGATGGCGATTTTCTATTTTTAGCACCCTTGCTAATTGCATGATAATAAATATTTTATTATTATTTGAGCTTCCAGTCAGTGGCAGTGCAACTGAAGGGCAACCAATCTGAGATCTTCTATTCTTGTCAGGGTTTGGAATTCTTGCAGTTGCTCAATTGGTGCGAATTTTTCTTATTCAAGTATGGCGTCATCATTTGTTATTCACAGAGCTTTCAATAAAATTCGTATTTTTCAAAGAGAAGATTCAATCTCAAGAGAAATTTGCAATTTTCAAAGCTAATTCATATTTTCAAAGGGAAAATCGTAATTCTCAAAGGCAAAATTTGTCAAAGGAAATTCATAATTTTGAAGCAAAATTCGTTTTTCTTCAAGGCAAAGGCGTGTTTTTCAAGAAAATTCATTTTTCTTCATTCACAAGGCGTATTTTCAAGGGAGATTCGTATTTCTCAAACAAAGGCAGATTTCTTATCCATTTGCAAAGGCGATTTCCTCAAGCAATTCTTTTTGCAGGTTAAAGTTCACGATTGTCAGCAATTTGAAGAATTCAAGGGCGATTTTCACAGAAAAAGAGCATCATAAAAACGTCTTTTTCATCCTTCAATCTCAGATTTCTCTCAGATTCCAATTTGCATGTTCCTGAAATTGGCAAATTTGACAAGTCTCAGCATCTGGATCATTTTCATATAGCTTCCTCGAATTAAAATCGTGCGTTTGATTTTTCAGGAATTTTTAACTTCAGAACATTCGTTCTTGAGTTTCTAAATTTCTCAACTGAAAAGTCTTTGCATGGTCGAGTAGAAGTCATATTTTCGCATTTCTGACGTTCTGGGTTGTCTTAGAATCTTTTTCTGGACAAGACCCATATCTCAGATTTTTCGCTGAAAATTGTGCTTCGATAGGCTATTTTTACCCTCAGCAGGCTATTTTTAGCTTTCCAGAAAAGTTGTCAGAATATAGCCGTGTTCACAGTCAACAGGCTAGTTTTTCAGAGTACAATACACACAGATTGAATTCAAGACCAAATCGGTTTTAATTCACGACTTCATCAGAAAAGCTGAGACCGATTTGTATCAAGCTGCAGAAGAGATGTTGGCTATCACTTCAGTTACAGAGCCGCCAAAATTGCCAGTCAGTGAAATGCTAGGTTGAGTGTGCAAAGATTGCTCAAGTTGCTGACATTCAGATGTTGACGCAGTTAACAATCTCGTTGAGGGATTGGTTGCTAGAGATCGCGACCAGTAGACTTCAGTTTCCACCTCTCAGGATAGACATTACACACAGGAGTTAACTTGATGTTACCCTTTCAAGTTAACTGGCTGTCTCACCTCATGCATATCTATTCTGAGATTCATCTTGTTTACTTGGAGTTTCATTTAGGTTTTCCTAACTCGATGGTAGTCTTCCGCTTAACTTAATAAGGACGCATGCCGCACACAATTGTCCATTTTTAGATTAGATGTTTCAAATAAACTGAGGGTAGTTTCCCAGTTGACTGTATAGTTTACTTAATTAGGGTTTGGCGCATTGCTTGCATGCATTGCGGAACTATAGTGACACAAGGTGATTTTAGGGTTCCCTACACCTTGATGTATATAAATAAGAGCTTACGCTCATTTGTAAATAACTTTTGCTTGAGAGAGAAATATATGCTGCGCCTACCTTGCCCTCAATATTGCTCTTTTGTATTTGTTCACGTGTCTTCACTATTTCGATGAATTGTTATGCCACATAGGGTTTCATGCAATTGTGATGGTGGATTCTTTATGTCTTGTCAATCTTTTATCATTGCAATCAAGTGTTATGCCACATAGGGTTTCGTGAGATTGTGATGATAAAATCGTTTTGTGAAGTCTTTACTACTTTCAATCAAGTGTTATGCCACATAGGGTTCCATAAGATTGGCGTGGTAAATTCCTCCCATAGTTAGATCTGTTTGAGCATCTTTATCATTGAAATCAATTGTTATGCCACATAGGGTTCCAAGAGATTGAGGTGATAAGGCTGTTTTGTGTTAATTTACCATTGTGATTGATCGTTATGCCACATAGGGTTTCGAGAAGTTGCAGCGATAAATTTGTTTCGTGAATCTTTATCAATATAATCGAAGGTTATGCCACATAGGGTTTCGTGAGATTATAAAGATAAAGGCTGTTTTGTGAAGACTTTGCTGTTTCGATCGAGTGTTATGCCACATAGGGTTCCATAAAATTGTCTTGGTAAAGTCTTAAATCTGTTGTGCCCAATAAGCTTGTTTAGATTGAGATGATAGTTGTGCCACCTTGCCTTCAAGTAGAGAATCTAAACACGTTTATCGTCCTATAATCATCCCTGCTCCATTTCCTCATGCTCTGTTTTCTTGAGGAAACTGGATAGATTTAAAGTAGTTAGCTTAGTTGTAGTTAATGATCTGCGAAACCAGAAAATCCTTAGCTGCAACGTCTTGGTTTTCTTAACCTTGTGCCTCTTCCAAATGAGAACAAAAAGATAGGACTTAGATTACTTTTCTTTTCATGCATTCCAAGACAACGAGGGAGCTTCCCCTCCTAATTTGAAGAGCACTCATTGCGTAGTGTACATAGCTGTCCGTACAAACCTGCACTCCGAGGTGTTAGATTTTACGCCAACAACAGTAATGTGTAATTCCCAGTTACTCCTCTTTTATTCAAAGCTTACTTTAAACCAGCAATTTCAACTTCTGCTCTTATGATCAGAAAACACCTTTCCTTAACAAAATACTTCACAAATTCTCTACTATGGCGAATTCTCTCTTTTGCTATGAAATGCTCAAGAACTTGATTGTAAATTCGTGTGCCCAAGAATGCCAAAACGCAGGTATATTTATAGGTTCATTTTAAAACTGATTTCCACCTTCTATGGCGCCAGGACTGCCAGCAGGTTGAAGAATATTTCAAACTAAAAACGTGTATCAAATTGGTGAGGGTTTCGACCTCCATGTTTGACAGCAAGAAGTTCATTTTAATTCGAATTTGTTTCAGGCTGTTAAAACTGTGACAACTTTCAACTGGCGCGTTTTTACAGTTAGGTTAAATGCCAAGTTTCATTTCTGACTTCTTCCTTGCTCAAATGGCGTACAGATTTCCTCTTATTCACCAAGCAAGAGATGAATCGGCCATTTTTAGACGTCTGGCCCTAGTCGCGCGGGTTACCTGCGCGTTTTTCATTTTCCCTTCTGCATTTTCGCGTTTTTCTTCTTTATTTCGCTTTGGTAAAACTTTAATATTTTAATAGATTTTTCAAAGTAAATATGGCGCATATATGCAGGCTCATATTTGAAGATTAACACTTCAAAGAATACATTTTAGAAAAATTCGCGTTTTCTTATCAATTCGTGATTTTTATGAAATCCGCGATTTTTAATTTCTTCCCAGATTTGGCATTCGTGCTTTACAATGTTTTACTTTTATTTCATTTGATTTTGACCAATCTTTTATTTAAATATATTTGTTTATTATATTAAAATACTTACATAATATAGTTTATGCATAATTATTTAAATTATCAATTTAAATAATATTGTATACATTTTAAACTATATTATATTAATATTTTAATATAATATTAAATATATTGAAATACTTAACATTATATTAATACATATATATTCATTTACATTATACATTAAACATGTAAATTAATATATATGTATTCGTATAATTTCAGAGACAAGATATCATTATAATATCAAATTCATTTATCTTGTTAGCCGTGGGTATGTATACTTGTATATATATCTGTATATATACTACATGTATAAGTATCCTTAAATACATTTATATCGACACATACGTATGGCATATCCATCTGCTTAATACGTTTGTATTGACATGAATGTACTTATGGGTAGTTGTACATATCGTATTCGTATGTACAAATACACATATCCACCTCTAACCAGAACTTATCAGTTATAAGGTTATATTGGCATGCATCACTTGTTTACACATTCAGAAGAAGACACGACTCCTAATGATACGAGACAAGCCTACGGATGACTTACCTTTAACCAAAAACAATGACTTAGCTTACTCAGTTCTAAGGCTTGTGTGTGTATGTCCAGTTGGTATCCATTACTGTTTACCCGACCAAGTTCTTCCCCGAGTGATATCTCTCCTCTGTCTCGAGGTACGAACCTGTCTCCTGCAAATCATGAGATGACAACGGAAATCAATTGCTCAAAACCAAGGTAATATACATTAAGCATTGTAATAGGTTAGAACAACATTATTCCATAACTCAATATGCTAATTTCATTCAAAAATTACAATAACAGAAGCATCAGATAAAGAGACAATCATTTAGGATACATCCAATTGATCACAAGAACATTTCACTTTATTCAACACAAAGATTCAACATTTACAATGTACATCCTATGAATAGTAGCTATACAATCGGGGTGTAACACATTTGTACTTTGAATAACCTCTCAGTGAAAAATCAAGATTGCAATTTTATTAAACTAATCACACCATGATTATTACTTTAAATTTCCGTTAGTATTTTTTACCCAATAAAATATACCCGTCTTGTAATAATAATTTATTCACTCTTGTAATTCCGTTGGTGAAAAATATTCCAGTTTATTTTGTTTGATTGAAATATTTCACCCAATTTAAATCATTCCTTTGGGTAAAATAATTATATATCCAATTGGTGAAAATATCTAACACGCCGTGCAAATATTTTATAAATTTTACCCAATATGCTTTTGTGGGTAAAATAATTGTTTACCTTATAACCCCTTAGAAAAAACATGAAGTTTATATTCCTCAAAATAATATCTTCATCAGCGTGACATATTCACTTGAGGAAACTTACTCCAACCTCCCTTCTCTTGCCAATAAATTTCTTCATTGCTTATTTATTTTCCAAATATTTTAAAAAGTTTAAACTTTATAAAACACTGAAATATTTAGGGTTTTGAAAGCATCAATATTCATTTTAAAACATACCTAATGTTTTAAAACATGTCATTTGAACTTTAGAACTTAAGAAATATTTTTTTAATTTCGGCTGGAGAGCAAATAAATTAATTTCACCGCGGGCACACGGGGCATCCTGGAGCCACGAAAATTTGCAAGGGGCTGTGATCAATTATTTTGGAAGTGGGTTTCTGACGGATTTTGAACAGCTCGCCAAATCAAAGTACTTCCTTTGTAAACTGACCATGTCGGAGCATGTAGTGAGAAAAAAGAAATTTTAAATTAATGCACCAAATGACCTCAGAATTCAATGAATTTGAAATTGGAGATATTTGAGGCCAAAACACCAACTAGGCCATCCTTAGAATTTCAAAATTTGCAACTTTTTTGGAGCGCCAAATCTAGCCTGGAGCAATCACAAAACAATTAGAAAACATACCAGAACTTCTCCAACGACCATGAAAATGCATACATATGTTGAGTTGTGATAGGAGAGTATGCTCATCAAATGGTTTGGCATGAAGTTTTCGAAATTGCAAACTATAAATTTCCAAAGTTGTTTACTTAGCATTTTCTGAATATTACCACTGTCAAGCTCAATTATAACCCTCCATTTGCCCCTTTTGAAAAAATATCAAGTGTGATCTTGGGAAGCTATAACTTTGAATATTAACTCATTTAGGCATGGTGAACATGTGTGCAAGATATTTTTTCACCGATCATCTTCATTCATGAAATATCAAACATCAAAGTTCACTATTTTGCAGTTGTTTTAGAAATGCAGTTTCCAAACTGTGTAAAATTCATTTGGTTTTGGCTTTGTAAAAATATCAAATGATGCCCTGAAGACCTGAAAATTGGCATGGAGGTAGACTTTGGTGTAGAGAATTGAAGTCATCAACCATTTTGTTATGATCATTATTTATTTGCTTAATATTCACCCTCAAAGTTGACCACTTTAACAGGATTTTCACTGTGCTGACAACAGATTTTCTCAAAAGCCCTTCAACTTGGCCTTTTGAAACTTTGTCAAAATTGATCATATGAAGCTGAAAACTGGCGTGCATACTCCCATATGTTGGACAAACATGTCTGCAAAGTGGTTTGGCATAAAAACAAACAAATCCAAAGTTATGATTTTTCAAGATAAGCCACATAAACAGATTTTTCAATTTTACTTCTAAGTGCCAAAATCAAATTTTCACATATGAGAAACTAAAATTTGCATAAAATTTTAGGCTCCAACACACCCTACGTCAATTAGAGGAAAAATAAACAATAATTCACTATAATAAACAAATGATAATTGATAATACAATAAAACGTTGTGTTGTATAGGAGTTTGCCTCAGTCAAGCCCTCGTTATTGTGTTTCCACTTCCACAAACAGCAAATAATGATGGTAGAGAGTGTTCACACTACATCGGTTCGACGAAAAATAAACAATAATTCACTGTAATAAACAAATGATAATTGATAATGTTACCTTTGGTATGAAACTCCTATCGAAGTGATGTCACACCATAAGTTGTCACAAGAAGTTGATCGATGGATGATTGAATTGTCTTGATGACCTCCAAAACGTTAGTACAAATAATACAATAGATTGTTGTAGCTAACATTTAAAAGATAAATCACCTATTGATGCAAGAGCATCTAGCAACCTAAAAAATGTATGTTTTCAATTTTCATGTTGGCAATCTTAATTGAGTTTGTGAAGATCTTAGACAACCATGGAAAACTATGTAGGGTCTGTTTTCATATTTTGTTTGCAATCCTAGGTTTGAAGTCTTGGAAAACTGCATATTTTGCAAGTTTAGGTGCAAGAAGGCAATAGGCTAAATTAAGTTTTTGAGGGAAAAGCATGTATTTTTGAATGTTAATTGTTTTTGATATTCATTCTTGCTGAATCAATGAGAATACACGCTCCAAGAAGCTATGGGAGGAGTGCAAATAAAACCATAGACAAAAAGCATACATAAGGCAAACACGATGCATACAAAGAATACACAAAGCATGCAAGAAATACACACAGCAAACACACAATGTACATCACACACACAGGAAAAATACACGAAGCACACACATGCAGAATACACTAGACAACCAAGGAATACTTGGAGCAAACACGATACGCCCATAAAGCAAAGATATCACACATATGGAATATAAAATATATAACAACAATGTTAGTACACAATAATCAATGGAGTACACGTAAAACGATAAACAAAAGCATACATAAGGCAAACCTGATGCATACAAAGATTACACAAAGCACGCAAGAAACACACACAGCAAACACACGTAATACGTGAAGAACGCACGCAGAATAAACAAAGCACACACACATAAAGCAAAGATAATCACACGGAATATAGAACATATAACAACAATGTTCGCACACAATAATCAATGGAGTATAAATTAAACCATACACAAAAGCATACTTAAGGCAAACACGATGTATACAAAGAATACACAAAGCACGCAAAGAATACATACAGCAAACACACGAAATACATGAAGCACACATGCAGAATACACGAAGCACACACACGCAGAATACACTAGACAACCAAGGAATGCTTGGAGCAAACACGATACACTGTAATATCCCTTGACAAACTGATGTGGATTTGCACTCAAGGAATATTGTCAAACACTTCTAATGTAAACTTTGAGCTTGTTGGTCTGTGTTATCAGTCTGATGGTATGCTTGAAAAATGATAATAGACTACTCCAAATGCTTGCAAATCAATACTACAATGTCAAAGAAATAATCTAGATGCATATATGGCTTCCGTTTTGACTTCTAAAATGCATATGCATGAATTCTAGATGTAAACATGCACCTACAGCCATTAAGCATTTTTACAAACAGTTGGCCTGTAAACTGATATGCTGATTACAATACTATAAAGATGAACATTACAATGAGTATGTGGAATGCAACTCATAGTCCCTTTATTAATATCCCCCTCAAGTACATTGCTGATATAGATTTGCCCAAGTTTCTTGGCATTACAATGAGACCCCAGCTATAATATCAAGTCTGATATAAAATGTCAACTTACAGCAGCGACACACATATATATGCAAAGTACAAAGATTGATGTGAGAAACCTGATTAGAAAATCGTCCTTGACTGTAGATGAAGTAGCAACCAATCTCCACTTAGAATGACCTCTTTCAAACTCAAATCAAAGGCTCCAATCTGCCGCCCCTGTTTTCTTGATGTGAAGGAGATATTAAATAATATGCAGCCTCTACCTCCTTTATCAATCACCAAATATCATCACCACTGTCCCACAGATGAAGCGCTCCTTTTAGAAGAATAAATCGGTGAATGAGAGTGCCCCCATGACTGAATTTGTGGTCACCAAAGCTGACTTAAGGACTGATAAAATAATCAGAATGTATAATGATGCTGTAGATTGCAAACCCTCTCTCACAAGGCAGAATCGATGAAGATACAATGCCCCAAATGTCTCTACTCAAAACCCTAAATCGAACTATGCAAAATTGGAGCATCCACAAGCAAATCGTAGTCTCTAATGGCTTCCAGTTGTGTCTGCAAAGTTGTTATCAGACTCTTAGTTGTTCTCCAATCTGCAGATGCAAATCTGAAATAAACTCTACAATTAAAATGCAAAGCTATATCCTCAAACCCAATCGAACTAATCACAAAATTGGCCCTTGTCCAAAATTTCGGCTCCAAGTGAGATGACTGAAATACCACCTCCAACAATGCAACCCTTCAGTAGATAGTTACACTACCTCAGTTACGCCAGTCAAAGAGAGCTTTCGGTCTCAATGATTGAATGTAGAAACTACAAAAACCATAGGCTTCCTTGTAAAGAACCGGGCCAAAAAAAAAATTATTTTGATAACAGTTACAATGCTATAAGCACCCATTAAGGTTAGCTCCAAAACCAAAACGATGCAGAAAGTAACTCTAACCAAGAATGCGCCCTAAGACCAAATGAGGGAGAAGGGGCAAGCATATGGTCAGAGGATCCCTATGAAATAACTAAACTGAAAATAACTCTAACCAAGAATGCGCCCTAAGACCCGATGTGGGAGGAGGGGCGAGCATATGGTCAGAGGATCCATGAACTAGGTGACGGCTCAGCCAATCAGCAACATGATGTTATAATGCATTACAAAAAGTAACTAGGCGACTTCTCAACGGGAGTACAAGAAAGTAAATGTAGAAATGAAAGACTGGAGCAAGGCCAATCTCTTCCACAATCATGGGAATTACAAAGTGCTTAGCAAGAAAATAAAAATGCTGACAGTACTACTATTCAGCTTACAATGAGGTAGAATGCCTACCAAGAACATAAAATTAGGAGTCTATCGATGCTGCAATAATGTATAATATCTCTACAATGCTCAACAAGACTTCCTAGACTCAAACCCAACTCCAAAGACAAAATCCTATAATCTGATATATGACTGAACATTGACTGAAAATGCACAGACCAGCAATTGCAGAACTCACTAAAATGCATATAATTCACTCTATACTCACTCAATTGACATGAAGTAAAGTGCAAAAGCTCTTAAAGATGAAAGCAACAAAGAACCAATACTGAAACCACTCCAAAGTCTTGTATTTATTTTTGCACAAATCCCAATGCAACACTAGAATGGTACGGCCCTCAAGGAAGGGCGATTTCTTGCTCATAAATCACATACTTTGTATTAAAATCTGAAAATTGGCATGAAGGGTCGCCCCAATCTGCAAAACACAACTAGAAAATACCCATAACCAAATACAATTCGTTCTAAGACTTCTAACTAAAAACAACTTTTAGCTACAGCTAAACCAACAACTCAAAAAATGATCTAAACTCCTAAAAACTCATTGAAAATGTGCTCAATCTGCTCTCAAGGATTAAGAACAGCAATAGCTCAACTAGTTGCTATCTTTCAAGCAAGAAGTCAAGCCAAGGCTAGGAGGTATGCATTCCTCAAAGCATTCACTCACCATTTCGGCAACATAACAATAGTGTAGACAAGAGATAATCCCAGTGAAGAACAAACCTCTCCTTATATAGATTTTGAGAACTTCTAGAAGCCTCTAGAAAGTGTGCCCAAACCAAAAGAGTCAAACCAATTCAAATTTTAGTTGACTTCAACCATTCCTCAAAGTGGTGTCCCTTTTACCATGTGGAATAATTTATTTTTAAACAAAATAAAGCTCTCCTCCAAGTTGGCGTCCCATCTACTAAAAGCAATTTTTACCCTTAGAAATATTTTAATCACCTTCTAATGAGGCATACACCCTTGAAGTCCCCTTTTTAAAAACACTTTTAAGTCATGAAGCTAGGCCAAGGGGTTATAATATTAAAATATAACATTATATCATAAAAGTAACTAATCTCTCCAGAAAATGCATCAAAAGGCCAAAAACAACAATACCAACCGAACTGACTGAAGAGAAAATTCAACTGAGTTGAAGCCAACAAGACCACTACCGAAAATAGAATTTGCTAAAAATAATAAATTCAAAAAGTTAATCGGAACACCATGCATGCCATATCATTGCCAAGCTCTCTGAAAACCCAGAAAGAATCTGCAACCCAAACACCAAACTCCAAGCAACAACCCCCAAGAAAATAGGAAACCCTAATTTTCGCTTCCAAGTAGCCTATGGCTCTCCGGGATAGGCTAACGGTCAACTGCACTAATCACTGCTGAGAAGGGGGCATTACATTCCCCAATCAAATGAATCAAAGCAGTATTCAACAACAGAATGATGAGACAATGGCTGGTCTCTCCTATTTAATTTTTTTCACCAAGAGATCGGCCCTCAATCTAGAAGCTTCCAGAAATAGTATAATATTATTTCACTTAAGTGACTTCATGATATTTTACTTAAATCACTTTATTAAATTAATTAAATATAAAGTTACCTTTTAATATTTATTTGATAACTTTATAAATAATTAACTTAATACTCTAATTAAAACAATCAATTAAGCAATCCTTAAGAAATATCATTAATTTGGACAAATTAATTAGATTATTCTGCCTCCAAAACAGGGACATTACATACACGCATAAAGCAAAGATATCACACATGCAATATAGAACATATAAAAACAATGTTAGTACACAATACTCAATGGAGTACACCTAAAACAATAACCAAAACCATACATAACACAAACTCGATTCATACAAAGACTACACAATGCACGCAAGAAATACACATAGCAAACACACATAATACATGAACCACACACGCAAAATACACGAAGCACACACGTAGAATGCACAAAGCACACACGCATAAAGCAAAGATAACAATCACAGGGAATATAGAACATATAACAACAATGTTAGCACACAATAATCAATGGAGTACACATAAACCATACACAAAAGCATACATAAGGCAAACACGATGCATACAAAGAATACACAGAGGAAACACACGAAATACATGAAGCACACACACAGAGTACACGCATAATACACTACACAAAAAAGAAATACATGAATCAAACACGATACACACATAAAGCAACATAACACACACATGGAACATAGAACATATAACAACAATGTTAGTACACAATAAATATTTGAAATAGATTTTGAAAAGGCGGATAGAAGGGCACCTATGCATAAATTTGGAGCCTAAATAGAAGGCGCAAGACTGAGGACACCCTTGTCCAAAATTGAGAATTTTTGAATGCCCTAAATAGGGTTATGAAGAAACAGGTCTGCTCTACACATTTATGCAACTTGTTGACGAAAGTCTTGGAAGTAAACTACACACGCGAAAATACAAGAAAGGGTTCTGATGTATAGGAGTTTGCCTCAGTCAAACCCTATTTTTCGTGTTCCCACCTCCACAAACACCAAATGATGATGGTAGAGAGTGCTTACATTAAGTCGGGTAAATAAAAAATAAACAATAATTGACTATAATAAACAAATGATAATTGATAAAGTTACCTTAGGTATGAAATTCCTATCGAAATAATGTCACAACATAAGTTGCCACAAGAAGATGATCGATGCATGATTGAATTGCGTTGATGACCTGCAAAACGTTAGTACACATAATCCAATAGATTGTTGTAGCTAACATGTAAAAAATAAATCACATATTGATGCAGGAGCATCTAGCAACCTAAAAAATGTAAGTTTTGGATTCTAATATTAGGTGCCTTAACTGAGTTTCTGAAGGTCTTAGACAATCATGGAAGACCATGTAGGGTCTCTTTTCATATTTTGTTTGCAATCCTAGGTTTGAAGTCTTCAAAAAGAGCATATTTTGCAAGTTTAAGTGCAAGAAGACATTAGGCTACATGAGGTATTTTAAGGAAAAGCACGTATTTTCAAATTGTTATTGTTTTTGATATTCACTCATGCTAAATCAATGAGAATACATACTCCAAGAAGCTATGGGAGGACTGCACATAAAACCATACACAAAAGCATACATAAGGCAAACACGATGCATACAAAGAATACACAAAGCATGCAAAGACTATACGCAGCAAACACGATGTACATCATATTAACACGAGAGATGCACAAAACACACACACCCAAAATACACTAGCCAGCCAAGGAATACTTGGAGCAAACATGATATACGCATAAAGCAAACATAACACACATATGGAATATAGAACATATAACAACAATGTTAGTACACAATAATCAATGGAGTACACATAAAACCATATACAAAAGCATACATAGGGAAAACACGATGCATACAAAGAATACACAGCACGCAAAAAATACATGCAGCAAACACACATAATACGTGAAGCACACACACAAAATACAAGCAGCACACACACGCAAAATACATAAAGCAAAGACAACGATTACGTAGAATATAGAAAATATAACAACTATGTTAGCACACAATAATTAATGTTGTACACATAAAACTATACACAAAAGCATACATAAGGCAAACACGATGCATACAAAGAATACACAAAGCACACAAAGAATACACGAAGCAAACACACAAAATACATGAAGCCCACACACAGAGTACACGAAACACACACACATAGAATAAACTAGACAAACAACAAATACATGAACCAAACATAACACACACATGGAACATTGAACATATAACAACAATCTTAGTACACAATAACTATTCGACATAGATTTCGAAAAGGCAGATAGAAGGGCACCTACGCATAAATTTAGAACCTAAATTGAAGTCACAAGACTGCCCATGCCCTTGTCCAAAATTGAGAATTATTGAATGCCCTGAATATGGTTATAAAGGTACAGGTCTGCTCTACACTTTTCTGCAACTTGTTATTGACACAAGTTTTGGAAGTAACCTACACATGCGAAAATACAAGAAAGGGTTGTGTTGTATAGGAGTTTCCCTCAATCAAACCCTATTTTTTCTGTTCCCACCTCCACAAACAGCAAATGATGATGGTAGAGAGTGCTTACCTTAAGTCGAGAAGAGGAAAAAAAACCAATAATTGACTGTAATGAACAAATGGTAATTGATAATGTTACCTAACGTATGAAATTCCTATCAAAATGATGTCACAGCATAAGTTGCCACAAGAAGATGATCGATAGATGATTGAATTGCACTAATGACCTGCAAAACATTAGTACACATAATACAATAGATTGTTGTAGCTAACATGTAAAAGACAAATCACATATTGATGCAAGAGCATCTAGCAACATAAAAAATGTAAGTTTTGGATTTTGATGTTAGGTGTCTTAATTGAGTTTGTGAAGGCCTTAGACATGCATGGAAGACCATGTAATTGTAGGGTCTCTTTTCATATTTTGTTTGCAATCCTAGGTTTGTAATCTTGAATAAAAAGCATATTTTGCAAGTTTAAGTGCAAGAAGACATTAGGCTACATTAGGTTTTTGAAGTAAAGGCATGTATTTTCGAATGGTTATTGTTTTTGATATTTATTCATGGTAAATCAATGAGAATACATGCTCCAAGAAGCTGTGGGAGCAAGATTTCATGAAATATACTTCTTTGTCAATTTTCTGCAATTACAATCTGAAAACAGCATTGTACAGCCTTGAACGGAGCCATATCAGCATCTATGATTGGATGGGACTATAGAGAATTGTTTTAAGAATCTAATGCAATTGGTTTGGTGTGATTTCATTCTGTTTTGAGCAAGATATGGCAAAAATACTATCTGCAGCCCTATTACAGACCTAGGGTTTCTAGCAAGCTTAAAAAATTCATAACTTATGTTTGCACCATCAAAAATTGATAAACATAGTGAAGTTCTTGTTTAGATTGTTGCCCATGTCCCCACCAAAGCAGAAATCTTAATTCAATAATCTGTGTGATTTATGAAGGTCTGAGTGTGTTCTTAGTCACAAAGACTGTCAAAACCCTAGGTTTCTTTGAGGGCTTAAGCAAGAAACTTCCTTCTTTGAGTTCACCCTAGCAAGTGGGGTTTGAGACAAGTTCAGTAGAGTCTTTAGAATCTGGAAAACTTAATTTTTTTGCATTTGTTTATCACTTTGCATCACATATACCTTCATAATAAAAACATGATAGTGCCTAGTTATTCAAATGAGAGGGAAAACTTGTTTATATATGAATTTCAATTGACTTTTTTACATATAGGCTAATCTCAGGCCATTTTGCAACACTTAAAACCAACACTCCCAATAATAATTATCAAAATACGACAACTTTAGGACAAGGGCATCTTTGCCCTTGTCCGTGTGATTTTATCCAATTTTTTGGGAATGTCAGAAATTTTAACGTATTTTCCCAATCTGGTTTTACCCACCAACTTACAAACTCATCAATGCTCAATGTTAATACAAACATGGTTTAGATATATCGCACACAAGACAAGGCAAGATTCAATCATAAATAAGGCATACAATGAGCAATCAATGGAGAGCAAATAAAACCATACACAAAAACATACATAAGGCAAACATGATACATACAAAGAATCCACAAAGCATGCAAGGAATACACGCAGCAAACACACGAAATACATCACGTACAAACACAAAATACATGAAGCACACACACGCAGAATACACTAGACAAACAAGGAATACATGGAGCTAACATGATACACACATAAAGCAAACGTAACACACATATGGAATATATCTAACATATAACAAAAATGTTAGTACACAATAATCAATGTAGTACACCTAAAACCATAAACAAAAGCATACATAGGACAAACACGATGCAAAGAATACACAAAGCACGCAAAAAATACATGCAAAAAACACACGAAATACATGAAGCACACACGTAGAATACACGAAGCACACACACGCAAAATACACATAGCACACACACATAAAGCAAAGATAGCGATCACAAGGAATATAGGACATATAACAACAATTCTAGCACACAATAATCAATGGAGTACACATCAAATCATACACAAAAAACATACATAACACAAACACGATGCATACAAAGAATACACAAAGCAAGCAAAGAATACACGCAGCAAACACACGAAAAACATGAACCACACATGAAGAATAGACGAAGCACACACGCGCACAATACACTAGACAAACAAGGAATACATGAACCAAAGATGATGCACACATAAAGCAAACATAACACACACATAAGACATAGAACATATAACAACAATGTTAGTACACAATAAAGATTCGACATAGATTTGGAAAAGGCAGATAGAAGGGCACTTGCGCATAAAGTTGGAGCCTAAATTGAAGGGTCAAGATTGCGGACAACCTTGTCCAAAATTCAGAATTTTAGAATGCTTGAAATAGGGTTATGAAGGAACAGGACTGCTCTACACTTTTCTGAAACTTCTTGCTGACGAAAGTTTTGGAAGTAACTGAAATATTCCGAGCCAAATTTTTTCGATTTTTTACAAATTCAAATTACAAGCACCCGTTAAGGTTAGATGATAAACCAAAACGTACTGAAGCAACTCTAACCAGTATGTACACCAGGATCCCGATGTGGGCAAGGTGTGAGCATTGGTCAGAGGATCTTCTACTCTAAATACTGAAAGGGAACTCAACGTCAAGTATGTGCTACCCAATTCAATGCGGAGTGAGGGGCGACCATATGACGGAGTGATTACAATAACAATGCTTGAAAGAGAAATGCTGAAAGCTGAAAACACTCAACACCCAGAATGTGCTTGCTAACCCAGAATGGGAGAGTAGCTACCATAGGGCGGAGATTTATCTATTACAACAAGAACTGAAGGAAGAATAAGTATTACAATAATGATGAGCAATAATAAGAACAACTGGTCAGTACTACTGCCAGCTTACAAAGATGTCATTGCCTGCAATATCAAGACTTAAGATGCTCTTTCAAATGATGCATTCAACAAGGAAGCTTCTGCAAAGTATACAATGAAATCTCAACACCAACCAGATAAGGAAGATGCAGATTTCTTAAACTGTCATACAAATCTGCACTTTTTGTCATAAAACCAGCAACCTATGAATTTACTCATATGCTCATAACTCTCTCATTTCTCACCCAAATGATCTCAAATCTGATGCAATAGACCCTCAAAATGATGGCGCCTAACTTAGTAATAAGAAATGGCATCTAAAAATGGTTATTAATTACTGACACGAATCCCAATGCACTCTAGAAAGTTCGGCCTTCAAGGAATGACGGATTTGCATTATAAAATCATAAGCTTCGTATTAAAATCTGCAAATATTCATGAAGGGGCGCCCTTACCAATAAGATGCAATGACACAATACCCAGAACGAGATTATTTTTGTTTTCTGATTTACAAATGAAAACACGGATCTGCTGTAGCTTAAAATGCAAAATGCTGAAACCCACTAATATGCAAAACAGATCTAATAATGCACAAGCTGAAACAATGCTCAAAACTAAATGCAAACTCACAAATCTATCTTAAATCACCACTAGTCGCTGTCTTTCAAGCGAGAAGCAATGCCCAAGCTAGGAGGCCTTCATTCCTCGAAGCAATCCCAAAGCCAATCCGGCAGCATAACATTCCTGTAGATAAAAGATACCCAAATGATGATCCAAGTCTTCCTTTTATAATTTCAGGTTGACTTCTCGAAACCCTAAACTCCTCTCAAAGTCAAAAACCCTAATCTCCTCAAAGATGGCGTCCTTTTCCTTCAAGTTGAATATTCACTTTTAAAATAAATTCAATACTTTAATAAATGCGCCCACCTTATATCTTGATTTGACTTTGGATAAAATATAAAATAATCCTTAATGAGGCGCCACCCTCAAAAAGACCACTTTTCAAAACAACATAAAGTCAATAGACTAGGCCAAGGGGTCAACGTTCGAATAAAATATTAAAACGTGACTTTTAATTAAATATATCAACTTATCTCTCCAATTGTGCCCTGAAGCCAATAATGACCAAGTCAACTGACCAAACTGAAGTAGGAAGTCAACCAAGCCGACCAATTGAAAAGCTGCGAAATAGAATTTACTAAAATAGTAAATTCACGAAGATGCTTTCGAACAGAGATGAACATACCACTGCGAAGCTCTCGAAAACCGAAAGAATCCGCCATTGAATCCACTAACTACGAGCAAGGACATCCTTAAAATAGGAAACCCTAATTTTACCTTAGACCAGCCGGGTTTCGAGAAAAAGAGCCAGCAGTCCTTTGGAAAGGTCGGGTTAGAAGGGGACATTACGGTAACCTACACACGCGAAAATACAATAAAATGTTGTGTTGTATAGGAGTTTGCCTCAGTCAAACCCTAGTTTTTGTGTTCCCATTTCCACAAACAGCAAATAATGATGGTAGAGAGTGTTTACCTTAAGTTTGGGTAGAGGAAAAATAAACAATAATTCCTTTGTAATAAACAAATGATAATTGATAATGTTACCTTTGGTATGAAACTCCTATCAAAGTGATGTCACACCATAAGTTGTCACAAGAAGTTGATCGATGGATGATTGAATTGCCTTTGATGACACGCAAAATGTTAGTAGAAATAATACAATAGATTGTAGTAGGTAACATGTAAAAGTTAAATCACCTATTGATGCAGGAGCATCTAGCAACCTAAAAAATGTAGGTTTTCGATTTTGATGTTGTTAGTCTTAATTGAGTTTGTGAAGGTCTTACACAACCATGGAAAACCATGTAGGGTCTCTTTTCATATTTTGTTTGCAATCCTAGGTTTGAAGTCTCGAAAAGGTGCATATTTTGCATTTTTAAGTGCAAGAAGACAATAGGCTAAATTAAGTTTTTCAAGGAAAAGCATATATTTCCAAATAGTTATTGTTTTTTGATATTCATTCATGTTGAATCAATGAGAATACACACTCCAAGAAGCTATGGGAGGAGTGCACAAAAAACCATGGAAAAAAGCATATATAAGGAAAACACGATGCATACAAAGAATACACAAAGCATGCAAGAAATACACACAGCAAACACACGATGTACATCATGCACACACGCAAAATACACAAAGCGCACACACACAGAATACACTAGACAACCAAGGAATACTTGGAGCAAACATGATACACCCATAATGGAATATAGATCATTGAACAACAATGTTATTACGCAATAATTAATGGAGTACATGCAAAACCATAAACAAAAGCATAAATATGGCAAACACGATGTATACAAAGACTACATAAAGCACATAAGAAATACACACAGCAAACACACGTAATGCATGAAGCACACACAGAGAATACACGATGAACACACGCGCAAAATACACAGCACACACAAATAAAGCAAAGATAACAATCACATAGAATATAGAACATATAACAACAATATTAGCACACAATAATCAATTGAGTATACATAAAACCATACACAAAAGCATACATAAGGCAAACACGATGCATACAAATAATACACAAAGCACATAAAGAATACACGCAGCAAACACACGAAATACATGAAGCACACACGCAGAACATGGAACATATAATAACAATGTTAGTACACAATAAATATTCGACATAAATTTGGAAAAAGTAGAAAGAAGGGCACCTGCGCATAAAGCTGGAGCCTAAATTGAAGGGGCAAGACTGTGGACGCCCTTTTCCAAAAGTATGAATTTTTGAATGCTTAGAATAGGGTTATGAAGGTACAGGTATGCTCTACACTTTTCTGCAACTTGTTGTTGACAAAAGTCTTTCAAGTAAACTACACACACGAAAATACAAGAAAGGGTTGTGTTGTATAGGAGTTTGCCTCGGTCAAACCCTAGTTTTCGTGTTCCCACCTCCACAAACAATAAATGATGATGGTAGAGAGTGCTTACCTTAAATCGGAAAGAGGAAAAATAAACCAATAATTGACTGTAATAAACAAATGATAATTGATAATGTTACCTTAGGTATGAAACTCCTATCGAAATGATGTCGAACCATAAGTAGCCACAAGAAGTTGGTTGATGGATGAGTGAATTGAGTTGATGACCTGCAAAACGTTAGTACACATAATACAATAGATTGTTGTAGCTAACATGTAGAATATAAATCACACATATATATGCGAGAGCATCTAGCAACATAAAAAATGTAAGTTTTGGATTTTGATGTTAGGAGTATTAAATGAGTTTGTGAATGTCTTAGACAACCATGGAAGACCATGTAGGGTCTCTTTTCATATTTTGTTAACATGATGCATTCAAAGAATACAAAAAGCAAGCAAGAAATACACGGAGCAAACACTCGAAATACATGAAGCACACACGCAGAATACACAAAGCACACACACGCGAAATACACAAAGCACACACGCATAAAGCAAAGATAACAATCACACAGAATATAGAACATATAACAATGTTAGCACACAATAATCAATGGAGTACACATAAAACAATACACAAAAGCATACATAAGGCAAACACATTGCATACAAAGAATACTCAAAGCACGCAAAGAATACTGGGAGCAAACACACGAAATACATGAAGCACACACGCAGAGTACACGAAGCACAAACATGTAGAATACACTAGACAAAAGAGAAATACATGAACCAAACATGATACACACATAAAGCAAACATAAAACACACATGGAACATAGAACATATATGATATAACAACAATGTTTCTACACAATAAAGCTGGAGCCTAAACTGAAGGGGCAAGACTGCGGACACCCTTCTCAAAAATTGAGAATTTTTGAATGCATGAAATAGGGTTACGAAGGTACGGGTCTGCTCTACACTTTTCTGCAACTTCTTGTCGAAATTTTTGGAAGTAACCTACACACGCGAAAATACAAGAAAGGGTTGTGTTGTATAGGAGTTTGCCTCAGTCAAACCCTAGTTTTGGTGTTCCCACCTCCACAAACAGCAAATGATGATGGTAAAAAGTACTTGTTGTAAGTCGGGAACAGGAAAAATAAACAATAATTGACTCTAAAAAAACAAATGATAATTGATATTGTTAACTTAGGTATGAAATTCCTATCAAAACGATGTCAACACATAAGTTGCCACAAGAAGATGATCGATGGATGATTTAATTGTGTTGATGACCTACAAAATGTTAGTACACATAATACAATAGATTGTTGTAGCTAACATCTAAAAGATAAATCACATATCGATGCGGGGCATCTAGCAACATAAAAAATTTAAGTTTCGGATTTTCATTTTAGGTGCCTTAATTGACTTTGTGAAGGTCTTAGACAACCATGGAAGACCATCTAGCGTCTCTTTTAATATTTTGTTTGCAATCCTAGCTTTGAAGTCTTGAAAAAAAGCATATTTTGCAAGTATAAGTGCAAGAAGACTAATGGCTACATTAGGTTTTTGGCGGAAAAGTATGTATTTTCGAATGGTTATAGTTTTTGATATTCATTTATGCTAAATCAATGAGAATACACGATCCAAGAAACTGTGGGAGTAGTGCATTTAGAACCATACACAAAAGCGTACGTAAGGCAAACACGATGCATACAAAGAATACAAAAAGCATGCAAAGAATACATGCAACAAACACACAATGTACATCACGCACACACGCAAAATACACGAAGCACACACACGCATAATACACTAGACAGCCAAGGTATACTTGGAGCAAACATGATACACGCATAAAGCAAACATAACACACATATGGAATATATAACATATAACAACAATGTTAGTACACAATAATCAATGGAGTGCACGTAAAACCATAAACAAAAGCATACATACGGCAAACACGATGCATACAAAGAATACACAACACGCAAGAAATACACACAGC
The DNA here is from genome assembly GCA_007258455.2 of Sequoia sempervirens. Classification (NCBI taxonomy): domain Eukaryota; kingdom Viridiplantae; phylum Streptophyta; class Pinopsida; order Cupressales; family Cupressaceae; genus Sequoia; species Sequoia sempervirens. The sequence goes on from VDFB02193867.1 coordinate 311,661,892, forward strand.
AAACACACATAATACATGAAGCACACACAAAATACCAGAAGCACACACATGTAGAATACACAAAGCACACATATAACAACAGTGTTAGCAAACAATAATCAATGTAGTACACCTAAAACCATAAACAAAAGCATACATAGGACAAACACGATGCATACAAACAATACACATAGCATGCAAAAAATACATGCAGAAAACACAAGAAATAAATGAAGCACTCACGTAGAATACACGAAGCACACACACATAGAATACACATAGCACACACTCATAAAGCAAAGATAACGATCGCATGGAATATAGAACATATAAAAAAAAATTTAGCACACAATAATCAATGGAGTACACATCAAACCATACACAAAAAGCATACATAAGGTAAACACGATGCATACAAAGAATACACAAAGGATGCAAAGAATACACGAAGCAAACACATGAAATACATGAAGCACACACATGCAGAATACACTAGGCAAACAACAAATACATGAACCAAACATGATACATACATAAAGCAAACATAACCTACATAAATTTAGAGCCTAAACTAAGGGGCAAGACTGAGGAGGCCCTTGTCCAGAATTGAGAATTTTTGAATGCCCTGAATAGGGTTATGAAGGTATAGGTCTGCTCTACACTTTTCTACAACTTGTTGTTGACAAAAGTTTTGGAAGTAACCTACACACGCAAACATACACGAAAGGGTTTTGTTGTATAGGAGTTTGCCTCAGTAAAACCCTATTTTTTGTGTTCCCACCTCCACAAACAGCAAATGATGATGGTAGAGGTGTTTACCTTAAGTCGAGTAGAGGAAAAATAAACAATAATTGACTGTAATAAACAAATGGTAATTGATAATGTTACCTTAGGTATGAAATTCCTATCGAAATGATGTCACAACATAAGTTGCAATAAGAAGATGATCGATAGATGATTGAATTGCAGTGATGACCTCCAAAACATTAGTACACATAATACAATAGATTGTTGTAGCTAACATGTAAAAGATAAATCACATATTGATGCAGGAGCATCTAGCAACATAAAAAATGTAAGTTTTGGATTTTGATGTTAGGTGTCTTAATTGAGTTCGTGAAGGTCTTAGACATGCATGGAAGACCATGTACGGTCTCTTTTCATATTTTGTTTGCAATCCTAGGTTTGTAGTCTTTAATAAAAAGCATATTTTGCATGTTTAAGTGCAAGAAGACATTAGGCTACATTAGGTTTTTGAAGGAAAGGCATGTATATTCTGTTACACCCCGATTGTATAGCTACTATTGCATAGGAAGTACATTGTGAATGTTTGAATCTTTCTGTTGAATAAATTGAATTGTTCTTGTGATCAATTGAATGTGTCCTAATGATTGTCTCATTATCTGATACACCTATTGATGTAATTCTTGAATGAAATTAGCATATTGAGTTATGGAATAATGTTGTTCTAACTTTCTACGATGCTTTATGTATATCACCTTGGTTTTGAGCAAATGACTTCCGTTGGCATGTCATGATGTGCAGGAAACAGGTTCGTACCTCCAGGCAGAGGAGAGATATCACTCGGGGAAGAACTTGGTCGGGTAAACAGTAATGAATACCAATTGGACATACACACACAAACCATAGAACTGAGTAAGCTAAGTCATTGTTCTGGTTAAAGGTAAGTCATCCGTAGGCTTGTCTAGTATCATCAAGAGTTGTGTCTACTTCTGAATGTGTAAATAAGTGATGCTTGCCTGTATAATCTTATGAGTAATATTTCTTGCTAGAGGTGGATGTGTATTTGTATATATATACATACGAATACGATATGTACAAGTACCCATAAGTACATTCATGTCGATACAACGTAGTAAGCAGATGGATATGCCATACGTGTGCGTCGATATAAGTGTATTTATGAATACTTATACGTAAAGTATATATATAGATATATATACAAGTATACGTACCTGCAACTAACATGATGAAAGAATTTATATATGATAACGATATTTTGCCTCAAAATTTATACATACACATATATATACATGTACATGTTTACATATAGTATTGACTGGTTCACAGTATATAGACGTATAATGTAAATGTATATATATGTATAGGTATAAAGATAAGTATTTTTATATATTTAATATTATATTAAAATATAAATATAATATAGTTTATAAATGTATACGATATTATTTAAATTAATAATTTAAATAATTATACAAAAACTATATTATATAAATATTTTAATAGAATATATATAAAATATATTTAAATAAAAGATTTACAAATCAAATGAAATGTAAATTAAACATTTTATTTTTAAGAAATGAGACTAAATCGAAGAAGAAAATAAAATCGCGATTTTCTCTAAAGTATTGAAATACTTCATTGTGTCGAATTATTAAGCTTCAATTTTGAGCCATGGCCAAATGCATCATAGTTGTATTGAACTTTATTAAAATGTTAAAGAGTTAAAAAAATTCGAAATAAAGAAGCTAAGCCGTAAAAATGGCGAAAGGAAAATAAAAACGCGCAGGAAATTCGCGTGGTTAAGGCCAGACGTCTGGAAACAGTCGACTGGATTCATACTTAGCAAGAAAAATGGAATGTGGACGCCATTAGAGCTAGGAAAAAGTCTTAAATGTAAACTTGTCATTTAACCTTGCAGCAAAAATGCGCCTGAATCAAGAGCTGTCACGATTTTAAAGACTAAGCAATTTCGAATTTGGTTAAAACGTCATTGCTGTCAAAAATGGAGGTCGAAACCCTTGCCATTATGCAACACGTTTTTAATTTGAAACATTCCAAATCTTGCTGGCAGTACTGGCGCCATAGAAGAAGGAAACAGTTCAAATGGCAACCCTATAAATACCTACGAATATCATTCATAATTCTCACGAATTCACAATCAAGATTTTGTTATATTGTTTAGAGCATTCTGCAGCTAAGAGAGAGCTCGCCATTAGTAAGAAAGTTATTAAGTTAATTCTGTTAAGAAATCTATCTGGTTGAATTGAGAGAAGTAATCTCTGAGTAGAAACCAGTAGTAAGGAATTGCCAGATCACTGTGCTGAGTACTTGTTACAGAATCAGCTGAAAGACATCTAGGTGAAGGCAAGAGAAGGAGTTACCCTTTCAAACATCTGGAAAGCTTTATCAGGCATGTTAATTCCTGCTTGTACATGTTTTCTAATATTCTAGTAATCTGATAAAATTCTGAATTATATTCATGATTGAAAAGATAAGTGTTTGAATAACTAGTTTACTTAGGATTGAATAAGAAAGAAGAAAAGTTTCTTAACATATGTTAAGTTGTGAAACAAAATGTTTCATGTACGTAGTCTTTTCTTGGTTTTTGTTGTCATTGGTGTACGGTTTATATTAGATAATGAAAAGTAAACTGCATAGTATATAATGGCTCCATATATAGAGCATATGCTTGTAAATAAGTTACTAGTTACTAGGATTGAATCGAGAGCATTTACGAGCTATATGCTACAACTAGATACTAAATAACTTAGTCAAGTTATTGTATCCCTTGGATAAGAATATCCTAAATAAAGGCGTTAGTAACTTAGTTGTAAGATCTTGTTAAAATGTTCATCATTCCAGTAGTTAGATTGTTGTAGGAAGTCTAGGGTACGGACTACCCTGATAGACCAACCTACGCGTAGAAATAAGATAGCCTCAAGTCAAGTTAAACCTGGCTAGTGAATGTGACATATGACCTATGTTCTTCATTGAACGTAAACACTTTGGCCAAAGTAGTGTAAGGAACCATTTAGTTGTAGTACTACACTGTCAGTTCACCGTGATCCCGAAATACAACCTAGTTTGAGAATTGCCGATTGCACGAAAACTAGCTTTGTAGGATCACAGCACTATGTCCAGTTGGTAGTCATTAAAGGTTACCCAACCAATCTCTTCTTCGAAGGGAGGGCCATTCATTGCAAAATGATCGTGCGGGGGACCGCATTATAAGTCCGTGGTTGGCGGAAAAGCGCCCGAGTGATATTTCTCCTCCACAAACACCCGACTGATGATCCAAGACTTGACAGGACGAACTCCTGCACCTTCTTACTTCTATTGGTGCCAAAAGCCTACGGGCTATGTATGTATAATTCTCTTCATACTTTGTAATTTCATTGGAATGAAATAGTTAAAAGTTGCAAAAGTTGTATCATGTTTATATTATTGAAAGGAAAAATTTTATCATTATGGTATTGCTCATACTTTTTGTGACTGAATTTTAAGGTTTTAAATTTATCGTACAAGCATGTTCGTTACATATTCAAATGGTTATTGTTTTTCATATTCATTCATGCTAAATCAATGAGAATACACACTCCAAGAAGCTGTGGGAGCAATATTTCATGAAATATACTTTTTTTGTCAATTTTCTCCAATTACAGTCTGAAAACAGCATTGTACGGCCTTGCACGGAGCCATATCAGGATCTATGATTGGATGGGACTATACAGAATTGTTTTAAAAATTCAATGCAATTGGTTTGGTGTGATTTCATTGTGTTTTGAGAGAGATATGGCCAAAATACTATCTGCAGCCCTATTATAGACCTAGGGTTTCTAGCAAGCTTAAAAAATTCGTAACTTTTGTTTGCAACATCAAAAATTGATAAAACATAGTGAAGTTCTTGTTAAGATTGCTGCCCATGTCCCCACCAAAGCAGAAGTCTTAATTCAATCATTTGTGAGATTTATGAAAGTCTAAGTGTGTTCTTAGTCACAAAGATTATATAGGCTAATCTCAGGTCAATTTGAAACACCCAAAACCGACACTCACAATAATAATTATCATAATACGACAACATTAGGACTAGGGCATCTTTGCCCTTGTCCGTGTGATTTTAACCCAATTTTTTGGGAATGTCAAAAATGTTAACGTCTTTTTCCTATCTGGTTTTACCCACCAACTTACAAACTCATCAATGCACAATGTTAATACAAACACGATGCAGATATATCACACACAAGACAAGGCAAGATTCAATCATAAATAAGGCATACAATGAACAATCAATAGAGAGCAAATGAAACCATACACAAAAGCATACATAAGACAAACACGATACATACAAAGAAATCCACAAAGCATGCAAAGAATAATCGCAGCAAACACACGAAATACATCACGTACAAACGCAAAATACACGAAGCACACACGAGCAAAATACACTAGACAAACAAGGAATACATGGAGCTAACATGATACACACATAAACAAAACATAACACACATTTGGAATATATCTAACATATAACAACAATGTTAGTACAGAATAATCAATACAATACACCTAAAAGCATAAACAAAAGCATACATGGGACAAACACAATGTATACAAAGAATACACAAAGCACGCGAAAAATACATGCAAAAAACACAAGAAATACATGAAGCACACACGTAGAATACACGAAGCACACACGTAGAATACACGAAGCACACACACGCAAAATACACATAAAGCAAAGATAGCAATCACAATGAATATAGGACATATAACAACAATTCTAGCACACAATAATCAATGGAGTACACATCAAATCATACACAAAAAACATACATAACGCAAACACGATGCATACGAAGAATACACAAAGCACGCAAAGAATACACGCAGCAAACACACAAAAAACATGAGCCACACATGAAAAATACACGAAGCACACGCGCACAATACACTAGACAAACAAGGAATACATGAACCAAAGATGATTCACACATAAAGCAAACATAACACACACATAAAACATAGAACATATAACAACAATGTTAGTACACAATAAATATTCGACATAGATCTGGAAAAGGCAGATAGAAGGGCACTTGCGCATAAAGTTGGAGCCTAAATTGAAGGGTCAAGATTGCGGACACCCTTGTCCAAAATTGAGAATTTCTGAATGCTTGAAATAGGGTTATTAAGGAATAGGACTGCTCTACACTTGTTTGCAACATGTTGTTTACAAAAGTTTTGGAAGTAACCTACACACACAAAAATACAATAAAACATTGTGTTGTAAAGGACTTTGCCTTAATGATGGTAGAGAGTGTTTACCTTAAGTCGGGTAGAGGAAAAGTAAACAATAATTCACTGTAATAAAAAAATGATAATTGATAATGTTACCTTTGGTATGAAACTCCTATCGAAGTGATGTCACACCATAAGTTGTCACAAGAAGTTGATCGATGGATGATTGAATTGCCTTGATGACTTGCAAAACATAAGTACAAATCATACAATAGATTGTAGTAGTTAATATGTAAAAGATAAATCACCTATTGATGTAGGAGCATCTAGCAACCTAAAAAATGTAGGTTTTCGATTTTGATGTTGCGAGTCTTAATTGAGTTTGTGAAGGTCTTAGACAACCATGGAAAACCATGTAGGGGCTAAATTGAAGGGGCAAGACTGCGGACACCCTTGTCCAAAATTATGAATTTTTGAATTCTTGGAATACAGTTATGAAGGTACAGGTTTGCTCTACACTTTTCTGCAACTTGTTGATGAATGTTTTGGAAGTAAACTACACACATGAAAATACAAGAAAGGGTTGTGTTGTATAGGAGTTTGCCTCAGTCAAACCCTAGTTTTCATGTTCCCACCTCCACAAACAATAAATGATGATGGTAGAGAGTGCTTACCTTAAATTGGAAAGTGGAAAAAAAGCAATAATTGACTATAATAAACAAATGATAATTGATAATGTTACCTTAGGTATGAAACTCCTATTGAAATCATGTCACACCATAAGTAGCCACAAGAAGCTGATAAATGGATGATTGAATTGCATTGATGACCTGCAAAACGTTAGTACACATAATACAATATATTATTGTAGATAACATGTAAAATATAAATCACATATATATGTGAGAGCATCTAGCAACCTAAAAAATGTAAGTTTTCGGCTTTGATGTTAGGAGTATTAAATGAGTTTGTGAAGGTCTTAGACAACCATTGAAGACCATGTAGGGTCTCTTTTCATATTTTGTTAACATGACGCATTCAAAGAATACACAAAGCAAGCAAAAAATACACGAAGCAAACACACGAAATACACGAAGCACACACGCAGAATACACGAAGCACACACACGCAGAATACACAAAGCACACACGCATAAAGCAAAGATAACAATCACACAGAATATAGAACATATAACAATGTTAGCACACAATAATCAATGGAGTACACATAAAACAATACACAAAAGCATACATAAGGCAAACACGATGCATACAAAGAATACACAAAGCACGCAAAGAATATCGGGAGCAAACACATGAAATACATGAAGCACACACGCAGAGTACACGAAGCACAAACATGTAGAATACACTAGACAAACAAGAAATACATGAACCAAACATGATACACACATAAAGCAAACATAACACACAGATAGAACATAGAACATATAACAGCAATGTTTCTACACAACAAATATTAGACAAATATTTGGAAAAGGCGGATAGAAGGGCACTTGCACTTTAAGTTGGAGCCTAAGCTGAAGGGGCAAGACTGCAGACGCCCTTCTCCAAAATTGAGAATTTTTGAATGCTTGCAATAGGGTTATCAAGGTATGGGTATACTCTACACTTTTCTACAACTTCTTGTTGACGAAAATTTTGGAAGTAACCTACACACGCGAAAATACAAGAAAGGGTTGTGTTGTATAGGAGTTTGCCTCATTCAAACCCTAGTTTTGGTGTTCCCACCTCCACAAACAGTAAAGGATGATGGTAGACAGTGCTTACCTTAAGTTGGGTAAACGAAAAATAAACAATAATTGACTGTAATAAACAAATGATAATTGATAATGTTAACTTAGGTATGAAATTCTTGTCGAAATGATGTCACAACATAAGTTGCCACAAGACGATGATCGATGGATGATGGAATTGCGTTGATGACCTGCAAAACATTAGTACACATAATACAATAGATTGTTGTAGCTAACATCTAAAAGATAAATCACATATTGATGCAGGAGCATCTAGCAACCTAAAAAATATAAGTTTTGGATTTTGATGTCAGGTGCCTTAATTGAGTTTGTGAAGGTCTTAGACAACCATGGAAGACCATGTAGAGTCTCTTTTCATATTTTGTTTGCAATCCTAGCTTTGAAGTCTTGAAAAAAATCATATTTTGCAAGTATAAGTGCAAGAAGACATTAGGCTACATTAGGTTTTTCAAGGAAAAGTATGTATTTTCAAATGGTTATTGTTTTTGATATTCATTTATGCTAAATCAATGAGAATACATGCTCCAAGAAGCTGTGGGAGTAGTGCACATAAAATCATACACAAAAGCATACATAAGGAAAACACGATGCATACAAAGAATACACAGAGCATGCAAAGAATACACACAACAAACGCAAGATGTACATAACGCACACACGTAAAATACACGAAGCACACACACGCATAATACACTAGACAGCAAGGAATACTTGGAGCAAACATGATACACGCATAAAGCAAACATAACACACATGGAATATAGAACATATAACAACAATTTAGTACACAATAATCAATGCAGTACACATAAAACCATAAACAAATGCATACATAACGCAAACATGATGCATAAAAAGAATACACAACACGCAAGAAATACACACATAATACATGAAGCACACACACAAAATACAAGAAGCACACACACGCAGAATACACAAAGCACACATATAACAACAATATTAGTAAACAATAATCAATGTAGTACACCTAAAACCATAAACAAAAGCATACATAGGACAAACATGATGCATACAAACAATACACATAGCACACAAAAAATACATGCAGAAAACACACAAAATGCATGAAGCACACACGTACGATACACGAAGCACACACACATAGAATACACATAGCACAAACTCATAAAGCAAAGATAACAATCACACAGAATATAGAACATATAACAATAATTTTAGCACACAATAATCAGTGGAGTACACATCAAACCATACACAAAAAGCATACATAAGGTAAACACGATGCATACAAAGAATACACAAAGCATGCAAAGAATACACACAACAAACAAACGAAATACATGAACCAAACATGAAGAACACACGCGCACTACACTAGACAAACAAGGAATACATGAACCAAAGATGATACATACATAAAGCAAACATAACACACACATAAAGCATAGAACATATAACAACAATGTTAGTACACAATAAATATTCAATATAGATTTGGAAAAGGAAGATAGAAGGGCACCTACGCATAAAGTTGGAGCCTAAATTGAAAAGTGAATATTACGAACGCCCTTGTCCAAAATTGAGAATTTTTTACTGCTTCAAATAGGGTTATGAAGGTACGGGACTGCTGTACACTTTTCTGCAACTTGTTGTCGATGAAAGTTTTGAAAGTAACCTACACATGTGAAAATACAATAAAAATTTGTGTTGTATAAGAGTTTGCCTCGATCAAACCCTAGTTATTGTGTTCCCACCTCCACAAACAGCAAATATTGATGGTCGAGAGTGCTTACCCTAAGTCGAGTAAAGGTAAAATAAACAATAATTGATTGTAATAAACAAATGATAATTGATAATGTTACCTTTGGTATGAAACTCCTATTGAAGTGATGTCACACCATAAGTTGTCACAAGAAATTGATCGATGGATGATTGAATTGCCTTGATGACTTGCAAAACGTTAGTACACATAATACAATAGATTGTTGTAGCTAAGATGTAAAAGATAAATCACCTATTGATGCAAGAGCATCTAGCAACCTAAAAAATCTAAGTTTATCATTTTGATGTTGGGAGTCTTAATTGAGTTTGTGAAGGTCTTAGACAACCATGGAAGACTATGTACAGTATCTTTTCATATTTTGTTTGCAATCCTAGGTTTGAACTCTTGAAAAGGTGCATATTTTGCAAATTTAAGTGCAAAAAGTCATTAGGCTACATTACGTTTTTGAAGGAAAAGCATGTATTTTCGAATGCTTATTGTTTTTGATATTCATTCATGCTGAATCAAAGAGAATACACACTCCAAGAAGCTATGGGAGGAGTGCACATAAAACCATCCACAAAAGCATACATAAGAAAAACACGATCGATACAAAGAATACAAAAAGCATGCAAATAATACACACAGCAAACACACAATGTACATCACACACACACGCAAAATACAAGAAGCACACACACGCAGAATACACTAGACAACCAAGGAATACTTGGAGCAAACACGATATACGCATAAAGCAAAGATATGACACATATAGAATATTTAACATATAACAACAATGTTAGTACACAATAATCAATGAAGTACATGTAAAACCATAAAAAAAAGCATACATAACACATACACGTTTCATACAAAGACTACACAAAGCACGCAAGAAATACACACAGCAAACACATCTAATACATGAAGCACACACACAGAATACCCAAAGGACACACGCATAAAGCAAAGATAACATTCACATGGAATATAGAACATATAACAACAATGTTAGCACACAATAATCAATGGAGTACAGATAAAACCATACACAAAAGCATACATACATGATGCATAAAAAGAATACACAAAGCACGCAAAGAATACAGGGAGCAAACACAAGAAATACATGAAGCACACACACACACAGAGTACACATAGCGCACACACACAGAATACACTAGACAAACAAGAAATACATGATACACACATGAAGCAAACATAACACACACATGGAACATTGAACATATAACAACAATGTTAGTATACAATAAATATTCGACATAGATTTGGAAAAGGCAGATAGAAGGGAACCTACACATGAATTTAGAGCCTAAATTGAAGGGGGAAGACTGTGGACGCCCTTGTCCAAAATTGAGAATTTTTGAATGCTTGGAATAGGGTTATGAAGGTACAGGTCTGCTCTACACTTTTCTAAAACTTATTGTTGACGAAAGTTTTGGAAGTAACAAATACAAGAAAGGGTTGTGTTGTATAGGAGTTTTCCTTAGTCAAACCCTATTTTTTATGTTCTCACCTCCACAAACAACAAATAATGATGGTAGAGAGTGCTTATCTTAAGTCGGGTAGAGGAAAAATAAACAATAATTGACTGTAATAAACAAATAATAATTGATAATGTTACCTTAGGTATCAAATTCCTATTGAAATGATGTCACAACATAAGTTGGCACAAGAAGATGATTGATGGATAATTAAATTGTGTTGATGACCTGCAAAACGTTAGTACACATAATAGAATAGATTGTTGTAGCTAACATGTAAAAGATATATCACATATTGATGCAAGTGCATCTATCAACCTAAAAAATGTAAGTTTTGGATTTTGATGTTAGGTGTCTTAATTGAGTTTGTGAAGGTCTTAGACAACCATGGAAGACCATGTAGGGTCTCTTTTCATATTTTGTTTCCAATCCTAGGTTTGAAGTCTTGAAAAAAACATATTTTGCAAGTTTAAGTGCAAGAAGAATTTAGGCTACAGTAAGTTTTTGAAGGAAAAGCATCTATTTTCGAATGGTTATTGTTTTTGATATTCATTCATGCAAAATCAATGAAAATACATGCTCCAAGAAGCTGTGGGAGGAGTGCACATAAAACGATACACACAACCATACATAAGGCAAACACGATGCATACAAAGAATACATAAAGCATGCAAGGTATACACGCAGCAAACCCATGATGTACATCACGCACACATGCAAAATACATGAAGCACACACACACAAAATACACTAGACAACCAAGGAATACTAGCAGCAAACATGATACACGCATAAAACAAACATAACACACATATGGAATATAGAACATATAACAACAATGTTAGTACACAATAATCAATGGAGTACACGTAAAACCATAAACAAAAATATACATGAGGCAAACACGATGCACAAATAGAATACACAGCACGCAAGCAATACATGCAGCAAACACAAATAAAGCATGAAGCACACACGCAAAATACAAGAAGCACACACACGCAGAATACACAAAGCACACACGCATAAAACAAAGATAACGATCACATGGAATATATAACATATAACAACTATGTTAGCACGCAATAATCAATGGAGTACACATAAAACCATACACAAAAGCATACATAAGGCAAACACGATGCATACAGAGATTGCACAAAGCACACAAAAAATACACAGAGCAAACACACGAAATACATGAAGCACACACACAGAGTACATGAAGCACACACATGCAAAATACACTAGACAAACAAGAAATACATGAACCAAACATGATACACACATAAAGCAAACATAACACACACATGGAACATAGAACATATAACAACAATGTTAGTACACAATAAATATTCGACATAGATTTGGAAAAGGTAGATAGAAGGGCGCATGCACATAAATTTGGAGCCTAAATTGAAGCCGCAAGACTGCGGACGCCCTTGTCCAAAATTGTGAATTTTTGAATGCTTGGAATAGGGGAATAGGGTTATGAAGGTACAGGTCTGCTCTACACTTTTCTGCAACTTCTTGTTGGCGAAGGTTTTGGCTGTAACCTACACGCGGAAATACAAGAAAGCGTTGTGTTGTATAGGAGTTTGCCTCGGTCAAACCCTAGTTTTCTTCTTCCCACATCCACAAACAGCAAATGATAGTGGTAGATAGTGCTTTCCTTAATCGAGTAGAGGAAAAATAAACAATAATTGATTGTAATAAACAAATGATAATTGATAATGTTACCTTAGGTATTAAACTCCTATCGAAATGATGTCACACCATAAATAGCCACACGAAGTTGATTGATGGATGACTGAATTGCGTTGATGACCTACAAAACGTTAGTACACATAATACAATAGATTATTGTAGCTAACATGTGAAATATAAATCACATATTGATGCAGGAGCATCTAGCAACCTAAAAAATGTAAGTTTTGGATTTTGATGTTAGGTGTATTAATTGAGTTTGTGAAGGTCTTAGACAACAATGGAAGACCATGTAGGGGCTCTTTTCATATTTTGTTTGCAATCCTAGGTTTGAAGTCTGGAAAAATGCATATTTTGCAAGTTTAAGTGTAAGAAGACATCAGGCTACATTAAGTTTTTGAAGGAAAAGCGTGTATTTTTAAGTGGTAATTGTTTTTGATATTCATTCATGTTGAATTAATGAGAATACACGCTCCAAGAAGCTGTGAAAGCAAGATTTCATGAAATATTCTTTTTTTGCCAATTTAATGTCATTTTTTTGCAATTACAATCTGAAAACAGCATTGTACAGCCATGTACAGAGCCATGTTAGGATCTATGATTGGATGGGACCATAGTTAATTGTTTTAAGAATCCAATGCAATTGGTTTAGTGTGATTTCATTGAGTTTAGATAAAGATATGGCGAAAACGCTATCAGCAACCCTGTTACAGATGTATGTTTTCCAACAATCTTAAAAAATTCTTAACTTTTGTTTGCACTATCAAAAATTCATGAAACTTAGTGAAGTTCTTCTTTAGGTTGCTTCCCAGGTTCCCACCAAAGGAGAAGCCCTAACTCAATCATTTGTGTGATTTATGAAGGTCTAAGTGTGTTATTTGTCATAAAGATTGTCAAAACCCTAGATTTCTTTGAGGGTTTCAGCAAGAAACTTGTTTCTTTGAGTTCACCCTAACAAGTGGGGTTAGAGACAACTTCAATAGACTCTATAGAATCTAAAAACCTTAATTTTCTTGCATTTTTTTATCCCTCTACATCACATATATCTCCATAATAAAAACATGATAGTGCCTAGTTATTCAAATGAGAGAGAAAACTTGTTTAGATATAAATTTCAATTGACTATTTTGCATATAGACTGACCTGATGTCATTTTGCAACACTCAAAACCGACAATCACAATAATAATTATCATAATAGGACACCTTTAGGACTAGGGCATCTTTGCCCTTGTCCGGGTGCTTTTAACCCAAATTTTTTGGAATGTCAGAAATTTTATCGTATTTTTCCAATCTGACTTTACCCACCAACTTATGAACCCATCAATGCGCAATGTTAATACAAACATGATGTAGATATATCACATGCAAAACAAGGCAAGATTCAATCATAAATAAGTCATATAATGAGCAATCAATGGAGTGCACATAAAATCATACACAAAAGCATACATAAGGCAAACACGATGAATAAAATGAATACACAAAGCATGCAAAGAATACACGCAACAAACACATGAAATACATTAGGCACACACGCAAAATGCACAAAGCAAGCACATGCAAAATACACTAGACAAACAAAGAATACATGGAGTAAACATTATACACGCATAAAGCAAACATAAGACACATATGGAATACAGATCATATAAGAGTAATGTTAGTACACAATAATCAATGGAGTACACGTAAAACCATAAACAAAAGCATACATAGGGAAAACACGATGCATACAAAGAATACATAAAGCATGCAAGAAATAAACACAAAAAACACACGAAATACACAAAGCACACACGCAGAATGCAAAGATAACAATCACACGGAATATATAACATATAACAACAATGTTAGCACACAATAATCAATGGAGTACACATAAAATCACACACAAAAGCATATATAAGGCAAACACGATGCATACAAAGAATACACAAAGCACGTAAAGAATACACGCAGCAAACACACAAAATTCATGAAGCACACATGCAGAATTCACGAAGCACACATGCAGAATACACGAAGCACACACACGCAGAATGCACTACACAAACAAGGAATACATGAACCAAACATGATACACACATAAAGCAAACATAACACGCACATAAAACATATAACATATAAGAACAATGTCAGTACACAATAAATATTCGACATAGATTTGGAAAAGGCGGATAGAAGGGCACCTACACATAAAGTTGGAGCTTAAATTGAAGGGGCAAGAATGCGGACACCCTTGTTCAAAATTCAAATTTTTTGAATGCTTGAAATAGGGTTATGAAGGTACAGGTCTGCTCTACACTTTTCTGCAACTTGTTGTTCACGAAAGTTTTGGAAACAACCCACACACACGAAAATACAACAAAAAGGTTGTGTTACATAGGAGTCTGCCATAGAAAAACCCTAGTTTTTGTGTTCCCACCTCCACAAACAGCAAATGATGATGGTATAGAGTTCTTACCCTAAGTCGGATAGAGGAAAAATAAACAATAATTGACTGTAATAAACAAACGATAATTGATAATGTTACCTTAGATATAAAACTCTTATCGAAGTGATGTCACACCATAAGTTGCCGCAAGAATTTGATTGATGGATGATTCAATTGCCTTGATGACCTACAAAACATTACTACACATAATACAATAGATTATTGTAGCTAACATGTAAAACATAAATCACATATTGATGCAAGAGCATATAGCAACCTAAAAAATGTAAGTTTTCGATTTTGACGTTAGGAGTCTTAATTGAGTTTGTGAAGGTCTTAGAGGACCATGGCAAAACATGTAAGGTCTCTTTTCATATTTTGTTTGCAATCCTAGGTTTGAAGTCTTGAAAAAGTGCATATTTTGCAAGTTTAAGTGCAAGAAGACATTAGGCTACATTAGTTTTTTGAAGGAAAAGCATGTATTTTCAAATGGTTATTATTTTTTATATTCATTCATGCTGAATCAATGAGAATACATGCTAAAAGACGCTGTGGGAGGAGTGCACATAACACCATACACAAAAGCATATATAAGGCAAACACGATGCATACAAAGAATATACAAAGCATGCAAAGAATACAATCAGCAAACACATGAAGTACATCACGCACACACGCAAAATACGCAAAGCACACACACGTAGAATACACTAGACAAACAAGGAATACATGGAGAAAACATGATACACGCATAATGCAAAAAATAACACATATATGGAATATAGAACATATAACAATAATGTTAGTACACAATAATCAATGGAGTACACGTAAAACTATAAACAAAAGCATACATAAGGCAAACACGATGCATACAAAGAATACACAAAGCACGCAAAAAACACACAAAAATACATGAACCACACATGCAAAATACATGAAGCGCACACACGCAAAATACACAAAGCACACAAGCATAAAGCAAAGATAACGATCACACAGCATATAGAACATATAACAACAATGTTAGCACACAATAATCAATGGAGTACACATGAAAGCATATACAAAATCATACATAAGGCAATGAAATATTCCGAGCCAAATTTTTTCCTTTTTACAATTTTTAGATTACAACATTACACCCGTTAAGGTTAGACGATAAACCAAAACGTACTGAAGCAACTCTAACCAGTATGTACACCAGGATCCCGATGTGGGCAAGGTGTGAGCATTGGTCAGAGGATCTGAATCAAACTGCTTATGCAAAAACAACTCTAACCAAGAATGGCGCCGATGATGGCGAGCATATGGTCAGAGGATCTTCTACTCTAAATGCTGAAAGGGAACTCAACGTCAAGTATGTGCTACCCAATCCAATGCGGAGTGAGGGGCGACCATATGACGGAGTGATTACAGAATTCAATGCTTGAAATGAAATGCTGAAACTGGAAATTCTCAACACCCAGAATGTGCTTGCTCACCCAGAATGGGAAGTAGCTACCATAGGGCGGAGATTCTATCTATTACAACAATTACTGAAGAGGAATGAGTATTACAATAACGATGAGCAATAAGAAGAACAACTGGTCAGTACTACTGCCAGCTTACAAAGATGTTATTGCCTGCAATATCAAGACTTAAGATGCTCTTTCAAATGATGCATTCAACAAGGAAGCTTCTGCAAAGTATACAATGAAATCTCAACACCAACCAGATAAGGAAGATGCAGATTTTCTTAAACTGTCATACAAATCTGCACTTTTTATCATAAAACCAGCAACCTATG
Organism: Sequoia sempervirens; assembly: GCA_007258455.2. Classification (NCBI taxonomy): domain Eukaryota; kingdom Viridiplantae; phylum Streptophyta; class Pinopsida; order Cupressales; family Cupressaceae; genus Sequoia; species Sequoia sempervirens. Next base: position 311,678,844 of record VDFB02193867.1, read on the forward strand.
AATTTACTCATATGCTCATAACTCTCTCGTTTCTCACCCAAATGATCTCAAATCTGATGCAATAGACCCTCAAAATGATGGCGCCTAACTTAGTAATAAGAAATGGCATCTAAAAATGGTTATTAATTACTGACACGAATCCCAATGCACTCTAGAAAGTACGGCCTTCAAGGAATGACGGATTTGCATTATAAAATCATACGCTTCGTATTAAAATCTGCAAATATTCATGAAGGGGCGCCTCTAACAGGGAAACACAATGAGACAATACCCAGAACAACTCTTTTTGTATTTTTCAAGTTATGACCAAAAACATAAATCTGCTGTATTAAATCAGCAACTCCAGAAAGGTTATGAAATGCAGAAATCTGAACTTCAAAGCAATAACTCTACAACAATGCAAACCTTACTAGAAAATCACACAAATAATCGAACCTCTCTACTAGGTGCTGTCTCTCAAGCACGAAGTCGAGCCCAGACTAGGAGGCATTCATTCCTCGAAGCAATCCCGCAACCATTTCGGCAGCATAACATTAGCATAGACAAAGATACCAAATGATGCTCCAAGACTCCTTTTTATAATTCTCCAGTTGACTTCTCAAAACCCTAAAATCCGCTTTTAGGTCAAAAACCCAATCTCCTCAAGGATGGGCGTACTTTTCCTTCAAAGCTTTAGATTTGATATTTTAAATAAATATCATACTTTAATAAATGCGCCCAACAAAGCTTGCTCAGACTTTAGTAATAATTAAAATATTCCTTAATGAGGCGCCACCCTCAAAAGATCACCTTTTTAAAACAACCTTAAGTCATTAACTCTAGGCCAAGGGTCAACGTTAAAATATAATAATTAAAATGTGACTTTTTAATTAAATGACTTAACTTATCCTTCCGAATGTGCCCTGAAGCCAATACTGAGCAAAACATCTGACCAAACTGAAGCAGGAAGTCAACCGAGCTGAACTCAACTGGAAAGCTGCTAAAAATAGAATTTACTAAAAATAGTAAATTCCGGAAAATGCTCAGAATGCCAAGATGAACACACCACTGCGAAGCCCTCTGAAAACCCAGAAAGGATCTGCCATTGAATCCATCATCTTTGAGCAATGACCTCCTCAAAAATAGGAAACCCTAATTTATCTTCCGACTAGCCTTCGGATTCCCAAGGAAAAGGCCAACGGTCACTAGAAAGATCAGGTTTGAGAAGGGGACATTACAGGCAAACACGATGCATAGAAAGAAAATACAAAGCACGCAAAAAATACACTCAGCAATGCACAATGTTAATACAAACATGATGCAGATATATCACATGCAAGACAAGGCAAGATTCAATCATAAATAAGGCATACAATGAACAATCAATGCAGTGCACATAAAACCATGCACAAAAGCTTACATAAGGCAAACACAATAAATACAAAGAATACACAAAACATCCAAGGAATACACGCAGCAAACACACAAAATACATCACCCACACACACAAAATACACTTAGCACATACGTGCAAAATACACTTAACAAACAAGGAATACACGGAGCAAACATGATACATGAATAAAGCAAACATAACACACATATGGAATATAGAACATATAACAACAATGTTAGTACACAATAATCAATGCAGTACACGTAAAACCATAAACAAAAGCATACATAAGGCAAACTCGATGCATACAAAGAATTCACAAAGCACGCAAGAAATGCACGCAGCAAACACATGAACTACATGAAACACACACATAGAATACACGAAGCACACACACGCAAAATACACAAAGCACATGTGCAGAATACACTAGACAAACAAGGAATACATGAACCAAACATGATACACAGATAAAGCAAACATAACACACACATGGAACATAGAACATATAACAACAATGTTAGTACACAATAAATATTCAACATAGATCACAATAAAAATTCGACGTAGATTTGGTAAAGGAAAATATAAGGGCATCTGCACATAAAGTTGGAGCCTAAATTGAAGGATCAATAATGTGGACACCCTTGTCCAGAATTGAGAATTTTTGAATGCTTGAAATAGGGTTTTGAAGGTACAAATTTACTCTACACTTTTTTGCAACTCGTTGTTGATAAAAGTTTTGGATGTAACCTGCACACACGAAAATACAAGAAAAGGTTGTGTTGTATAGGAGATTGCCTCAATCAGACCCTAGTTTTGTGTTCCCACGTCCATAAACAACAAATGTTGATGGTAGAGAGTGCCTACCCTAAGTCATGTAGAGGAAAAATAAACAATAATTGACTTTAATAAACAAATGATAAGTGATAATGTTACCTTAGGTATAAAACTCCTATCGAAAGTAATGTCAAACCATAAGTTGCCACAAGAAATTGATCAATCAATTATTCAATTGACTTGATGACCTACAAAATGTTAGTACACAATACAATAGATTGTTGTAGCTAGCATGTAAAAGATAAATCACATACATCTTCATAATAAAAGCATGATAGTGCCTAGTTATTCAAATGAGAAGAAAAACTTGTTTATATATGAATCTCTAATGACCTTTTTGCATATAGGCTTATCTAAGGTCATTTTGCAACACTCAAAGCCCGACACTCAAAATAATAATTATCATAATAAGAGACTTTTAAGACTAGTGCTTCCTTGCCCTTGCCCTGGTGATTTTAGCATAAATTTCTTAGAATGTCTAGGATTTAAATATATTTTTTCAATTAGGTTTTAGCCCCCAACTTACGATCCCATCAATCCACAATCTTAATACAAACATGAAGAAAATATATTGCACGCAAGACAAGGCAAGATACAATCATAAATAAGTCATACAATGAGCAATCAATGGAATACACACAAAACCATACACAAAAGCATACATAAGGTAAACACGATGCATACAAAGAATGCACAAAGCATGCAAAGCATACACGCAGCAAACACACAAAATACATGAAGCACACAAGCAATATACTTGAAGCACACATGTGCAAAATACACTAGACAAACAAGGAATACATGGAGCAAACATGATACACGCATAAAGCAAACATAACACACACATGGAATATAGAACATATAACAACAACACTAGTATTCAATAATCAATGGAGTACACATAAAACCATACACAAAAGCATACATAAGGCAAACAAGATGCATACAAAGTATACAAAAAGTATGCAAGGAATACATGCAACAAACACACAAAATACATGAAGCCCACTAGCAGAACACACGCAGAATACACTAAACAAACAAGGAATACATGAAGCAAACATGATACACACATAAAGCAAACATAACACACACATTGAACATAGAACATATAACAACGATGTTAGTACACAACAAAATATTCGACAAACATCTAGAAAAATGTTTTGATCATTTTGTAGCGCTCAAGGCTGACATTCACAATAATAATTATCATACTAAGACACATTTAGGACTAGGGCGCCCTAGTCCTTGTCTAAATGATTTTGGCTCAAATTTCTCCAAATATCGAGCGAATTTAATGTATTTTTCCAATCTCACTTGGCCTCCAACTTATGATCTCGTCAATCCACAATGTTAATACAAACATGAAGCAAAATATCAAACACAAGACAAGGCAAGATTCAATCATAAATAAGGCATACAATGAGCAATCAATGGAGTACACATAAAACCATACACAAGCATATAGAAAGCAAATGCGATGCTTACAAAGAATACAGAAAGCATGCAAGGAATACACGCAGTAGACACACAAAATACATAAAACACAGACACAAAATACACTAAACAAACAAGGAATACATAGAGCAAACATGATACACACATAAAGCAAACATAACACACACGTGGAATATAAAACATATAAAAACAATGTTAGTACACAATAATCAATGGAGTACACATAAAACCATACACAAAAGCATACAGAAGGCAAACACAATGCATACAAAGGATACACAAAGCACGCAAGGAATACACACAGCAGACACACAAAATACATGAAGCACACACGCAGAATACACGAATTACACGCGCAAAATACACTAGACAAACAAGGAATACATAAACTAAACATTATACACACATAAGCCAGGTATCTCACACACATGGAACATAGAACATATAACAACAATTTCGATACACAATAAATATTCAACATAGATCTGGAAAAGGCAAAGAGGCACCTACACATAAAGTTGGAGCCTAAATTGAAGGGGCAAGAGTGCAATCGCCCTTGACCAAAATTGAGAATTTTTGAACACTTGAAATAGAGTTCTGAAGGTACAGGTTTGCTCTACACTTTTCTACAACTTGTTGTGGACAAAAGTTTTGGATGTAATCTACACACGTGGAAATACATTTAAATGTTGTGTTGTATAGGAGTTTTCCTCAGTCAAACCCTAGTTTTCGTGTTCCCACCTCCACAACCAGCAAATGATGATGATAAAGAGTGCTTACCCTAACTCAGATAGAAGCAAAATAAACAATAATTGATTGTTAAAAAAAAATGATAAATTATAATGTCACCTTAGGTATGAAACTCCTATCGAGTTGATGTCACACCATAATTTGCCACAAGAAGTTGATCGATGGATGATTGAATTGCCTTGGTGACCTACAAGTGTTTAGCACACATAATACAATAGATTGTTGTGGCTAGCATGTAAAAGATAAATCACATACATCTTCAAAATAAAACCATGATAGTGCCAAGTTATTTCAAATGAGAGGAAAATTTTGTTTATATATGAATCTCAATTGATCCTTTTGCATATAGGGTGACTAAAATGAGTGAGGTATAAACATGAGAACAAACAAGTGAGGTACAAACATCAAAACGATTGGACAACATTTCAGACATGGATTCTTTGACTTTTTTTTTTTTTTTAAATATTTTCTTAACTAGTTTCATATTCACATTTATAGACATGGCTGCAAGTGCATATCCAATGTTCATATTGTCATCAAGATTCAACATTGAAATTTGAATTTTTTATTAGCTTAGTATTAATTTTCATTTTTTCAAAAAGACAATTAATTTTACAACAGCAATCAAATGAGGATTTACACAAGATTAAACAAACGAGGACCTACAAGCAAGCGAGTGTTTAGACACCAATGGACGAGCAAGGGAGGTGCATCAACCAACGCGGGCCAATCCACACTCACTCCTTCAATACTTTTATTAACCTATACCCCACAACAGAACACAGTTAGTCAAACCTACTATTCTAATTCTCACATTAAACTGTACTCTAGCCGCTGACACACATTCCACTAGATTTCATTTACCCTAGTCCTCTGTACCCACAACATCCTTATAAATAAACACAAATTTGCTTTAAAGAAAATCACTAACACCCATTTGGCTGTTCTTCTTTCTCTCATTGATTCATTTGTGCATATTAGCCATGCATGATGTGATAATGCTAGGCACTAGCCTCAAAAAATTCATCATCAGCAACCTTCTTTCTTTCAAACAAAAGAAGGCTTTCACAATTAATAAGATTCAGAATGCCAGATGACAGTGTGTAGCTCATGTCTGATGCAATGTAGTTGGCTATAGTTTGGGCTTCATCAAATTTTTACCTAGCCTCTTAAAACATTATTCAGTTGGGATGATTTTTGTTGGCGTAACAACTAACACCTCTGGAGTACAAGTTGTTATGAACAGCCTATGCACACTACGCAATGAGTGCTCTTCGAATTATTGAGGGGAAGCTCCCTCGATGTTCTTTGACAAATATGTTTTGTAAAGAAAAATAAGCTAAAACTACTTCCTGTCTTTTTGTTTCAGCTGCTAGAGGCACAAGACTTTCTTGAAAGAACTTTTACGTTGCAGCTGAGTTTTCTTTGGTTTTGCAAATCAACTAAACTACAACTTATATCTATCCAATCTCCTCAGGAAAACAGAGCAAGAGGAAACGGAGCAAGGTTTGACTATCTGACGATAAGTGGGTTTAGACTCTCTACTTGAGGGCAAGGTGGCACAACTATCATCTCAATCTAAACCAACTTATTGGGCACAACAGATTTAAGAATTCACTAAGACGATCTTATGGAACCCTGTGTGGCATAACACTCGACCGAAACAGCAAAGTCTTCACGAAACAGCCTTTATCTTTATAATCTCACGAAACCCTATGTGGCATAACCTTTGATTATATCGATAAAGATTCACAAAACAGATTTATCGCTGCAACTTCTCGAAACCCTGTGTGGCATAACGATCGATCACAATGATAAATAAACACAAAACAGCCTTATCACCTCAATCTCTTGGAACCCTATGTGGCATAGCAATTGACTTCAATGATAAAGATGCTTAAACAGATTTATCTAAACTATGGAAGAATTCAACATCACAATCTTTTGGAACCCTATGTGGCATAACAATCAATTGCAATAGTGAAGACACATGAACAAATACGAAAAAGAGCAATATTGAGGGCAAGGTAGGCACAGCATATATTCCTCTCTCAAGCAAAAGTTATTTACAAATGAGCGTAAGCTCTTATTTATATACATCAAGGTGTAGGGAACCCTAAAATCACCTTGTGTTATCTATAGTTCCTGCAATGCATGCAAGCAATGCGCCAAACCCTAATTAAGCAAACTATACAGTTAACTGGGCAACTACCCTCAGTTTAACTGAAACATCTAATCTAAAAATGGACAATTGTGCGAGCATGCACGTCCTTATTAAAACAAGTTAACTGGAAGACTATCATCAGTTAACGAAAACCCTAAATACAACTCCAAGTGAACAAGGCGATTCTCAGAATAGGTATGCATGTGATGACAACCCCGAGTTAACTGAAAAGGGTAACATCCAGTTTAACTCGTGTGTGTGAAGTCTATTCTGAGAAGTGGGAACTGAAGTTCACTATGTGTGATCTCGAGCAATCAACCCCTCAATGAGATTGTTGACTGTGTCACTGTCCGGAGCGATGAGACTCTGACGAAGAATGCTATGTCGATGCAGCATGTCCTCACCAGCTGTGATCTGAGACTGAAGTTCCCTTCTGCTCCTCGTTGCTTCATCGAAAAGTGTTGACATGACTGTAAGCTGAGTAACCTTACAGCCAACTGTCTCCCCACGAAAATGGTATGAATGAGTGCCTGGAGTTCTGACTGAACATCTGTAAGCTCCACGTAGGCACCACCCTCAATCTGATAACGGCACGGTAAGCGAGATACAAGAGTCCTCACAAACCGGAGTGCACTAGTGGCGTGCTCTCTACTCGGTAACTCGATGCTAAAGCGTCTTCTATCTTTGCTCACGAAAACCAATGTGTCTTCCAAGAGTAGATAGCCTCTCGTCTTCGCATCCGTGGTATTAAGTAAGCCAAACTTCGGGTGAGCAATCAAAATTTCATCCACCGGGTTTGTTAATAGCCATATCCAGTTCCTCATCACGAAGGCAGTCTGGAGCTCGTGCATTGTACGCAAGCGATATAACTCTATGAGCATGATAGGCCTCTAGCAGTCTCCTCCCCATTCCTCAAAGCTGCCATACAACTGGCAGATTGAGCTTTGCTCTGCTGGTGGCTCAAACATCGGTGGGAGTGTGTTAATGGCTTCTGGTCTGTGCACAAGACTAGAAATGTACTGACGAAGCTGTCTGATTTCAGCCTTGAGGGCTGCTTTATCCTCTCCGTCCTTTAGTATTCTGTCCTTGGCACTATCTGTAGCAACTTGAAGAAGATCAACCTGAGTCTGGCGTGTGCTGCGACCAAGGTTGACTGTGATAACTTCAAAATCCTGAGACTCTAAATCAGCCAAGCTCTTCCCCTGCGGAGGTACAGCAGTCTCGATAACAACCTCCATGTCAGTGTTTCTCTCTACGTGAACCATGTTCTTAACTCTCTTATCTGGCGCATCTTGATAAATGTCATCGAAATCGGAATGATTGAGAACATAAGATAGCTGCCTCCTCTTCCTTCCTAGCTGAGTCTCGATCCAAGATGAATCTCTGCTAATGCTACTAGAAGGGTCTGCACTAGCGACAGGAGGTACTGATGAGAGTGAGTGTGTAGAAGACCCACTGCGAGGTGGAGAAGTCCAAGTCCAATTCAATGTGAATTGGGACCGGTGACGGCTCTGAAACTAATGTAGGAGCTTGAGGCTGAACCTCAGGTACTGGCGGGCTCTGAGCTGATCTCTGAACTGGCTCTGTGATAAGCGGCTGTCTGTCAGGCTCTGTATGTGAAACAGTGGCAAGCGCCTTGCCCTTTGAATTATTTGGCGCTTGTACTTTCTTAGGAGGGTTACTCCTCTTCTTGTTAGGTTTTGACGAAGAAGGTAGTGTAGGATTCACCACTACTGGCGGCTCTGCTCTAGGAACACTTACTCTTCTTGTCTTCTTGCTGTCGAGGTAAAGTATACTGTTCTGGATGACTCTACTAGACCTCTCCTTGACCGTTGCATATTCTTTGGCGTACCAATCTACTACTGGCAACGGTTGTGTGTCGACCTGTTCTCTGAAAAACTGAGGAAGAACCTCTCCCTCATCATCGATAAACCTCCCACATCCTCGACAAAGCAATCTGTGAGAGAAGCGGCCGTAACTGCGTCTGCGAACCTCGAAGTCATCTGAGCAATTTGCCCAGTAATCCTCCATAGAAGGCTCGTGATATGTGCCTCCAGCGAGGCGAGCTGTATAATGACCTGAAAGGTCATAGGCACGTGCTTCGACAAGGTACTTGAGATGATATCTCTCAAGTTCCTGTCCTGCGATCTTGGCATCAATTGCCGACTTGCACCAATACATTCCAAACTGAAAAGGAAAGTTGAGTGATGGTCTGTGCCTGCGGCGTAGAAGACGATGAACATCATGCATTTGCCTAAGGAATTCCTGAAAGATTGTTTTATCCGAAGGATAACGTGGAAGCATAGCTGGATTTCCTGTGAAGCCGTATACTCGAATGTAGGTGTATGTTGGGAACTGTATAAACCAATCTGCCCATCCATCCATCGGCCCTAGCAGCTGTAGAGATACGAACATACAACTCGATTGAAGTTTCTATCCGTGTAAGTCAAAGCCACCATTGAACACGGCAGAATAGTTACGTCTGGTGAACTCAAGCTGATCCTTAATCTTGATAAACCGCCGAGAACGGTGAGAGTGCCTTGCGGTGTTTAAGTCCTCGGGCCGTGCGATAGCGTCAAGTACCGAGATATGAACGCATGTGAAACTCGCGAGCAACTAAAGAAACCCGGTAATCATTATTGGAGAATATGCGATGAAGGATGCCCGGTCATAATGCTCACGCCCGAGAAATGATAAAATTCGTAGTATAATACATCCAAAGTGGAAAACATTTATATTGCTTGACGCAGAACCACGATTCAAGAAGTGTGGTGTCATTACTCATCCTTATACTCACCACGACCCACATTGTTTGGCAATCTGTTCTTTGCTTGTTTTAACCATCTTTCTGCCATCTTCTTCTGACACTTGTCCACATCAGCATCAAACGCTTGTGCACACTGCTCCATAGAAACAACTAGGCTGTTCGGATGTTGAGGAATGCCAAAACTCCTCTCGATATCCACAGGTTTGAGACTGCAAATGACCCGACCGTCGACTGACGCTATCTCACGAGTAGTCGGATTGTAATGCTTAATGCAAGCCATCACAAGCTCAACCACGATGAGCGGAGATAGGTAGGCGGCCTCTAGTAAACCCGGTACTCAATAATGCGAATGATCGAACCCGATTTTAAGCTGGGTCTGAATGCTGCCTACAGCAATACTTTTGTGAAATCTGTCTCAACAACCTGCGGAAATCATGAGTAAGGGGCCGGTTTGGTCCCTACGTATTCCAAAACTGAGTGAAGCTGCATTGAAAACTGGCACGATTGTTGTGAACTTCGTGTGTTACGACAAGATTTTGGAATCTAAAGTAGCACCTTTAGAGTTGAAATAGCCTTTGAAGGTATTTTCGAAAAATCGAGATATGGGTTTTGTCGAGAAAAAAGATTCTAAGACAACCCGGAAATTGAAGTTACAAATTCAAGCTGCCCGGTTACAAAGATTTTCACTTGAGAAAATTAGCATTCGAGAACGAATGTTCTGAAGCTAAAATTCGTGAAAAATCAAGCGCACAAATTCAACTCGAGGAAATTATACGGAAACGACCAGATACTGAGACTTGCCAAATTCGCCAATTTCAGGAACATGCACAATGTATATTATGAGAAATCTGAGATTTAAAGGATGCAAAAGACGTTTTTTGATGTCTTCTTCTATGAAAATCGCCCAAGATTTCTTTGAATAGCTGATATTTGTGAACTTGAATCTGCAAAAAGATATGTTAGATGAAATCGCCCCTGTGAATTGATGAAGATTTCACCTCTGAACTGGAAGAATTCGCTTTGGAATTGAAAACCACGAATTGCTCCTCTTGAAATTTGCGCCTTTTTAATGAAAGAAATTCGATTTTCCTTTAAGAAAATACGAATTTGTATAAATTTGAGGTTTCGCCTTTTGATTGTTAAATACGCCTTTGAGATTCAATTCGCCTTTGAAACCTCTGAAGAACTGCGAATTGTTTTGGAAAATTGAATATGCCTTTGAAATTTGCGAATTGCCTTGAAGATGTGCGCCACTTAGCTCTTCTGAAGAAATACGAATTTTCTTTGAATTTTGCTTTGAATTTATAAAATTCGATTTTTCCTTTGAAGATAATGAATTTGCCTTAGAAAAATACGATTTCCACTTAAGATTAATTGCTCTTGAGAAAATCGAACTCTCTTTGAAAGCTTTGTGAAGAATAATGAAGATGGCGCCACATATAAATAATAATAAATTCGCACCACTTAGCAACTGCAAGAATTAATAAACCCTAACCAGAATAGAAAGCCTCTGATTGGTTGCCTTTCAGTTCGACTGCCACTGTCTGAAGTTCAAATTTGAAAATAATAATAAAATAATTATTATCATGTAATGGCGCCAAAAATAGAAACACCATCTAAAAATAGACATATTCCGAACTTCAGTTGACAAACTGGTTGAAGCTCTGAGATTCATCGTCATGCTTCCACGACTTCGAAAAGTCATCACATGAGCAAATTGGCGTCCATTTGCTCAAGATACTTCATTTTTAATTAAATCCCTATTTATGGTAGCCCAATGCTTGTCGCGGCCAGCCAACCGACGATTTCAGGATGACCGGTGATCTTTGTGATGCGAGATAATCGGAAAGCCCTCTGAACAGGAAAGAAATGTCTGGCGGGAACACTGCGCTTTACCAAATCCACTTTTAACCCCCTTGAAAAATTAAACACGATTAAATTGCTTTCACGGGTTCGGACTTATCATTTCCTAAACTACCATCGATGCTTCAAGCGGTAGCGGCCCGGTGAGCGGTGAACCACAACGATACGAGGCCAGCTCCGCGGCATGACTGGAGATATTCTGCATCCAACGGCTGTATCCACGACAGCTAAAAGTTGTGTTAAGGGCCTCAAAAAGAAAAGCGCCCCTGGCTCAAGGTTGCACTTTTGTCATTTTGACGAAAATCAAACGTCATCAAAAACACCCTACTTTGATAGTTGATATCTGGAGCTGGGATGACCCGATTCAGGCATTATCTGTTTTAACGGACAGCCAGGAGGGCTCTTAAGAGAAGTCACTGGAGGTGTCGAGGCAAGAAAACTGCTTCTAAGACCTCAAATTCTCGGTCGTATTTTTTTAATATGTTTACCGGCTCGGGGCTTAGCCGGCGTTTTGGACATTTTACGCGTAATATGACGCTACAAAGACCATACGCCGCGGCGACTGCCAAATGCTGAAGAATTTTGTGGCTATGCTGCGTTGGAAAGACTAAATTGATTACACTCAATGAATTAGTGAAGACCCGAGCGGAATAATACGGTCGCGTGAGGCTGAAGCCTTAAGACCATGAAAATACACTGAACACCATTTGTTGGTTCCGCCCGGAAAATTACGTGCTTAGTAGAATCTCTGCCACGACCACCAGGAACGTCGGATCGACAAGCTGAATGATGCGTTGCGGAGCTGGGCTAGTATACTACTGATGTTGTGAAGACTCTGTCTGCAAATTCTGGCATCTGAGGGGTCCTTTAGGCCAGCGCCCCTGGCTTGTACTTGCACTGGGCATAAACGGAGAAGCTCAAAAACGTGAAAACTCCATTTTAGGCTGATCTTCGGACGACTGCCGCCTGAACTCTGAGAGTCGGATGACTATGCTTGATATCTCGTCGGATAAGCAGACTAGCTGTGAATGAATTGACTGTCTTCGGCATCGAAACTGACGAGATTTACCCCTGCCTTGAAATGGGCGCCCTCAGGCTAGAGGCGCGCTTTTGCCTGAAAAGAGCAAAATTTCCATCTCCTAAAATTTAGGGATTTTAACTTCTATCGTTAATAGCTGGAGCTGTGAGTCTCGGAACGCCTCGCTGGATAGCTCGACAGATAGCGGGCTGGTGCGAGATTGTTGTGACACCCGGACAAGATCTTGACCTCCAAAAACTGGAAATACAGGCTTCATACACTTGCCTTTGAGGCTTTTCCTCTGAAAAATCTCCATGATTTGATCACTGAAAACTGTCTCGATCATTGAAATGACCGTCTGAAATATGAAATGCCGTCGTGAGATGCTCCTTCATCGTGAAAATCTATATTTTGAGTCTCTTCTTCAGGTTCTGACCAATATAACTGACTTTGACTGACAAATATTGACAAAAACTCCATGCTTGACATTGCCCAAAACGGTATTTTACAACATTTTAGCAAGGTTTAGACTTTTAAATGCAAAATGCCTTAATGAAGCAAAAAAAATTTGGTTTGGGTACAACAATTTTTCCACAGTCCATGAAGTAAATAGAGACAAGCTTTTGGATTCAACTATGTATGTTTTTAGATCGACATTTCCGATCACACTCAATGATCCATCATCAGGAAGAGGAAAGTCAAAGTGAGCTGGTAATCAGAGAAAACGATAAAAGAAAGGTATGTTCAAGGATGCATAGCTTATGCCACTAAACATGCAAATTAGACTCACTATGTTTTCATTACATCATTGGCAGTTCAACAAAAACCTAGCTCATAAATATTGGAATGCAAAATAATTATTTGTTCGACATAAATTCATACATCCATAAACGTTGGTCTTTTCCCATGCCTAAAGGGATGGGAATGATATATAAAGCCACAAACCTATCAATGACTAGGATTAATTAGAGGCAATGTCATGAGATCCATCAAGGAAATATTTTATAAAGCAGAAAAATGTCAGAAAAGGACTTATAATAAAAATCCAAATATCTATTATTGTTGATCTGCTTTTAGATGTACTGTCTATAAGCTACAGCATAAGAAAGGGCTTTGTTAAATAGAAGAAAATCATTATGATTATCAAGATTGTCCCAAACAGTTTTAAAAAGAGAAACATTTATTTTTATATTGCATAAAAGACAAACATTTGAAAAAGCTGACAATATAAAACCATAAGTTCATTAAAACACTGTTTTTAATATATTTAAAGTATATAGCTGCAACAAGAGTAGCGACCAACTAAACCAGGAAAAAAGGTCACAATGGCCATCATGGAAACGTTAAAAAAAAAAGACAAGACAGGTCTGAAAGCAACTGTATAATATAAATCAGAATGTGCATTAATGCCTATCTTCATGATAAGAATCTTGCCTGTCTGATGTCAAAAAAACAGTTTGATTCCATAAATTATAATAAAATAATTAAAATGCCCACACAAAGCAACATGAAGTGCTTTTTGTGTGCATGAACTATGATGTAAACAAGGAATTGAATTTCATAGATCGAAGCTAAAATACACTTCACACCATTTAGTCTAATAGATGAAAGTGAGTGATAGGACCATGGCGTCAATGTATAAGCTACAGCAAGGGCACTAAGCTAAAAGAAGGCTATGCACCCATTTAAAATATTATTATAAAACGCAACCAAAGGTTCATTGAAGACTAAAATAAATTAAAATGCCCACACAAAGAAGCCTGAAATGCTTGTTGTGTGTATGATGCAAACAAGAAATTGATTTTCATAGATCAAAGCTAAAATACATTTCGCACCATTTTAGTCTAATAGACAAAAGTGAGTGATAGGGCTATGGTGTCACTGTATAAGCTACAGCAAGGGCACTGAGCTGAAAGAAGGCCATACACCCATTTAAAATATTATTATAAAAAGCAGCCAGAGATTCTAAAACTGCGATACATTAACATGGATCATTTTAAATGTTTAAAACCTACAAGCTGAAGCCAGGGAAAGGGCCTGCTAAACTGAAAGAAAAGCTTTTGGTGTAGAGCAGCAAAAACAGAATAACAAGATTAAGAATTTACATTGAAAATAATAACAAAAATAAAGAGGAATTTCATTATGATCATTCGTCACATCACATCCAATACATTGGCTTTATAAAGCCATTATTCTTCCTTTACAAGAATAACTTCCCACCCAACTAACTGTTGAGCTTTCAAGGACCAGCTAGGACTTGAACATAGGACCTTCCATTTACTGCTGGAGTGCTCTACCAACTGAGCTACTAGCCCGTATAGAACCAGCCCCTCTTTGGTCCAGGTTTGGCTTATTACCAATAATCCCCCTTAAGCCACTCTAATAGAATGCTTGGGGCTCCTAGCCTGGCCTGGCTCTAATACCATGTTGAGCTTTCAAGGACCAGCTAGGATTCAAACCTTGGACCTCCCATTTGCTGTTGGAGTGCTCTACCAACTGAGCTACTGGCCTGCGTAGAACCAGCCCCTCTTTGGTCTGGGTTTGGCTTACTACCAACACTAACTAACCTAATGCCTAGTTTATTCTATTTAAACCTTAATTTCTTAACATCAGGAACATCTAAAATATTTTCAAGAATAAAAAATATAAATTGTTGAATTTAGGTGAACAGATTAAATGCACAGAAAAATAATTCGAAATCAGACAAAATAACACAGTATATACCCTGGGAAAACCCTCCTCTTGAGGGAGGAAAACCCAGCAACAAAGATCTCTCTTATATTTGATGAACAAAGGCAATAATTCACTTTACAATGAGGTCTAACACAAGACCGATATTCAGCTCTGGCAAGATGAAAACATATAACAGTCTGCCAATTCGTACCTGTTATGTATGAGATGACTGTATACAGAAATAACATTTAACAGTACTCACAAATACTGATGGTTCTCAACCTGATGGATATGAATTCGCATCATAATCCTTTGCACTGATCTTTACCCTTTGACATAGTTTGCACCTTGACACAGATTCAATAGTGTTCGCACAGATCCGAAATGAGGAATTCACAACTAATCACCGATCTAATATGGTGAGATCGCAGCTAGCACAGATCTGGAGAGTTCGTAACTAGCACAGATCCAAATCGGCAGAGATAACAATGATTCGCAGTCTCTTATTCACACATAATAATCTGTACGCACTTGATGTAATATTTGCACTTGATAAAGTAGAACCGAATTGAAGTGGTTGAGCTTCTCTATTTTATTCGCACTTGAAGATGACCGAACTTAGAGATCTCCATCCTTGCAATAGACGAATCACAGTGAATATATACAAATTGAATGAGAGACACACGTCCCTTCAAAACCTTTATGTCGGCCTCCATGAAATCGCGTATTTTCTTTATTGAAGTCGGCCTTAATAAATGCTCACACCTCTTCACAAGAGGTCGGCCACCTTATGATAAATCATGAATATACTTTTAATGATAGTCGGCCTTAAATGAATATTAAATATATTCTAATAAAAGATCAACTCGAATTCTTTTATGTCGGCCATAATATGAGATGTGAATAATACAAAACAATGAATGTAAATTGAATAGCCAACGGCTATCATTCAATTTATGTCTTCCATGAAAGTACTGAGTTGGAAGGAGCTACCGAAGCTGCTACAACATTAACACTCCCTCTCAGCTAGGGAGAGAACTTCCAGCTGCATAATACAGAGTCATCTCAACATGAGATCCATCAGCCATCATTGCCTGCAATCAGATATAAGGAGATAAGTATCACCTCAATGTGATAACGAACATCATGGCTACATCCATGTGTGAAATGGTATATCACCTCATTGTGGTATTGACCACCATGGCTATACCCACGTATAGAAAGGAGCTTATCACCTCATCGTGAAAGCATATCACCTCAATGTGATATCAACCATCATGCACTAGTGTTCATCACTTGCGTGATGTTGTCACTTCATCGTGACTTTCACCATGGCTCTCCCAGAGGGTGAAGTACAAGAAGATCATCACGAACTCTCTCACGTGATGTTGTCATGGAGTCACACACATGACATCCACCATGACTCAGCTCAGAGGGTGGAAACGAGGGCTTTCACCTCAAATTCTTCCGTCACAGAAGAAAGTGCAATAGTAAGTACAAGTGTTCATCACTTGCGTGATGTTGTCACCTCAACGTGACTTTCACCATGGCTCTCCCAGAGGGTTAAACACAAGTACAACATATGTCATGGAGTCGCACACATGACATCCACCATGACTCTCTCAGAGGGTGGAAACAAGGGCTTACACCTCAACTTCTTCTGTCTCAGAAGAAGATGCGTTAACAAGGGATTTCACCTCGAACTTCTCTCACAGAGAAGAACTCCTTAAACAAAGTCACTGAAGCTGAGACTCTTTCTCAGTTAAGGATGGATTATCCATCATACCAAGCTTGTCTCGAAAGTGTACAAACTTTCATCCTGGCGAGAAGCTGGGTGAGAATATCTGCCATCTGCTCATCAGTGTTGATGTACCTCAACTGTACAGCCTTCCGCAATACTTGATCTCAACATGCTTGGAGCTGTCATGAACACAGGATTGACAGAGGGCTTCACACAACTCACCATGAATAATAGTAGACTCCATTGATTGTCCAACCAATCCTGCCAGGAGCTTACGAAGCCACACTGCTTCTCGAGCTGCCACACAGGCTGCAATGTACTCGACCTTCTCTGTACTTAGTGCCACAAAAGACTGCTTCCTGCTGCACCAGGAAATCATAGCAGAACTCAATTGAAGCAATCGCTAGAGGTTCCCTTCTAATCTACAGCACAATCATCTTCTATAGGTTCAGTAGGCTCCCTCTGAATCTTTATATACTTGGCCTTGCAATGCTGCAACCTTTACTTCTTCTCAGTAAGTTACAGAACTCCCTCTTGATCCCTGCTTTAGAACTCGCAAAGAAGTCTTCTGGAAGTGAACTCCTTCTAGCCACCAACTCAGTCTCATGGCTGCAAATTGTGACTTTATGCCTGATCATTCCTTTGGTTGGCATGACTTCCTCGTAAGATGCCTCAATCTTTTCATCGTTTAAGCAATCTCTCATCACTTTCCAGCTTCTAGCTCTCTATATAGTTTTGATATAACTCTTTCGTTCATCTTTTACTTCTCTCGAGAGTGCCAAACTCAGTACAACAGAAGAATAATCTGCACAACTACAGATTTCTTGAATGCATTAAGCGGTTAGCATGTAGAACCAACTCTCTCCAAGAGTTTCAAGGTTCTATCACGAAGCATGCACTGGACAAAGATATCGATGTGATCAACCTATCACAACGAAAATGCAAATCTCTTCCTTTTTACTCAAGGATCTACATGATTAGCATGAATCAACTCACAAAAGATAATTTGAAATCTTCAAAGGATCTTTATGCTAGAGATCACAACTCAAGAGAAGTCACTAACTCTCTTTCCTAAGATCCAACTGAAATTCAAACTAGAAGGGTGATTTCAACAAAACAAAGAATACTTATCTTCTTTAATACTCAGATCAATCCACATTCTTCATGACTCGAACACAGACCCATGGCAAGATTAAATTTGAACAAGGCCTATGACTGCTCAAATTTACAATGCACTCCGTTTCCAACTGCAATCCACTAGGTTATGCAACATGCTTACTAGGAACACCCAAAGTGTTAGAGATAGATAAAATCATCACTCGAAAGACTTTATCAGATCTGCACAACTTAGCAGACTGAGTTTCACATAAAAAATATAAATAACAACAAAACAAACACTTATATCTTGAAATCAGAATCTCCTTGAGTGTAGTGCTGAAACTAGAATACAGAAAACAACTGGACATGATGCTCATCAAATCACCAGCCTGATATCAAACATATGATCTGAAGAAAAAAAAATAGCACTCCTACAGCAGCAGAAATGTCAGAGAGGCAAATGGCACGCCAAGCTTTGTTTTGAGTCTTTACCAATATCGGCAGTTGCCTTAAAAAAAAAAAACTCAATCCCCGATTCCTTTGAGTCCCATACATACACTCTCCAAAGTCTATCCTATTTCAATGATACTCGCTTCTGAAGAGTATAATACACATATCTAATTAAGAGTGAGTTTCTGACAGTATATAAGCACCCAAAAAACATATAGTACTGCTAGCTCACATAGGCATGACTGTGACAATAATGTATGCTACAGGAAAACATAGATATGTTGTTCCTGAAGACCAGACAGCTTCTTCCCACAGTGCTAGCAAAATCAGATGGCTTCTTCCTTGAAGACCTGGAGCAGATTGCAAGTGATTTCCATCTCTGGTGAACAAATCATGCAACTAATCTGATCACGATCCTCAAACCCGCTCTAATACCATGTTGAATTTAGGTGAACAGATTAAATGCACAGAAAAATAATTCGAAATCAGACAAAATAACACAGTATATACCCTGGGAAAACCCTCCTCTTGAGGGAGAAAAACCCAGCAACAAAGATCTCTCTTATATTTGATGAACAAAGGCAATAATTCACTTTACAATGAGGTCTAACACAAGACCGATATTCAGCTCTGGCAAGATGAAAACATATATCAGTTTGCCAATTCGCACTGTATGTATGAGATGACGTATACAGAAATAACATTTAACAGTACTCACAAATACTGATGGTTCTCAACCTGATGGATATGAATTCGCACCATAATCCTTCGCACTGATCTTTACCCTTTGACATAGTTTGCACCTTGACACAGATTCAATAGTGTTCGCACAGATCCGAAATGAGGAATTCACAACTAATCACCGATCTAATATGGTGGAGATTCGCAGCTAGCACAGATCCAGAGTTGGCAGAGATCGGCAAGAGATAATAATGATTCGCAGTCTCTTATTCACACATAATAATCTGTACGCACTTGATGTAATATTTGCACTTGATAAAGTAGAACCGAATTGAAGTGGTCGAGCTTCTCAATTTTATTCGCACTCGAAGATGACCGAACTCAGAGATCTCCATCCCGCAATGGATCAATCACTGGAATATATACAAATTGAATGAGAGACACACGTCCCTTCAAAACCTTTATGTCGGCCTCCATGAAATCGCGTATTTTCTTTATTGAAGTCGGCCTTAATAAATGCTCACACACCTCTTCACAAGAGGTCGGCCACCTTATGATAAATCATGAATATACTTTTAATGATAGTCAGCCTTAAATGAATATTAAATATATTCTAATAAAAGATCAACTCGAATTCTTTTATGTCGGCCATAATATGAGATGTGTATAATACAAAACAATGAATGTAAATTGAATAGCCAACGGCTATCATTCAATTTATGTCTTCCATGAAAGTGCTGAGCTGGAAGGAGCTACCGAAGCTGCTAACACATTAACATAAATAAATTGAAATCAGAAACAAAATACTACGATGAGCTTGTTTTAACAAGAAAGAAAGAGCAATGTCACAAAGCGGTAAAAATTAAACAAGGTTAACCTACCTGCATTTGCGCAACTCCAATAAGGACCGACTTGATACAGGTTAAAAATGATCTAAGCTTTGGGTGAATTGATAAACATGCAGATTCCAGCAAGTGATTGTAGGGACTTACTGCACTGATGCATATTAGCCAAGTCAGGATAATAAGTGCAAATATGAAAACCCACCCAATGTGTGCCTTAGGTAAAGTGCAAATAGGCCCACCAGTATAAAACATGTGATAGGAATCATCGCATCTGAAAGCAGAAATCTATTTAAGCAAAAATCTGCGAAACAACATCAAGCAAGTTATGTGTAGTCAAGGTAAATGTTGTAAAATATGCTAGAAATATTTCCAAATGAAACATTCCCTGGCAATAGATTGCGGCATCAAATTTATCACAGTTTGTTTACCCACTTTTGAAGTTGAGCATAATGCCTGAATAACAAAAGACATACTGCATACTAACTCAATGCTAGCTGATGTCACATCAAGTCATTTTCAGGAACACCCATTTGTATTCTAATTATTAGAAAATGTGCCAATAACATTTAAGCATAGTTCTACGGATTTTCCTAATGGGTGAAGCAGGGACAAGTTTTGAGGATGGGACTAAGGGCCTAAATTTGGGGAAGGTGGGCAAACGGTAGGGGGATGGCAACGGAGCGACGAGGAGGCGGCATTAATATACATATAGTACTTGAAAAAATAGTTATGAGAAGATGTATAAGACTATAAGTATAAGAATTACAAATGAAACTTTGGCAAATTAGTAAAACTTAAAAACTACTAAACTTTGAACTTTGAAGTGAACATTAACAAGTTAAAACTGAACAATGAAAATGTTGAGTTCAAAATTTATATTATATTCAAGATTTCATAATGATGATTACAATAAGTACAATGATGATTACAAATGTTCAAAATAACAAAATGTAGTGGTTATATAATATCATTTTAGGAAAACAACAGGCTTGTTAGGGCAGTCACCAGAGGCAGAAATCATAAAAGGGTTCAAATTTCATGGGTTGGTTACTACAATTGGTTCAATTGTTGCATCGGTGGAGTTCATCGATGTCTCCAAATTTGAGGTATATAGTCATGCTTATGACAAATGATTAACTGCTCTTCCTTTCGCTAGTATGGCTAGATGGGGTGTGTTGCAATTGCCCTAATTCTGCAAGATATGGCGTGCAATGGTATCATATTAGTTGTGTTGTCTCTATATATAAGGGTTCTGAAAGTACAGTTGCCATTTCTCTATGTAGGCATCTAGGTTAGTCTATTAATGCTTTCCTTATCTCACTTTAGCCCTACTATGCCCTACTTAAGAGTAGTTCATGCAGTTTCTCAATTCTTAAGTTGTATGTTGTATGTAGTCTTTGGGGAAGGTCCACATTAATAGAACCCATTTATTGCCTGAAGAAAAGAACTAGTCAATAATTAATTTTGATTGATTTCCATGTTTAGAAATTCAATTGAAAATGCAATTTCTAAGAGCTCCAAGCCTACAAATTCCTTATAGCCAATTAATATAAGGGCCACGAATGGGACAATCTAGGCATTAAAGGTAATCTCACAACATATAGGGATTATGGAGAGAGCAAGTGATTACATAATGCCTTTTTAGGAAAACAAAAGGCTGATTAGGGCAATCAAAAGATAAAAAATCATACAAGGGTTCAAACTTGATGGGTTGGATACTGAAGTTGGTTCAATTGTTCCATCAGTGGAGTTCATCGATGTTTGAAGAAATGGGGCATATAGTCATGCTCATAACACATACTGACTGCTCTTCCTTCCACAAGTATGGCTAGATGGGGAATGTTGTAATTGCCCTAATTCTGCAAGATAGGTTGTGCAATGATATCATATTTGTTGTATTAATGTTTCTATGTATAAGGGTTCTAAAAGTATGGTTATTATTTCTCTAGGCATCTAGGTTTCCTTATCTCATTCTATCTCTGCTATGCCTTGGTTAAGGGTAGTTAATGCAGTTTCTCAATTTTTAAGTAGTATCTAGTTTGTAGTCCTTGGGAGGGACCCCGTTAATAGAACCCATTTTATTAGCTTAAAATAACAACCTATTGAATAATTAATTTCAATCATTTTCCATGTTTAGAGATTCAATTGAACATGCAATTTCTCAAGCTCCAAGCCTACAAAGTCCTTGTATTCTTTATCATATTTATTACTTCTACATGCACAAAAAAGGACTTATGTTGAGCTTTGCAAACTATGTGATTATTATGAATTTGGTATGAACATCCTAAGAGTTTCAATATTCTGAACATGTGAGATACATTTACATATTGACAGTTATATCAAATATTTTTAGGAAACACATTTGTTCCATAATTCTCAATATTCAGCTAAAATCAAGAAGAGCATTTTATACATAAGAAACTCCTTCCAGAAACATGTAAAGAAAAAAAATTAGAAAAAGATATGAAATCTCACCCAGGAAGTCATGTGCTTTGTTGCTGCTGTGTGGTGACCAATATCCAAAATACAAACAACACACGGCTACTTGGAACCAGTCTGCTATGATTTGGCATAACAACTGCTACAAAATTCTTGGTTCACTTGGAGCAGTGTTGACCTCCTGCATCCCAAACCATGACATCTCCAGACATGGACAGACTTAAAAATAGAACACTGCTGTTTTGACAAGTATATCATGCATAATCCGAGCAACTAAACTTGCAAACACCATTATCACATATGCCTCCATGTAGGCTACATTGCTCATTACATCCAACAGCACAATTTATGAAAGCTCCAGATTATTTCATATAAGAAAAAGAGGCAGTGTTAGTTAATTGGAAATTGTAAAAACTTTGCATAAAGAAAGACATGGTTTAGTTGCTAAATGCACCATTTGACAGTTATCATGCCAAGGAGAAAGTAGTTGTAAAAAAAAATGGATCACACCAGTTGAACAGTCAGTCCCTTTATAACCCAGTTCACAATCACAAACTCCAAATGAATTGCATGTTCCATGCCGATTGCAATCCACAAAGCAAGTTCCTGAAACAAATAAACCCTTTCTGAGAAATTCATAGTCATACAGATGATAGCAACGATATGTAATACACAGAAACTTGCATGGCCACCACCTCACATCAAGCAACAAAGGAGCTTACTTGCATGACTCATTCCAAATAAATCCTAAAAAAGCAGTGACATTATCTATCAATGCACTGCCCATTATAATTCCATGAATAAGGGCACTCACCATGATAGATCAAAGAATTATCCAAAAAAGTTCTTTATAAGCAAGGCATAACAACTCACCTGCAACAGAAATTCTAAAAGTCAAAAAGGGCAGTAAATATAAGGAATTCCATTTAATAGGCTAAAGATGCTTCCTATCAAGCAAAGGCTCTTATCTAATTGAGTTTTGCAATAGCATTTAAAAAGACTATCTTCATAACGAACAAATTTTACAATAATAATATATGATGCTGCAGTTTACAATGTTACATATCAAAAGTCAAACCATTAAAATCAGTAAAGACTAAAACGTACTGCTCAACCATCCAAACAAGAACACCTACATTAGCAACTAGGAAGGCCAAGAGAGCTAAGGGAAGTCTCAGTAGAAAGCCTAAAGCCCTGCATTTGTGATCTTACTCACATTTTGTCAATACCCAATCCAATCGACTTCCCCGCCAACAGATAATTGAAAAGAAAACAAACAAAACTGACTAATTTTCCCAGTTGATAATTTTTTTCTAACAAATTTATTCAAGCAAACTTCATCATGATTTGTAAGAATTCCTTTATTCTATCTTTACACAAATAAATCCCTTACTAAGCAAGGCCTACCACCAAATTGTACGTGGCTACGTGCTACATACAACATGAACTAACAAAAAGATGTTCCCATACTAAAAATACTAAATTTCTAGAGAAGAAAATTAGTTATGAATGGTTCGATTCCTAAAATATTATGTGAAAACACACATGCTATACCTGCCAAAAGTGAGGATAGTCAATGTCTTGAGGATATACACTGGCACCAGCAATCATGAGCTTTGGCCTAGAAAGCGTAGCAATCTTCTCAAGCATTTCATAATCAATGAATCCTGTAACACAAAAGAAAACACATACAATAACGAATCAATATTAGATAAACCACAATGAATATTCCTAAATTCTGAACTTTATTGTATTTATTACTAATATCTAAGAAAAAACAAGCACAGATGTGGATTCATCCACACAGTGTTGCATGGATTCAAAATAAATAAATGTACTAGATAGTTGTCTCTTTGCAATCATGAATCCATGAGCTAGATGCCCTCCATGTGGCAGGTCCAACCTTTGAATGTTAGGCAACAGTTCAAAGAATAGTCTTCGGTTCTACACGTCAAAATCATCACAAATGAAAACTTCATCAACAGTGGTCCAAATTCAAGTTGTTTAGGTTACAAGTATACCATTATTCAATCATGTGTACGGAGAGGAGCTGTGTAGATAGAAAAATTAGCTAGAGAGCTACTTAATGGCCAGATATTAATAACCCATTAACTGAATATTAAAAACCTATGACTATTCATTTTTCTAGTCTACTTTTGTGTGCTTATTTAATGACTATTTATA
Source organism: Sequoia sempervirens (assembly GCA_007258455.2). Lineage (NCBI taxonomy): Eukaryota > Viridiplantae > Streptophyta > Pinopsida > Cupressales > Cupressaceae > Sequoia > Sequoia sempervirens. Next base: position 311,703,193 of record VDFB02193867.1, read on the forward strand.
CTATATTTGTGTGATTGATTTCGTTTCTTCATCTCAAATAAAAATTTAGAGCTGATCCTACTTATCGATTGATGAGCTAAAGGGGCTCTATAACGAATGGTTCATAAGCCACAACGCTTGCTGAAGGTTTTGTAAATGGGGTTGCAAGCTAAGTGGGTTTAACCTTGGAGGAAACTTTGTGGTTAAGCGCGCTTGAGCTGGAGTAGTAATGGGATGGGTGACCTCCCAAGAAGGCCCAATGCTTCACCTCTGTGAACATCACCTAGATGCAATGAGTGCTAAGTGGACCATTCATTATCATGAGAGATGGGTTCTTATGAACCACTACTCATGAAACACGGGTCAATGAGTTTGACTCGAAACTACACGGTTGAATTCTGATTGCAATATCATAATTTGACACATTGTGGAAAATACCTCCTACTTATCAATTGATGAGCTAAAGGGGCTCTATAATGAATGGTTCATAAGGCACAACACTTGTTGAAGGTTTTGAAAATGGGGTTGCAAGCTAAGTGGGCTTAACCTTGGAGGAAACTCTGTGGTTAAGCGCACTTGAGCTGGAGTAGTACTGGGATGGATGACCTCCCGGGAAGGCCCAGTGCTTCACCTCTGTGAGCATCACCTAGATGCAATGAGTGCTAAGTGGACCATTCATTATCAGGAGAGATGGGTTCTTATGAACCACTACTCATGAAACATGGGTCAATGAGTTTGACTTGAAACTACAAAGTTGAATCTTGATAACAATATCATAACCTTAAAGAAAGCTGAGAAAATTGTGAAAAAGGAGACCATTAAGAAAACATGGGTGTAGTAGAAGCTGCAAACTCTCAGTCTGGTCTGCAACAATTTTCCTTATATTTGACAATTATTTTAACTACAAGACTATTGCCCAACACACAAACAGAAAAAACAAGAGTCTGGCAGAAATTGTGCCTAAAATTAAGCAAAATGGAAAGAATCCTTAAATCAAAGTCGTGCCTAAAATTAAATCAAATGGAAAAACAAAAAATATATAAACCTAAGCTGCACAATACAACACATGCTTTGCAACAGCAACACAAGTCACAGGACCGTCAAACGGACTGCAACGTGAAGAGAGTAACAATGGCCTACAAGACAACATGCTCAAAGATTCCAAATCAGGTGGTCATTCAAGGATCCAATCTTAGCCAATTTATAGTGATATTCATATTAATAAAGAAAATTTACAAGTTAAGTGTAATGATTAGCATCTAGCAGTGAAATTACAAGAATCATAACTACAAGAGAATAAGACATAGTTTGTTTAGCTAGACAAAAGGAGATTAAAAGCTAAGAAGAAATATGGGGCCCTCATAGTTAAAGAAAAGGTCCTTGTAATTCTTCATGGCCTTTCGCGCCATTACCTCTACCTCTACCTTGTATTCTCATATGCACTCTCAATGTCAAATCTACCTCCTCCACGTTTGCCTCCACATTTCTAAGTCAAAAGATGAAGAAAGGTCACAATGATAGCATGAAGAAATCTCTACTTGTAGTTTAGGTAGTTGCATTTCCTCTACAAACCATGGCCTCAACCACCACTATCATCACCATTTTCATCAACACTCCACTGGGCAATCTCTTGGTTGTCAATACCATGCATGAGGGAATAAGGTGTTGAGCGAACAAGGAGCACCTCTGAGTGCCTTAGGCGTAATGTTATGGAGTGCTACAAATTGGAGTTGTATGAGTTTCCATGGCTGAGGACGATGCTCTATTGTCCCCCATTCCTAACCTTGAAAGGCTAGAGTTTCATGTGTAGCAGTGCTAACATGTTTGGTATAGGCTTTATCCAACCAAGTCTATTTGTTTGACAGCATAGAAATTCTCTTATTTCGTTTTCTTAATGTATTGTCCTTTCATATATTGTACCTCTTCTCTATCATGTTAGCCAACTGTACCTTATATCTATCATTCAAATGTTTGTCCTTTTTGGGGGTTTTCAAAAACCTTCTTTGGTTAATTAATTTTTGAAATCTTTTTTTGTGTGCTTCTTCGTTATTTCAAGTTCTCATGTTTATGTATTGGGTTTTTTTGTATTGGCAGTGAATCATATTAAGGATCAACCATTGTCTTTCACATAAAAAAATCAGTATTTATAGAGGATCCATACATCTTGCTGTTGATAAATGGTGTGGGACTGAAGTAGCTGACCTGCAGATTTTGTTGTGAATGAGGAAAATAATCTATCTGTTGTTGAGTATGAGTTGGTCAATGTGCAAGAGGAGCAGACTATAATTATTCATATAATTCTGCATTACAAGGGATAAAATATTCCCTTTCTATATTATGATCATGCTAGTATCTAGATGTAAAACAGGGATTGTAGAACAATGGCACATAGATTGTATTAGTTCATGGTGACACTTCTCAACTTGGTTTCTAATTTCAAAAATTCACTTTTCTAGTAGCAAATTTTCAGTTCAAGTTTTAATGGGTTATTATTATGCTTAGTTACCGGAAACGCGTTTTCGGCCCTACTGCCCGTTTCGGGAGCGTTTGAGCGCCGCGTTTCCGGGAGCGTTGGGAACCGCTGCACCATCCAGACCCGGGCGCTCTGCAAGCCCTGCAGCGCCTGCGTTTGGGCGTCAAAATCAATACAAAAAGTGATTTTTTTAATCATTTTAAAACCTAAAAAACCCTAAAACGCATTTCTAATATGCATCTATCACTCTTTTTTCATTTCATTGCTCTCACAAACACATTTTGCTCTCCATTTTTTTCATTTTGCAGGTTGAAGAAGATTGATCAAGTGCAAAAGAAAGTGAGGATAACTTGCACAAAAGAAGATCTAATCACTTAAGGTATGCATTCTAACTCATTTTTTCAAGTTTATGATGGATTCTTTCAAGTTTTTGAAGATTTTTTGCAAGTTTTTGAAGATTTTTTCAAATTTTTTTTTTTTTATAAATTTTTTTTAAGAAAAGAAGAAATAAGATTTGCTATTTGTTTTAATGTGTTTTGGTGTTCATTTTGTAATTTGTTCAATATTTTATATTTCTTATAACAGTAAAATCAAAGTTCAAATGGCTACAAGTTCAAGTTCAGTGGGTGTTCCTGCTGGTAAAAACCAAAAGTATAAAATTGATGCAGCATCTCCTTTATGGCATCATACTACAATGGTTGAACAGCTTCCAGGAGGTGGGGCATTTGTTTGGATTTGTGATGAGTGTAAAGTCACATTTAAGAGCTCATATAGTCGAGTGAGATTTCACCTTTTTGGACAAAGTGGGCAAGGGATTAGACCATGTGCAGGGGCAGATAAGAAGGGGTTGTCAAAGGATAAAATTATGAAATACATGGCTGAACAAGAAGAAGCTGATGCGAAGTCTACAAGAGCAAAATTAAGAACCCATCCTTTAGCAAAGAAAAAATCAATTACTTTGCCTGAAGATTCAGTAATGGCCTCTCAACATCCTTTCTTGGAGACACCCTCTGTCGAAGTAGAAAACCCCACTTCTTCCCGCAAAAGAGGACCATTGGATAGGGCATTTCAAAATGAAGCAAGAGACATCGCAGAGGAAAAAATTGCACGTTGCATTTATGCCAATGGTCTTCCTTTCAACTTGGTGAGATCACCATATTGGCATGATATGGTGGAGGCAATCAATGCTGCACCTTCAGGTTTCAAAAGTCCTGGGTATGAAAAGGTGCGCACCACCTTATTAGTAAAAGAAAAAAATCATGTAGAGACATCACTCAAATCAATTAAGGATTCTTGGGTTGAAACAGGATTGTCTATTGTTTCCGATGGATGGAAGGATTGCAAAAATCGACCTTTGATAAATGTTATTGCAGTGTCCCCTAAAGGGGCTATGTTTTTGAAGGCAATTGATTGTGAGGGGCAAATCAAAGATGCAGAATTCATTTCAAAAATCCTCATTGAGTCCATAGAGATGGTGGGTCCGGAAAATGTTGTTCAAGTCATTACAGACAATGCAAAAAATTGTCGGGCTGCAGGTATTTTGGTTGAGCAAAGGTATGAACACATTTTTTGGACACCATGCACTGTACACTCCCTTAACTTGGTGATGCAAGCAATTGGCACTCAAATAGAATGGGTGAAAGAAATATACCAAGAGGCTGAGGAGATCCAAATGTTTGTGACAAACCACCAAATGTCACAAAGCATCTTCAGGACTTTCTCGAGATTGGAATTGTTGAAGGTAAATTTAATTTAATTATCAATTATAATTTATTTTAATTTTTTTAATTTTATGGATTTATATTTTAATGTGTTATTATTATTAACTTATGTTTTACATGATCCTAGGTTGCGGAGACCCGATTTGCATCACACACAATCGTTTTGAGACGACTTGTGAAGGTGCGAGACGCATTGGGTGCCATGGTTATTAGCAACCAATGGAGTATTTGGAAAACATCAAGTTCAGAGAGGGCTCGAAAGGTCAAGTCATTGATCCTAGGGGATGATTGGTGGGATCGTGTGGCCTATGTCTTGAGATTCACTGATCCTATCATGACTATGCTCAGGTTTGCTGATACAGATAAACCATGTTTGGGGGATATCTATGATGGTATTGACTCCATGATAGAAAAAATAAGGGTGATAATAGCAGAAAAAGAGAATGACCCCCAAGAAACATTTTTTCATAGAGTTGAAAAAATCATTCACCACCGTTGGGCCAAGATGAACACACCATTGCATCTCCTTGCATATGCATTATCTCCCAAATACTATAGTTCACAGATACTTGCTTTGCCAGGGAGAACTCCACCATATAGAGATAGTGAAGTTGCTAATGGGTACAAGCAAGCATTCAAAAGACTCTTCATAGATCCAGAAGTGGTGGAAAATGTTAGGAAAGAGTTTGGCTTGTTCATCACAGGACGAACACTTAGTCCTTGTGCTACTCAAGACCAATACAAAGTAGATGCTTGTACATGGTGGTACCTCCATGGGCAAGATTTTATGTTCCTCCAACCTCTTGCAATCAAGATTCTATCACAAGTAATTTTTATTTTTTAATTTTTTTTATTTAACATTTGTATTGTAGACTTTAAGTTTAGTAGTACTTCTTACCATTATTTAATTTATTTTGCATTTTTTATTTCTAAGTTATTTTGGTTTTCTCTCCAATTTCAATAGGTTGCAAGTTCTTCTTCGGCTGAACGAAATTGGAGTACATACTCCTATATCCACTCAGTGAAGCGTAACCGGTTGGGTGCAAAAAAAGCAGAAGACTTGGTTTATGTCCATTCCAACTTGCGTCTTCTATCACATAAGCAAGATGAGTACAAGGATGGTTCAATGAAGAATTGGGACATAGCCCCTGAGAGTGCCAACTTGGATGCATCTATTGCAGAGCTTTCTAGAGTCACTATAGATGGAGATGATGATGATGAGACTCTTGCACATGATGCACCTACTACAAGTGGCACTGGCAGTGCATTTGTTTGTGGTTCCCGTTCAAATGATGATGATCTAGACCCTTTTGATGGTTGATGAATAATTGTAATGATCTTCATTTGAATCACGACTAAAGAGTACAAAGACATATATGATATTATTAATATATGAGTATGACATATGTATTGGAATGTTGAACTATCAATTGGCATTTATGATTTATCTTTCTAAGCTTGTAGTTTATCACTAGCATTGATCAATGATTTTAGATTTAATGATGATTGATGATTGATGAAGTATCATAGACTCATAGTTCATACTATCAAATGTATTTACAATTTTGTATATTTTTAATTATATATATATATATAGCCGTACCCAAACGTACCGTATTTCAGGAAGAAAAAAAATCGCCGTACCGGCGTACCCGTATCCCGTACCCGTGCCCGTTCCTGTACCCGTACCGGCAACTAAGTTATTATGAGATTATCACAAGAAAATTGAGTAATTGGGAGGCAAAAGGACTTGGGACATTATTTTGGACTTTCTTTTTAGTAAATGCTATTGAGGTTGGTTTGGGGACATCTATCATGTTCCCTCCATCGCAGAGTGAAATATTAATTTTAATTTAATTAAAATATTTTTATAATATTATAAATAATATTAATATTAAACTTATATTGATGATAATAAAAATATAATTTTTTTAATAATAATAAATCTGCTTGGAGGCCGACTCACCTTGTTTCTTTGGGTGGCACCAACTTATTTCCATTTTTGGGGTCGACTTAACCTTTGTATTATCAAAGAGCCAACGGGTATAAAGAGGGAACATTTTGACATCTAGAATCATCGGATTTTATGTGGAATAACTCTGTTGTTTACAGCTTATTACTTGGGACAAAAACCCCAGTAGTTGTGCATGAGATTTGGACGAAAACCTAAGCCTCATTTCTTGGCAAGCCCAGTGAGGTCTTGTAGTGGGACAGAATTGAGTCATTTGTTGAATCTTTCAAGTGTAGGAGAAAATCTTGCTGTTCAATTTCTCTAATCATAGGGACAGAAACCTCTATGACTAAGTGTAGTGAGGCCTGATTTAATTAGCAGATCTGATTACCAGTGGCCAATGCTTGAAGCCAGCTCAAGGACCACACCCATAGGTGGACAACAACCGTCACCAGGACAGCACGGGGCTTTTTATGACAGTTTTCCAAATACAAACACTTGTAGCAGTCCGCATATGAGGTTATTGCAGTATGCATATGAGGTTATTGAAGGATGCTCTCTTGATCTGGGCATTTTTGCAGCCATTGAGGGATATCAATTTGTATTTCTGATCAAATCTGCAAACCTGGGAAGCATACCAGTGATATTTGAGTCATAGGAGGTGCATCTAAACCATCGCAATCATCAGCTCAACATAGGCGAATTACCTACAGACCCTACTTCAGGTAGAGATTCATTCTTATTCTTAGGACCTTGCTTGATGAGTTGCTAGTGTCTGAGGATTTCATACCTCACACCCTAGGAGGTGATTTTGGGACAAACCAAATCCAAAGTGAAATATTCCGAGCCAATTTTTTTCAATTTTACAACTCAACAACAAGAATCCGTTAGGGTGAGTTCAATCAAACCAGCAGTTACAAATAACTCGTTGCCAAGAATGCGCACTCAATCTCAACAAGAGAGAGGCTGTCATATGGCAAGAGGTTCGTCAGTACATTAATCAGAAGTGCAACTGGAAGTAACTCTAAGATCTCAAAGCAATGCTGAATAGGAACTCTAACCAAGAATGCACCGGATGACGGCGAGCATGTGGTCAGAGGATCTTAATGAAATGCTGATACAAAGAACTCTAACCAAGAATGTGTCCAAGATGGACGAGCATATGGTCAGAGGATCTCTACCACTACAAATGCTGAAAGTAAACTCAACACCCAGAATGTGCTTTCAAACCCGGAGTGGTAATGGAGCTACCATAGGGCGGAGATGTGAGATATTACAATGCAAATCAAAGTAAATAGGCGGCAAGCCAGCCTCTTCCACTTATTTAGCGGTATTACAATGAAATAACAGAGAAGAAGTAAGATTGCTGACAGTACTACTGTTCAGCTTACAATAATTAGAGATTTTCCTGCCAAATACATAAAATAAGAAAGTCTAACCATGCTGCAATATAGTATAATGTCTCCTCAATGATCACAAAGACTTTCAACCCAAACCCAACTCAAAAGATAGACTTTATGCAAGCTGATATGACAGAACAGCAACTTAATATGCATAACCAACAACCCTAGAATTCACTAAAATGCTCACAACTCACTCAATACTTGCCAGAATGACATGAGACTTGATGCAAACGAAAGCTAGGATGATGACAATGAAGACTAGACAAAGAAACAGCTGACAAATTGAAGTATTTTTTTTTCTAAACACTTGTCAGGCAAAACAGAATGGAACAGCCTCAAGAAATGTTCTACCAACAAGATAAAATCCAAGACACCTCTAAAAAATCTGCAACTTGGCATAGAGGGGCGCCCAAGGCTAGCAAATGCATGGGTAAACTACCCTGAACCAAAATAAATTCGCCCAAAGACTTATGAGTATAAACTTCAATCTGCAATACAAAATCAGCAACTCCAGATTTTGATTAAAATGCAAGAAACTGAACTACAAATGCAAAACAACTTTTACAATGCAAAATCTCACTACAAATCTCACTCAACTACAATCTAACTCTCCACTAGTTGCTGTCTTTCAAGCAAGAAGTCGAGCCAAAGCTAGGAGGCATTCATTCCTCGAAGCAATCCAAATACCATTCCGGCAGCATAACTTTACTCAAGACATAAGATGATAAAATGAAGAGAGAAGGCCTTCTTTTATAGACTTAGTAGTGAATCTCTAGATGCTTCTAGAAAGTGCACCCTTTTTCCAATTTGAATTTGACTTCATTTTCCCTCCAAGAGAGCAAAAATAAATTTTTTAATAAAATAATATCTCCCTCAAAGTTGGCGTCCAAATCCTCTAGCTAAAATTTGGCCTTTAGAAATATTAAAATATTTCCTCCATGTGAAAATACCCTTCAATGTCCCCCTTATAAAGACAATATTAATTCATGATGCTAGAACAAGGAATTATAATGTTAAATTATAACATTATAATATAAAATATCTTATATCACCATGGAAATGCATCAGAAGCCAAATTCAACCATATCGTCTGAACAGACTGCCATAGTGAAGCCTACTAATTAGGAGTCAACAAGTCAACTGCTAAAAATAGAATTTGCTAAAAATAGTAAATCCATGTAATTGCTCAGAATGCCGAACTGAAACCACCAACGCGAAGCTCTCTGAAAACCCAGAAAGAATCCGCAATCCAAAATCAACAATTCCAAATGCAGACTAAGCAAAAAGACGAAAACATCCTCTAAGAAGTTTGGAAACCCTGATTCGAGCTTCTGCTAGCCGACAGCTCACCGGGGATAGGCCATCAATCACTGAAAGGTGTAGTGCTAAAAATGGGGACATTACACAAAGGCACCTTTCAGGAGACCAAACTCCAATTATGATGCCAAACCTAGTGCAATTGCAGAAATAAAGGAGGATTGGACAATTGTTTGATGCATAGGCATTGACTAGAACTAATTTAGCACCTGTAGCACATGCTAGAACCCCTGTACTGCAAATCTGGAGGTTACCACATCATTGTGTAAGGGTTTTCGCACTATTACTGAGAAAGACCTGTTGCCACTTGAACTGTACAGTCAATTCTGCACTGCAAAAATTATATCTGGATGGTAGTTGACAGCCAGCTAATGAAGGCTGGTAATTCTTCCTATAATCAATTTGTAAGTTGGGTTGCATCGACTAACTATTTGGTCATTAGATTATATAAACTGTTCAAATCTGCTTTTCTCTGTATTGTTTCCTTTACAAGGGTTAAAAGTGGTATAAAGAAATTAACAAGGCACAACAATGATCGTGGAGTTTCAAATTATTTGACTTAAAACCCTAGGGTCATAACATTGGTATCAAAGCCTATGTATCCTACCAGCATGTATTTGTAATGGAGATTCATGAGCTTGAATGACAGAGAATTAAGATATCAACAAAGAAAGAAGAAGAAAGAGGCAGCCATGGGTGACAGAGATGAAGACAACTCTCAAGAAATCATCAAGGAAAGCAAGGAGTTTCAAACCAATATGAAGGATACCGTGGTAGAGATGGTCCAACTTCTAAGAGGTTTGAATCAGCAACTAAGTGTTGGTTGGCCTATTAAGAATGGTAACGAATACAGCAGTTCCAAACGAATACAGTGTTTCAAACCAATATGAAGGATACCATGGTAGAGATGTTCCAACTTCTAAGAGGTTTGAATCAGCAACTAAGTGTTGGTTGGCCTATTAAGAATGGTAACGAATACAGCAGTTCCAGGGGTGATAGGGTTTCAGCTAACCCAATTCCTAGGAATTTTAGAGCCAAATTCTTAGAGAGGGAAGGAGAAGCAATGAGGGAAGAAGAACAACCTATACACCCACAACAAATGGATGAAAGGGCAAGATATCACACTGATTATATTGTCCTCGATCCTGCTATCCCTCATGACATGTCTTTTGAGGAGTATTATGATATGAAAATAAGAAATGGTCGGAGGAGGAGAAGGTGCATAGAGCAAGAGCCAAAAGAATCATTCTTAAAAAAGGGAGAACCCAAGATGATGGAACCCAAAACAGTGAAGGGTACAACAAAGACAGAATTACAAGAGGATGTCAAGAAAGAAGTGGCGATAGTGGACAAGAAAGAAAAAATGAAGTTATCAAACATCATGGAGCAAGAGCAAGAGGACCTCAATCAGCAAGTTGAAGGTGAAGATTCCTTGTGGATCTCTAACAATTGTGTGTACTAGCAAAAGACCGATGAAGTGAAGGTGGGAAAGACTCCATTTGTTGGGCATGAAGAGCTCGAGATGAAGGAAGGGGTGTCAATAATTTCAAGTGTTGTCCAAGAAGCATCCACCCAAGTTTCAGGTATGGAAGTAACTGAATCATGTAATGATGATTTGCTATATAGGGAAATGATTGAACCATGTGATGATGTTATTCAAAAAATTAGTTATACTAATGTGAAGAATGATGCAACTAAGATTGACCCTCATGAGGAGAAAACACAAGTTTATCATGAAAACCCTAACAAAATTGGTGAGATGAAAGTTATACTTTATAGATTGGAGCATAAGGATCCCTTTATTCAAGTTCAAGGGAATTCACATGCAATGGAGTGGGATCCAAGAAAATATGTCTTTGATGGACCTACTCCCACCGTTGGTTGTAGATTCCACATCCTTTATATGTGGATAGAACAACAATTAAGATTGACCATGAGTAAGCACAAAGTATGTGGTGATTTATATTATGGGGCTAACATGTTGACACATCCTCTTGATGAGACCTCACAAGTTTATAGGATGCTTGATGAAGATCTGCAATATGATATAGAGCCACCCAAAATGGACATTGAAGGAAAATGGACGCATTCACCAAATTGTCACCTCACCACACTTGAGAATCAAATGGAGATAGTTACCTCGGGGTATTTGATGATAGAACAAGGTAAGAAAAATAAGTGCCATTTCATTCAAGATTTTGTAACTAAGTTTGGTATGGCATTGTGGGTTTAGAGCTACAAGCAAGTTGGGAGGTTTATGAAAGATAAGGCACTACACACTCCTAGTATCATGAAGGCAAGACAATTGATCATTCTTTGGGATGAACTAGAGACGTGCAAAGATTTTTATATCATGGGTCTTGGAGAGATCAGTGAAACATGGAGATTGCATGGGAAACATTTAATGGCAAAGCTCATCATGAAGTTGAAAATCAGAAGTAGTGCTACAAGGCATGAATGAGAATACTCCACGATGTATCATGGAAAGAGGAATGGAACATCAGTGGGCATAAATCACCACCAAATCCAAAGGTGAGTCAGCTTTTCGTAATTATACTTGGCTTGGGTGGGACCAGCATTGCATGATATTTAAATTTTTTCGGTCATCATTGAGCAGAAGGTATCATCATGAGTTGAGGATGCATGTTTTTCCATTGAGAGAGTCAGTGGAACTGCAAGAAGATTTCAAGGGAATATATTTCATTATGATAATGTTTGGTTTGTCTTGGATGCATTCAATACCACCCTCCTAAGGTGGCTACCAAATGAGATATTTGCAAAATGGGAATTTCCAGTGCAGAGTCACCCACTAAACAGGTTAGGGATAAGTGTCGGCCGCAAGATACATGAACCAAAGGCCGCCATGAAAATGATCTCCAATTTTAGATTTGCTGCTGACAATGCCACAAATATGCAAATGGAGGAAACTAACTTTGCAAGTGTGACTGAAGAAGATTTTATTGTCAATGATGGGTATATTAATCTCCTAGCTGTTACAAAAGTAAATAGTGTTGTCAATGCTAAGAGTGGTTTGGAAGATGTTAATAATCATTTAAAAAAAGTGTTGGAATCAGATCCTATTGTTGACAATTCTGTGAATATGAGAATAATAGGTATCAACCATGGAGTTGAGGTTGAAGAAGTTAGCATTGTTAATGAGTGGGGTAGGTTGGGAGTAGTTAATAAATCTGGCCCCATCAATGTGATGAACTCAACGATATTGACAGTGCTAGGGATACGTTAACCACGGATATTGGCTGTTCTGGTATGAATGAAGAGAATCATACTGCCCATGCAGCTAATGGCTTGCAATCGCTTCATCTCGTCAATAACACTAGTGATATGCTGCTATTAGAGATTGTTTGTTTTGACAGTGGTGTGAATATAAATCTTGGTAGCATACAATATTGATGAAGATGGCATAAATGTGGTGAAATTAGACACTGACAGTTCAACAAGTATGAAAAACAAGGATATGAATGGTGAAGTGGCAGTCAATGATGATAATGCTCTTGATGTTGAGAATGTATTGATATCAGAGGATATTAATAATGACTCCATAAATATGTTGAAACTAGAGACAATAGATGTTGAGAATGCTGCATATATGAACACAAGGGATATCAACTGTCCACGGGTCACTGAAGTAGATAGTGTCCCCTATGTCGACAAAGAGTTACAAACAGATAAAGTCGAGAGTGAGACCAAAAATTCACTAAAATCTGATAATGTTTTGTGTTGGCAATCCTTCAAATGCAAAAACATGCGATATCATCAATAAAGTTGTGATTGAAAATGTAATGTCCCCTAATTGAGTTAAGCCGGATTTTTCCCAAAAGTAACAATTCCAACAATATAATTTGTTTTACAAATAGTATTCTAAAATTAAATCATATAAAAGTTATTGAACTTAAGAGTAAATGAACAATTGAGATAAATAACATCACCTGGTTGGATCTAATCTATAGTTTCATTTCCAATAACCAACCATAGTAGGGATTGGAGAGGAAAGCACGATAGGTCGTCCGGAGATTATTCATCACAATTAAGCCCAAAAGCGTGGTTAACACCCCTTGGCCCACAAGTGGTAGGAACTCCTGTCCATCCAACATGGAGTGGCCTACTTATATTGTGGCAACTGGTCTGCTGCCTCTCCCAATCATGTTTCCTTGCTAATCCATGCATGATTGCTTGTAGGGAAACAAATAGATTAAATCAATAACTATAAGAGTCTAAATATATTAGCAATCCCCATTAGTAACTAGATTAAGATACATAAGAGATTATATATTAAATAATACGCTCAATCATGTTGCATGCCAATCACTTATTAAATCAAATGGCTGCTGTTTTTCTAAATGCAGATTATTCATATAATATCTGATCTCCTTCAATGCCTTTTCTTCAATTGAAGTTCTATATATAGCCCTCAAAGAGGGCGAATAGACAACTCTCTTACCTCTTCCCCAAATGAGGTGTCTTCTTAAAATTTGATCGCTGCCCTTCTAAACTGACCACATGCCTCTTTATCCATTGTAGCTTTTGGAAATTGCTTTGTCCAATGATTTGTTAAGACTAAAAGATTGCCAATCAAAGGAATGAGTATTATTAACTCCTTGGGTGGCTGCCGGCTTTAATATTTAGAAAATTGCGAAGTCTTATAAATAAGATAGTTTTCTGAGCATTGACGTATATCTGATTTTTTTTTATTTTTTTTTTTAATTTTAAGGATGGGTGTGAGAATGTTTCATGGCGGGGGCATGACACTGCGTCAGCCTTCACAAGGAAACTGTTAATAGTTGTCAACATGTCATGTCCCCTTCTCAGTGACATCTCTCGGAGTACAGGATTGGCCTATCACACGACCCTCGTAGGCTGATAGACTGGATAGAGGGTCACTTTGGAGCTTGGCTCAGCTTCAGTTAGCAGAGATTGATCAGTAGTCTTTCGTTTTGGCTCAATCGAAGGCTTTTTGCAGAATTGCTATTTTTAGCAGTTCCTGGCAGGCAGTATGGGACCCCTACTATTTTTAGCAGTATGGTTGTGGCAGTATTCGGAATCACTTCAGGGTCCGTCAGCTTCAGACGGAACAGTAATCGGATGATTAACGAGGAAGATATTAATATTTAATTATATTGATTAAATATTAATTATTTAATGTTTATAATATAAAGTTATAATTTAAAATTATAACTTAAGTGATTTGCCTTGAGGGGTGCGCCATCATTGAAGGGGCCAAAATTGACATTTGATTTATATTAAAATATTCAGCAGAGACTATTGAATTATTAAAAGATTAAAATGTGAATATTTTATCAAAACCTTATTCTTAAGGAAATCACACTTTTCAGCATAAGAGTGGATTTGCCTTGGTTTTTGAGTATTATGTGATTATTGGATTTTGAGAAACTGATCAAATTGATCTGAGCACAGGACCTTAGGGTTTGAACTCGAATTCCTTGGGGAACGATCCATCTCCAGCGGAAAGCAATTCAGAGAGTGTGAAATATCACTTGATCTATTGCCAGCAGACGTTTTCTCATTCAGAGGAAATCACAGAACTTCAGAGAATCTATCTTCTTCAGAGTTTTATTCAGTTGTTTGCATTCAGACAGTATTAATTCATCAAGGCGCCAACCTTCACCATATTCAGAGACTTGGAGATTGACTTCTGAGAAGGGCCGTATTTTTTCTTAGCTGCTGCAGCCGTACTTCTGACAGGCCGTACTATTGCTTTGAGCCGTACTCTTTCAATAAAAAGAAACGCCATTCTTTATCTTGCAAATCAATTTCCTTTTGGGGCGCTGGGGTTGCTGGAAGCATTTGGAATCACCAGACTGGAGGAAGCTTCATCATTTATTGCAGCCGTACAAATTCTGTACTTTCAGCTGTGGCAGAAATACCAGGTTTTCTCAATAAAAATCATTATTTTATTCTTGCATGTTAGCAGATCATTGTGTATCGAGATCATTTGAATAAATAAGGAGACGCCTTCATTCTCTATTGTATTTCCTAAGCATATTGAAGATCTAGCATTTTTATTGAATTTATTATTAATTTCTAGAAAAGCCGTACTGTTCATTTATTGTTCAAAAAACTCAAAAAAATTGCAAAAACCCAAAAACGTCATAAAAACATAAAACTTCAGTCAGAATCCGTATCAGGGGGAAACTAGGGTTTCTACAGTGGTATCAGAGCTAAATCCTGCCATCTTGAGGGTTTAGCCATCACATGCAGCCAGAGGAATTTGATACATACAGGTACTATACCCGCAGACGTGCCTCGATTGAAAGGCAACGCAGTTTGAGCAGCCAGTCAGGAAACATGGCTGACAGGAATGATAGGGCTGAGAGAACAGATATACCTAGGACAAAGATCCCACAGAATAACCGAGATCAGGATGATGCAGAGGTCTTGCATGCACTCAGAGATATACGTGCAGGTCAGCGACAGTCGACTGAGGTATTGCAGCAGTTGACAGTGGCACTACAGAGGTTGGGTACTCCGAGGAGACCGTCACCACATCGTGACGATGACAAGAGTGAGGCAGGGTCACGGAGAGCTCCTAGGACAGTGTCACGGACAGCAGATAGGCCTACTAGGCCTACGTTCACGAGACAGGAGCCCGATGAGGCTATACCAGATGAGGATCAGGAGGAGTTGTTCGCTGATTCGCTTATGGCAGCGAACGAGGAATGGGAGTTGATACCTCCTGCAGTCAGAGAGAGGCTGTCTTTCGACCGTTTTGTCACTCAAAGACGAGAGCATCATAGAGGTCGTCAGGATTGGAGACCCAGATACCAGAACAACGATTTGAAACATGCAACAAACAGGCTAAATTTGGTGATGTTCGATGGTAGTGGAAAGATGACAGCCCAAGCTTGGATTAGCAAGCTTGATACATTCCTCACTTTGCGTCCGATGGCTGAGAGAGACGCTATTAGGTATGCTACACTGCACCTCGAGGGAGTAGCTTACGACTGGTGGCACCACGGCATGGTGACTTTACAGCACGACAGGATCACTACCTACCAGGAGTTCGTGGATAGATTGGTGGAGAGGTTTGACAGGAAAGATCCGGAAACCTACTTCAGAGACTTAGCACAGTTGAGGCAGAGTGGCAGTCTCGAGGCTTATATCAGTGATTTTCAGAGGCTATCCATCATGGTTCCGAGCATATCAGAGAGGAGATTGGTAGTACTCTTTATGGAGGGTTTGACCGAGCCACTGAGAGGCTGGATCAAAGCCTTTGATCCTCCGTCATTACAGGAGGCGATGAAGAAAGCACGTAACATGGAGTTCGCAGCCCCGTCGAGTAGATTCAACTCCAGAGGTTCTTCATCTTTCAGAGATAATAAGGGCTTTAATAAAAACAAGGATAAATCTGATTATAACAAAGACAAAGCAGATTATAAAAACGATTCAAAAGGTAAATCAGCATTCCCACCTTTGGATCGTGAGGCCCTAAATGACCTTCGCAGGAAGAAGCTTTGCTTCTACTGCAAGGGACCATATGACGCCAGTCACGATTGTCCTCTAAGACCTAAGGGCAAGGCAAATCGTGTGATGTGGGCATATTATGAGGAGTCAGAATCAGAAAATTCCGATCAGCCAGAGCATTCAGATGATTCAGAGTCAAAGGCTCCAGAGCCTAGAGCAGAGATAGAGCCCGAGCTTCAGGTACAGGAGGCCCGTTTATCTAGCATTCAGCAGGAGGGTTCTTTTCGGCTTCGTGTAGTAGCAGGACAGAGGGTCATTACCCTATTGGATACAGGAGCCACGCATAACTTTATAGATGCTAGATTTGTTGAGAAACGAGGACTCATCATTGAGGAGTTCGAGGGCATCAGAGTCAAAGTGGCAGATGGATACACTTTGAGATGCGAGCGCATGATTAAGGATCTCCCCTTACGCCTGAACAATTATGAGTTCAAGGCAAATTATTACGTTGTTAATATGGGAGACATTGACTTGGTCTTGGGAATGAAGTGGTTACATTCATTGGAGGAGGTTACACTTCGTCTCAAAGACATGGAGATCCGTTTTGAGGTCGACGGGAAGACACACATACTTAAGGCAATACGGGACAGCGACCTTAAAACAATTTCCTTTCGCCGAATGGAGCGGCTCATGCGTCATGACATGGTAGAGTGGGCTGCAGAGTGTCATTTAGCACCTTTACAGGAGGGACAGCAAAAGACAGAGTATCATCCGGACATTCAGCAGTTGAGAATTAAGCATGACAAGGTGTTTAGTGATATTCCGCCAGGTAGACCTCCAGATAGAGGGATAGAGCACATCATTGAGCTCGAGGAGGGTGCGAAACCCGTTATGATAACTCCTTACAGGCATCCTAAAAGATTAAAGGATGAGATCGAGAAGACTATAAAGGAGTTACTTGCTATGGGTCACATTAGACCTAGTAAATCACCATTCGCTTCTTCTGTTGTATTGGTGAAGAAGAAGGATGGAACGTTGCGCATGTGCATTGATTACCGGGTCCTGAACAAGAGGACAATCAAGAACCGATACCCGATACCGAGGATTGATGAGCTTATTGATGAGCTCCATGGTGCCTGTTACTTCACAAAAATTGATTTACGGTCGGGTTATCATCAGATCAGAGTCCGTGAGCAGGACATAGAGAAGACAGCCTTCAGATGTCATTGTGGGCACTTCGAGTTTGTAGTGATGCCATTTGGGCTCACTAACGCACCAACCACCTTCAGTCACGATGAACGGGTTTTTCATGCATTACGAGGAGGTTTGTGTTGGTCTTTTTCGATGACATCCTGATATACAGTCGGACTTGGCAGGAGCACTTGGCTCATTTGGAGACAGTGTTGAGCATTTTGGAGAGGGAGTCCTTGTACGCCAAGGAATCCAAGTGTGACTTGGGAATGACCGAATTGTTATACCTTGGTCATATTATCAGTGCAGATGGAGTGCGCATGGATCCTGAAAAGATCCGCGCCATTATTGATTGGCCCACACCGGCAAACCTGACACAGTTGAGAGGGTTTCTCGGTTTGTGTGGATTCTACCGTAGGTTCGTGAATGGTTATTCACGACATGCAGCCCCGATGACAGATTTGATGAAAAAAGGGGCATTTGTTTGGACTTCTGAGGCACAGGAGTGTTTTGTGAAGTTCAAGGAGTTGATGACCACATGCCTTGTTTTGGCACTACCCGACTTTACGAAGCCGTTTGAGCTTCAATGTGATGCATCAGGTGAGGGCATTGGTGCGGTGCTTATCTTGAGGACAAAGCGCAGATGGTATATGAGAGCCATGGCTTCGAGGAGGACGAGAGATTATCACGGCATATATGATGAGAGATGCTGCGATTATGCATGCCTTAGCAAAATTTAGACAATACCTTGTTGGCA
>VDFB02193867.1:311722276-311801387 GCA_007258455.2 Sequoia sempervirens
TTCGTTTTGGCTCAATCGGAGGCTTTTTGCAGAATTGCTATTTTTAGCAGTTCCTGGCAGGCAGTATGGGACCCCTGCTATTTTTAGCAGTATGGCTGTGGCAGTATTCGGAATCACTTCAGGGTCCGTCAGCTTCAGACGGAACAGTAATCGGATGATTAACGAGGAAGATATTAATATTTAATTATATTGATTAAATATTAATTATTTAATGTTTATAATATAAAGTTATAATTTAAAATTATAACTTAAGTGATTTGCCTTGAGGGGTGCGCCATTGTAGAAACCCCAGTTTCCCCTTTTCTGTCTCTGATTGTTTTTTTGAAGGTTTTCTGACGTTTTAGGTTTTTTTGCAAATTTTGTGTTTTTGATGCAATAAATGAAAGGTACGATTTTTGCAATAAATTGAAATAAATTCAATAAAAATAAAATAGCTCTGGAAATGAAAGAATATTGATGCCAGTATCTTTATTCAAACTTCTCAACTGATTTCAAAAATACCCAGATACATGCAATGAATTAAACAATGAATTTTCAATATTTTTGGAACCTGGTATTTGCTGCTACTGAAGTACAGAAATGTACGGCTGCAATAAATAATCTCCTTCTCCTTCAGTGTGATGTCTGCAGATGACTCCAATAAAGATGGCGCTTCCTTTGATGCAAGTTCTGAGCAAGTATAAGAGGCGTTTCTTTCAAGAATGATAAACACGTGTTTCTGAGAAGGTACGGCCTGACAAGGAAGTACGGCCTATCAGAAACAGCAATTAATGCTGTACGGCTTTCACCAAAACCAATGCTTGTGTCTCTGTATTGGGCGCCCAGGTGAATAGAACGTTCTAGATGCAAAACACTGTAGAAAACTCTGTAAATAATCGATTCTCTGAAGTTCTGTGATTTTCCCTGTATGAGAAAACCTCTGCTGGCAATAGATCAAGTGATATTTCACACTCTCTGAATTGCTTTCCGCTGGAGATGGCTCGTTCCCCAAGGAAGTCGAGTTCAAACCCTAAAGTCTGTGCTCAGATCAATTTGATCAGTTCTCAAAATCCAATAATCACATAATGGCTCAAAAACCAAGGCAAATCCACTAATAAGCTGAAAAGTGCGATTTCCTCAAGAATAGGGTTTTAATAAAATATTTAACTTTTAATCTTTCAGTTACTCCATAGTCTCCGTTAAATATTTTATAATATTTTAATAGTCACTTTTGGCCCCTTCTGATGATGGGCGCACCCCTCAAGGCAATCACTTAAGTTATAATTTTAAATTATAACTTTATATTATAAACATTAAATAATTAATATTTAATCAATATAATTAAATATTAATATTTTCCTCATTACTCATCTGATTCCTGATCCACTCGATGTCGAATTTTAACTCCGATGCCGCCAAAGCCATACTGCTAAAAATAGTGGGTCCCACACTCCCGCCAGAACTGCTAAAAACAGTACTGCAAAAGCCTCCGATTGAGCAGAATGAAAGAATTAACATCAATTCTAATGAAGCTGAGCAAGCTCCGAAGTGACCCTCTATCCAAACAATCAGCCTACGAGGGTCATGTGATAGGCCAATCCTGTCCTCTGAGAGATGTCACTGAGAAGGGGACATGACAGCCATCATTGAAGGGGCCAAAATTGACATTTGATTTATATTAAAATATTCAGCAGAGACTATTGAATTATTAAAAGATTAAAATGTGAATATTTTATCAAAACCCTATTCTTAAGGAAATCGCACTTTTCAGCATAAGAGTGGATTTGCCTTGGTTTTTGAGCATTATGTGATTATTGGATTTTGAGAAACTGATCAAATTGATCTGAGCACAGGACCTTAGGGTTTGAACTCGAATTCCTTGGGGAACGATCCATCTCCAACGGAAAGCAATTCAAAGAGTGTGAAATATCACTTGATCTATTGCCAGCAGAGGTTTTCTCATTCAGAGGAAATCACAGAACTTCAGAGAATCTATCTTCTTCAGAGTTTTATTCAGTTGTTTGCATTCAGACAGTATTAATTCATCAAGGCGCCAACCTTCACCATATTCAGAGACTTGGAGATTGACTTCTGAGAAGGGCCGTATTTTTTCTTAGCTGCTGCAGCCGTACTTCTGACAGGCCGTACTATTGCTTTGAGCCGTACTCTTTCAATAAAAAGAAACGCCATTCTTTATCTTGCAAATCAATTTCCTTTTGGGGCGCTGGGGTTGCTGGAAGCATTTGGAATCACCAGACTGGAGGAAGCTTCATCATTTATTGCAGCCGTACAAATTCTGTACTTTCAGCTGTGGCAGAAATACCAGGTTTTCTCAATAAAAATCATTATTTTATTCTTGCATGTTAGCAGATCATTGTGTATCGAGATCATTTGAATAAATAAGGAGACGCCTTCATTCTCTATTGTATTTCCTAAGCATATTGAAGATCTAGCATTTTTATTGAATTTATTATTAATTTCTAGAAAAGCCGTACTGTTCATTTATTGTTCAAAAAACTCAAAAAAATTGCAAAAACCCAAAAACGTCATAAAAACATAAAACTTCAGTCAGAATCCGTATCAGGGGGAAACTAGGGTTTCTACACAACACCTGGGGTTTGGTATTTATGGCTGCAATTTAAGGAATAAAATGGGTCATCACAGAAAAAGATAGTGTTCTCAATGACAAGAATGGGGTAGAACCAATTAATGTTGACCATGACTTTAAAAAACTTCTGGAACCAGATATTGATGCTGTTGATAGTGCTGGAAATCAAAATGGTAGAAAATTCAAGCAATCTAAAACTCCAGACAAAAATTCATTCATTGCTAGTGATGGTAGAAACCGACTTCAATCATCAGCAGATTGTGAACATGACAATGACTACAAAGGCCAGCAAAAGGAAACTGAAACAAGAAGCCCCAAAAAGGATTAATTAGAAGAAAAGAAGCACATAAGAAAGTCTCAAAAGAAAAAAAGGCTAGGGATTTCAGTTCTTGCTAGTAGAATAGCAGAGGGAGCAACCATGGGGACAATACTATATTGCTTGAGGACAGCCAATATTTGGGGTGGGAGGACTATCATGTCCCCTTCATCGGAGAATGAAATATTAGTTTTAATTTACTTAAAATATTATATATTAATATTAAACTTATATTGATAATAATAATAATATAATTTTTTTTAATAATAATAAATCTCCTTGGAGGCCGACTCACCTTGTTTCTTTGGGTGGTGCCAACTTATTTCCATTTTTGGGGCCAACTTAACCTTTGTTTTATCAAAGAGCCAACAGGTATAAAGAGGGAACATTTTGACATCTAGGATCATCGGATTTTATGTGGAATAACTCTGTTGTTTACATCTTATTACTTGGGACGAAAACCTAAGCCTCATTTCTTGGCAAGTCCAATGAGGCCTTGCAGTGGGACTGAATCGAATCATTTGTTGAATCTTTCAGGTGTAGGAGAAAATCTTGCTGTTCAATTTCTCTGCTCATAGGGACAGAAACCTCTGTGACTGAGTGCAGTGAGGCTTGATTTAATTAGCAGATCTAATTACCAGTGGCCAGTGCTTGAAGACAGCTCAAGGACCACACCCATAGGTGGACAACAACCATCAGCAGGTCAGCGCAGGGCTTTTTATGACAGTTTTCCAAATACAAACACTTGTAGCAATCCGCATACGAGGTTATTGAAGGATGCTCTCTTGATCTGGGCATTTGTTGTAGCCATTGAGGGATATCAACGCAAAGTTCTGATCAAATCTATGAACCTGGGAAGCATACCAGTGATATTTGAGTCATAGGAGGTGCATCTAAACCGAGGCAATCATCAGCTCAACACAGGCGAATTACCTACAGACCCTACTTCAGGTGGAGATTCGTTCTTAAGACCTTGCTTGACGAGTTGCTAGTGTCTGAAGGTTTCATACCTCAAACCCTAGGAGGTGATTTTGGGGCAAACCAAATCCAAGGGTGCTTTTCAGTAGACCAGACTCTAGTTATGATGCCAAACCTAGCGCAGTTGCAGAAATAAAGGAGGATTGGACAATTGTTTGATGCACAGGCCTTGACTGAAACTAATTTAGCACCTATAGCACATGCTAGAACCCCTATACTGCAAATTTGGACTTTACCACATCATTGTGTAAGGGTTTTCACACTATTACAGAAAATGATCTGCTGCCAGTCAGACTGTATAGTCAAATCTGCACTGCAGAAATGATATCTGGATGGTAGTTGACAGCCAGCTACTGAAGGCTGGTAATTCTTCCTGTAATCAGTTTGTAAGTTGAGTTGCATCGACTAATTATTTGGTCAACAGATTATATAAAGTGTTCAAATCTGCTTTTTCTCTGTATTGTTTCCTTTACAAGGGTTAATAGTGGTATAAAGAAAATAACAAGGTACAACAGTGATAGTGGAGTTTGAAATTATTTGACTTAAAACCCTAGGGTCATAACAACATCCTCCACGGGACGAATATTTTATTTTTTTCCTTTGATATGCAAATGATCCAAGTTTATGGTAATAGCTAATCTTCTTTCTAATGAATTTTACCCTCCTGTTCTTCCACCAAAGACAATACCTCACCCTCATAACAAGAAACCTAAGTATAGGGATGACAGTGCTAAGATTCTAGACCCAAAATCCAATATGTTAAATGACTAGGATGAGGAGCATCTATGGAAATTGAGGATGTAGATGCAAAGAAACTAGTGGGTCAAGCCCAAGGAAATTGATGATTCATTATCCCCAAAACCTGCAGACAAGTCAGAGACTTGGATTAACATTGTTCTGTCCCTGTAAATCTGTAACCAAATCCTACACAATCAAAATTCTTCATGCAAGTTTCTGTACACTTTTCAAACAACACCCTATTGCATACTTACATTTGTCAAAGACTCAAAACCATAAAATATAATCATAGAAGCTGAAGCAAACCAAACATAATGTTGTTTTTTGCCACTGAAATAATTTTATGTCTAATTTTTTATACGGTCATTTGGTCATTGGTATTCAGCTGGCCACTCACAAAACAACATGGGTTGTTACTTCTGTTGCTATAAGTCTGTAGCTTGACTTACATAAATCTAAGTATTTCATTGGTCGCATCGTGGGTGATCTAAGACTTATATCATATTGTGCTATGCGATAATGTGACTCTGAAATCTTTATATGTTTGGAAATTATCTAGATCTGAGTGTAAGCTTCACGTAGAATATACACTGTTTCAATTCTGATTAAGTAGTCTCTCAGCAAATTTTTCAATCACTGCTTTTGGTGAAGCAAATTGGGGACAGCATCTTACACCTATGTTGTTCAGCAGTAAGAGAATTGAGTTGACAAAGGTAAAATCAGCTTATATTCCAGGTTTAGAAAAGTCATACAACAACGTCAATGCTCAGATTTGGGTATATCTGGTGTTTCTGAAAATATCTTTGTATGCATGATTTTTGGGATCATTTGGAAAGGACTGAACTTGTATTTTTCAGTAACCAACACTGTATTAATGCTTTCCCAAACCTGGCAGTCCTGTTTATGATTAATACTCAGGTTTTATGCGCTTACTGCTCATGTGAATGAAATCCCTAATATATAAAAAAAAAAATATATCACAACTGTAATGTTTGATTTGCTTATTACTTATATCTGGTGATGAGTAAATAACCCTAGGGATATTGCATGGACTAACGCATCAAAATTTGATATGGTATTTTGCGTCTCATTGGACTTGTTGCACCTCCTACCTTTTCAATTTTTTCCTAGTCGTTCAATCCATACTTGTGGTGGTATATGCAGTTTTATAGCAGCGGTCTTGTTACTCTTTTTGAAGGACCCATTGAGAATTATGAGGTCTCTATTTATTGACATAGTTTTTTGTATCATGGGACCGGGTAGTGCACCTGTACCTTCTTTCCTTCATGGTAAGTAGTGCATTGTCTGTAGTGGATCGAAACAGAAGCTGAGGGTGGCTTAGCTATTCCACCAATGTTGCTTGGGGTTTGTTCCTGACCTTGATAGCTCCAAATAGTCAGACCTTGGCAGGATTGTTTTACCCTGGTTTGCTTCATGTGAACCAACTGACCAAATAGGTTTTCCATTTGGCTTGAACCTCAAACATTTTCTTTCAAAATAATATGTATTTATTTTACTTTTACCGAATCCTCAAGGAAGGTGAATGGAAAAGGCCTTTTAAAAGAAATTATTAATTTAGAAGCATCAATAGCAGTTTTCACACCAATTTTTTTTCAAAATTTCATAACGCCCAGCAGGAAGCGTAAAGAAAATAACATAAACAAAGTCTACCCATGACATTTTTGCTATTGCAAGAAACATAAGATAATAAATATTAAAAACTGATATACATTACCTGGAAGAAGAAAAATTCATCATCTCCCATTGCTTCACTATTGCCGCCTCTCCTCTGCTTCTCCCGGTCTTCCACTATCCCCACCTCTGCTCTGCGTCTCCCGTTCCTTCGCTATCACCGCCTCTGCTCTGTGTCTCCCGTTCCTCCGCTATCACCCTCCTCTGCTTTGCCTCTGCTGCCGTTGTTGGATATTCATGGCCAACGGTACGATTGAAGATTTTCATTACAAATATATCATCCTCGCACGTGCAAGATAGCCGTTCGGTTGGATATGGATGACATGTTTTTCAAAAAAAGCATCGTCTGTCCTTCGCGGGGGTGATTCAAGGGAGCGATCAATTAGAAAATTAGTGTCAAAATAAATGTTTCAAGTTTCAATTGCACCAAGCTTATGCTATGTACTCGCACTTTGCTCCAAGAAAATCTGAAAATATTTTAGTTGATAAGAATTTATTTTATTATTTTAAGTGGAAATTTGAGACGATGATGGACAAAAAGAATGTGTGTGGAGTAGGGGAAAATTGGAGTGAGTTTACACCTAGAAACTAGAATGTATTAAATGTTAAATTAGCAATTACATAATTCTAATGGAAGATACTTATGAGATTAATCGATTTCTATATAAAAGTATATATACTTACGTAAAAATAAATATGTATTTAAAAATAAAATATAAAAAGTAATTATTTAAATTAGTAATTATATCTAAAGGTTCAATAAACATGTTAATAATTTATTTTAAAAAAAATTGGAGAAATTGCAAAAAGAATGTTTTGTTGTAGTTGTTCCATGAGAATCATTTGTTTGATATCATTAATATTGAGAAAAAAACATATTAAAGTTATTTTATTTTTCTTAGTATGAAAAAAAAAAAATTTAAATACTACATGATGTGGATAACAAAATGGATTATTTGAATGTGATTTCTCGATTTAATTGTGTAGTTGTTTTTTTGTCATCAACGTTTCAAATCATACTACGTTATCCATCATCAAGATGAAAGAGAGCTCAAGAAATTTGTGTAAACAAAATGGATTTCAAGAATTTAGTGTCAACATTGCTCAAAGACACTCCTCATCTTTCGTTTAAAGGATTTTATATATATTGTTTTATGTGAGAGCATATTGTTAGAATGAGAATGTAGGGGAGATGCATAGATTAGACAATATTCAAGCTTATGACACCATTGTGAATGTAAGACCTTGACAATTTGTGATTCCATTGTTGATTGATGCTCATGTTTTATGGATTGATAGTACCCAAGCCATCTTTAAGGCAATTTTTCCAATGTAACGTCTAAACTTCATGACAACAAAGAGTTGTGGATCAAGTGGTCAACTCTAATTTTTTGTAAACAATAGAAAAAACTTTGCCAACTGCACTATAAATAATTATAGTTGTGACCTTCAAATTTTAATTTTAGCATAACTTGTCAAGTGCATAACAACATCTTTACATATATGCTTTCATCATTTTAATTTTAATTTACCCTACCCCTTGTTTTCTTAGCAATGCAACGTGCCAAAAGGTGTGGCCTTTGATGTCAACAATTGTTTGTTATGTAATGCAACCAAATCATTTGTTGCAAATAGATGTATAAATGAACATAATGCCTCTTGCACACTAGTAGAAAGGTAGGTATTAGTCTATAATATAAAGAGTTGATAATATGTTAGTGTTGTCAAGGTGTTGCCTATAATTGAAAGCATGTTGTGAAAAATAATTTAGGAAGGTTCACTCCCATGTTGTTGGAAATTTATGTCCAATGTAACCAATATCTAGAAGTTGCTCCAAATTTTTGTCTCATATAATGAGCCAACATACATTAGAATGTATATTATAGGTGACTATTGTCCCAAGTCAACAACAAGCACAACTAAGCAACCAATCAACGGAATTTGATTGTGATATGGGAATGTTTCATACACCCTATTATAAATGTGTTTTAACAACTTGGGTCTAATGAATTTCATATCATCAATTATAACATAATGAATGAAATGTGTTTTTTTTTTAATTTTATAGAGGTTGACCTTGAAGAGGGTCCATCTCTTTTATTATTATGTGAAGTGTTGCATGAATGGTTGATATATTGATAGTGGATGTAGTCACACGTTATGGTTTAACCAACCCCGCAGGTGTTTATGCATTGAGAATATTTATCAAAAGTGTTACCTTGATGCTATTAATCAAGTATGTTTTCTTTGTTTTCATAATACCTTTGTATGATCATTAAAAATGGCAATTGCATTCCTAACTAATAAGAATGGTTCATGATAATTTCAAGAGTAGTTAGTTGACTAACAAAAATCTTGTACAATGTAATACATACACTAGTTTTAATTTGTTTTGATTGGTGTGTTGAATGGTTGAATTCAATTAATGCAATAACATTTCCAATCAAGGAGAGTGCAAATGTAGTAGTCCAATTGTGCCTTGTGAGTATTTTAGAACATGCAATCATTTGGAATTGGAAATGAGATTCCTATATATGTACATACCACTTTTGATTCAATGTCAAAACTACACTTTAAATAGGGTCAAGTTTGTGAGTCAAGGTATTTTTTGCATCCAAAAATCTATCATCTATACAAGGATCTAACCTTGTTGTTTGTATCCTTTTGCTCTCAAATTCATTGGATTTGATTTTATTTACTCTATCTTTTATACCGTCTAATATTTCCAATCTTTAAAATTATATTTAAAGGATACCATTATGTCATGAAGGGACATGTTCACTTAGGTAAATCCCTAGAAAACTAAGCTAAATGATAAAAAAAATAGCCCTCTTTAGTACAAGTGCAAATTCTCTCAAGATGAGTATGTAGAACTATATTCATTTTATTTCTCCAATAGAAGTGTTTTCTAACATGCACATTTATATAATGTGAATGATATTCAATGCTATATGAATTTGTCTAAAATAAAAGTAATTGAATACCTTTAAGTATAATAACACAATAATAAATCATATAAATGTGCACCAAGCCATCCCTAGGTGGGAAAGGAATAGGCAAGAGTTGACAATTGTCCTATATTAGAAACAAGAATAACTAACCAACCATTGAACTAAGTTTGATTATTATGTGGGAATGTTTTGTGTAATTTATTGTCGATGTGTTTTAACAACTTTGGTCCAATGGATCTCATTTTATCAATTATAATATAATGAATAAAATACACATTTGTATAGGTTGATAGATCCTAACCTTGAAGAGATTTCATGTCTTTTATTGGTATGTAAAGTGGTGCATGAATGATTGATGTATTAATATCAAAACCAACCACATGCAATGGAGTAAAAAATAAGAAAAGTGTTTATGCATGGAGAGCACTTATAAAAAGTGTAATCAATCAAGTGTGATTTCCCATTCTAATGGTACATTGTATTATCATTTGATTCAAGTCCAGTACCTTGTATGGTCGTTAAAATTGGTGGTTGCATTATTGACTAAAAAAAAATAATATACAATAATTTGTTGAAAGTAATTTGTTGACCAAAAAAATATTTTCCAATACAAGATATGTATTGGTTTTAATTTTTTATACCTTATGTGTTGAATAGTTGGAGTCAATAAATTTAATATTATTCACCATTGAGAACTTGGTGCAAATATAATGGCCTAGTATAATTATTCCTTGTAAAGATTATAGAATCTACAATGATTTTGAACTAGAAATGAGATCCCCTTGTTTGTGTATTGCCTATGAATTTGTGTTGGAACTACACTTTATCCTAGGTTGAGTCTCTTGGATGAGGCCTTCTTTTGTGTCCACAAATATTGTTAGGATGAAGGTGTCATTTACCTTGCAATCCTATGTATATTTTATGTATCTCCAACACTCTTGGAAAGTGTCTTTGGATGCCTAAGGTGTAATTAGAAAATAATTTGTAATTAATTTGTTCCTTGAAATTCTTGTAATTAGGTGTTATATGCATTCATGAAGAATGTGGAGTTGGTAGTAGTGGTTATGACGTTTTTAGCAAATTTCTCAACTTGAGCATAAAACTAAATTATTGGGTATTCAAATTTAACCATTACATTTTGCCACTAATTTGAGGTGCATGTGAATCCTAAAATTATTGTGCATCTCAAAGCATCTAGTACTCACAAACATGCATGTAAAATAAATATTCAAAAATAAAAATATATTATTGGGGTCCATGTAAACTAATAGACACAAGATATTATTTGTAGTGTTGTACTATCGACCTTGACAATTTTACACTACAGGAACTCCCTATTTTGCCTATAGACTTATTTAGAGCAATAATTTAATCATTTCAAGGCCAAATTTTGAAAATATATTACATTCCCCGATACCTCAAAAAAATTAAGGCAAAATCACTCGATCAAGGGTGCAAGGGTGACCCTAACCTAAGGGTGACCTATTTCAATTTTTAATGTTTTGGCTGTTGGCTTTTAGCAATTTTATAAGGATCCTATTTCAGCCTATAATCTAAAATATCAATTGGGATGCATATAAAAACAAGTTCTATTCTCATTTGAACATTAGAAGCTAGCATGCTCAATCATGCATTGTTAGGCTCTCATATTGTGAAGATGTATATGAGTTATCTTCTACATGTTGGCTACAACAATCTATTGTGTCTTGTGAACTGACCTCTTACAAGTCTTCAAGCAATTCAAGCATTAATTAAGCAACCATTGGTAGCAACTTACGGTGTGGACATTTATCACTTTGACAGAAATTTCATACCCAAGGTAACATTATCCAGTATCACTTGATTCCAATCAATTATTGTTCATTTGGCCTCAACCAGCCTAGGAAATGCCCTCTTTACCATCATCATTTGTTGTTTGTTTAGGTGGAAACACCGAAATAAGGTTTTAATTAGGCAAGCCCCTATGCAAGACAACCTTTTTCCCTCTTTTCATGTGTGCAAGTTAGATTTAGGGGTTTTATCAATAGACAGTCATAGGAACACATAGTGTAGACTATAACCTATCATCTAGAGTTTGCAAACCCCAAAAAGTAGCATTTCTAGTCTAGGATGAATTCACCCTTGACCCTAAAATTTAGGCTCAAATTTTAAGCACAAGTTCCTCTTTGTCATCACTTTACATATCAGTGTTTGTTTCAACAAAAAAAAATGTATTAAGTATAATAGAAGCAACAAGTATAGATCACATAGACTAGATGCTCATTCAAGGATCAACTCTAGATTACCCCCCACTATAGCATATCATCAGTTGCCCCCCTTTTACATGAGGTCAAAAATAAAATCCCAATAGTATTTGTATTAGTTTTCTAGACTACCCCATTACATAATATCAATAGTTATCCCCATATGTATGAGGTCAAAAGAGTCCCAAAAGTAAACCTGTATCAAAGTGTCATTAGTTACATTAAAGAATCATTAACAAAATATACAATTATATATCACTGCCCTATGTAAACATCTAGTGTAGATCAAAAAGGATATATACAGAGCATGTTTTTTATCCTCTGATTGTTTTACTTTATCCCATTACCACCTCTCATAGCTATGAGTGTCTCTATAGTTGGAAGTTCTTCAACAGAAGGTTCCATTGGTTGTCCTTCCTTGTTCTAAATCTTGTCAACTTTAGTGCCCTGCCCCTCTGTTAGGTCCTTCTGAAATGCATGAAGAGACCTCAAGAAGACCTACATGCCTAGATTCCCCTCAAGCCACATATACTCATATCTTGCTTCAATGATATCAATTGTGATCTCTCTATTTTCCAAGTACTTCCAAAATTTGTCCTTTGAGAGTTCCATTGTAATGTAGACCTGCATGGCATTATTGTACAACATGAGTCCTCTATAAGACTCAGTAAGCATCCTCTCCCTTCCTTGAAACTTGTCTTCATTCCTTGCTTTCCAAATGGGCCATAGAATGTCAGATGAAAGGAAAATCCAAAATAAGGCAACAGTTTTTCCCATTTTTACGTTATGATTAAAAAAAATCTTCTCAAGAAGGGGTTGCTCATTATTTCCCCGAATATCTTGCTTGTTACAAAACAACTTCCATATCTCTTTCAAAAAAATACATTCAAAGAAAATATGATTAATTGTCTCAGGTATTCTACAGAGGCTGCATATATCAATACCATCTATTTTGCTTTTGAATGACAATTATTGGATTATTAGAAGCCACCTGAAATAGGCTTTTTTTACCTCTAACTATTTATGCCAATTAGTTTGAAAAATATTTTCCCATTGATTCTTGTTCCAATTAAGTTTCCAAGTTTGGTTCAAATATTCTTTCAAATTTGTGTGTTTTGTTAGCATGGAGTACATTTCTTTAGCTTTGGTTTTCATTATATTATTACCATTTTTCCATTGAAAGTCTTTAAATTGAGCAATATCATTCTTTGTTTCCACATAAAATTTTATCTAATTGCAAGCCTCCCCAAGGATTGTGTAAGTCCTTCAATTGGTGAGAGGAATATTGAATTTAGAGCTCAAATCATTCCAATCTTTCAACTTACCATCCTTCAGAATGTCTTTGAAACATTGGATTCCTTTGTGGTCCCGTCCTCTTGTTGAGCAGCCTTAAATTAATGTAAGTGGTTTCCCTTTATGTTTTACGTTCCGCCATATAGATTTGTTAGCTTGGATGATCCCATTATCCCCTTTGGTGAAGTGGTAGTTGGTTAGGCACTTTTTCATCAATTCCTAGGCTTTCCAAATGGTTCTAAAAACATTGTATCTTGTAGGTAACATAGTCCATTCACTACTATGGATATCACTGAGTGGTAGAGATTTCCATGTTTTGCATGCTTGGGAACAACATTGAGCATGTTTTGTCTTATCAATACCTTCCAAGGCTCCCCTCCTTCCAATGCTCCAATCACCCACTTCGCATCCAATGCAATACCTTGCAACCTTAGGTCTTTTAACCCCAGGCCTCCCTTGAGTTTTTCAATTGTGCACCATTCCCATTTCACCAAGTGACTCTTTTTCTTACCTTTCCCATTTGACCACAAGAAAGATCTTATCATTTTCTAGATATCATTGATATGATATGAGTTGAAAAACCAATTAGAAGCAAAGTATATGTTGTAGGATGAGAGTAGTTTCAACAATTTTCAATTATGTTTATGAGATAAATTACATTTTCATATCCAGGGTTTATGTCAGAGAGGCTTAACAAAACACATAGAAAATCTCTCATTTTTGCAACTCAAGAGAACCTAACCCTAGGAGATTATCTCTCCCTCATGGAAACTAGCCAATCATAAAATCCGAGTCGGTTTATGTTTGAATGTGGAGTTAAAGAAAAAGAGTTAATCTTAGTTAATCTACTAGTAAGATCTATGATCACTTTTTCTACTTCACACTATCATGTAGGTTCATCCTTTAGAATGCACCCTCCACAGTAACTTACAAAATAAAGGAAAAATATTCCACAAGTAGCTTCTATAATGTAAGTCAAAATAAGAATAACTACAACCTAACTTTTATCATCAACAATCTAAAGATACAAAAGAAGGACTAAGGTTAGAAAAATTCCACCTGTATAGAAACTAATTGTGTGGTGACAAGGTGTGTGGGGTGCTTACATTTCATGTACAAATGAGGAGCCTCTACATAAGCATGTGTAATTATTGATATTTCATGCCTACCTTATGGCCCACTAGTTTAACCAATTTGAGAAATCTTATATGGGTCATATTGTTCATCTATGTTTTTGGCCATCAATCTCCCTTTCCTTCACCTTAGTCGATTTCTTAAATTCATGAAATCTAAAAATTTGTCTTAGTATGAAAATTATTTGATATTTCCACCTTGTTAAGAATCCAATTAGGTATCTATGTTCCAAATTTGAAGAAGTTCCCAACATTAATCAAGTTATTCTTTTGTGGGTTTCCTACCTCCAACTGGACATAATCAAACAGTTCAGTCTGTTTTCCCTATAAAGTGCATATCACTTGGTTTTCCCCACAAAAGGAAGAAAAGTATAAAATTAGCTAAGTATAGTTTTGTAGGAAGATGTTAGCCAATTCTTGCATGGGCCCAATAGGGGTAAAAGTCCCACAAATTGAAGGTTTGCAGGGGTTTTGTGGCCAACTAGTTTTTTGAGAATTCCCAAATGAACCAACTTGAAGGTTAAATGTTGCAATTCGGATGTATATTCCCTACTTGCATGTGGTTTATGCTAGTTAAATTCCCACATTTGGATCAATGAAGCCTAAATCCAACTAAGTATACCTTTTGTAGGTGGATGGAAGTGAACATCCTACATGAGCTCGATGCCAACAAATTTTTGCATGCACCCAATAGTTACTATATTTTCACATTTGCAAGAATCTGAAGGCCAAATGGATTAAATTAAGGATCTCCTAATGAACTAAACATCATTTAAGGGTGAAGTGGCTAGTTGAAGTCTAGTGGAGTTTTGATGAAGCCTAATTTTTTGTTGTATTAGAAACCAAATATCCTTTTGTGGACTTTTCCATCTAAACTTCCTCATTTTGAATGTTTTCATCCAGTCCTATTGAATCTTTTTGCATATCACTTCCACTCCATATATATGTCTCCCAATCTCATGCTAACATCACTAGTCCTTATTGACACCATACACCCTCGATAACATCACCATGGCATCATCCCAAGGCAGGTGCAAAAAGTTGGGGGCCAAAAAGTGGCCAATTTTTTTTAAAAAAATGAAAGGCTAGAATGTGAGTGTGTTATAATGTGCTCACATTATGTCTTGTTGTGACCAATCCTATAACACACTTACATTATAAGGCAAGCACGTTATAGCCTATTGTAACAAAACAAAAAAAGCACATCCAATTCATTTCATTTTTGTTGTCAGTTTTTCTTGCCTACGGCCAACAAACCATATCATTTCCCACTTGCATTATGGAAGCATCAAATCATGCAATTTCTTCGCCAAGATGTCGCCACATCAATAGGGAGGTCGAATAAGTAAGGGTTTTTTTTGTGAATTTATTGTTAAATAGGTAAATTTAGATTATTTATGATGTTCATTTCTTTAATTTATATGAGTTGATAATCAACCTGAAATTCCTCCTCAAAATCCTTCTCCTCCTCATGAACAAGCACATGAACAAAATCCTCAACAACCACAAAAACAAACTCCTCCAACAATTCCTCAACATCCTCTTGGTACTCAAAAAAATTTAATGGGAGAAATTGAAAACAACAAAAAATAGATTGAGGAGTTAATCATGAGGTTGAATGATCCTATAAGTTCAACCTTGGAAAGAAGCACACTTGCAAATTCACTTCAAGCCATGTTAACACATGTAGATGCAATTAGCAATAAATTAAGTGGTTGGTCAGATAAGAGGCAGGAGTGTAGGAATTTTTATGTAGATAAATTATCATATAAAGAAGTAAAAGATGAAAAAAATACAAAATATGATATGTGCTCACTATTCACTAACTCACACACAAATCAAACTCTTAACCTTAATAAAAAGAGGTTTCCTATCCATTGGTGCAACCACCAAGGGATTAGGAACAATTTTTGGAATAGGTGGTGGATGGTTTTTGACCATCCATCATGCAACAATAATGAGGTCCCCCAATATTTCTTGAGGAAACTCTACTATGAGTTCATCCTCAACAAAATCCCCAACTATTTTGATATGCAAGACTTTCAAGGGAGAGGTGGTGGGTCAACATAGGATAGGCCAGGTGCACATCAAGATCCTCAGTGACAAGCGAGATGAGTACTCACTAGGTCGGCTGATGAGCACGTTACTATCCCTTTCATCGTAAACGAGAGTGTTGAGGTGGACACTCTATAGTCTATTAGAGAGCTCTCTAACCTAGAATATCATCTAGCGTGCTAGTCCTACAGTACAATGCCAACCAAGGGAGATTTCGAGGGGTAGGGTTCCACCCCATTCTTGTTAGGTTTGTGGGCCGATCTATACATATGGCCCTACAAACAGTCAGGAGGATGGTGCACATGATTCGTCTACAGTTGTGGAGTTGGCGATGACATATGACATTTTGAATGAGGCTTTCAATATCAATACTCAGGTAAATGTTAGCATGTTCATTGAATTTAATTTATTAATTTCATTTTTAAAATGCAAGACTAACTAATTTACTTAAAATATTGTAACAAAATTTTAGGGTCACAGTGTTGATACTAGATACATTGGCCCTCCACCTATTTTTTACTCCACTACATCTACTACTGGGGTATGTAACTAGTAAACATTTATAAATATTACATGTGAATAACATTGTTATATGAATGATATTCTAATATATGATTTTGGATGTTGAATAGGTTAATATTGGAGGTTTCATGGGAACACCTATCAGAGCACAAGGTTCTAACATTGGGTACTCTAGTTATGGTTAGCCCATTAGGTTGTCCTAGATGTTAGACTTTGTAGTTTGTGTTTTCTTGTTGTCTTTTGTGTCTTGTAACTGAGACTTGTCTTTGGTCTTGTGTAGGATCATGCCTAGACATCAAGGCAGGGGTCGTGGTCAAGGCCAAGGTGGTGGTTGTATGGCTAACCGTTAGGATAATCCTCCTCAAAGTTCTCATGAGAGTGAGAATGTAGAGCAACGGGATCCTTGGGTTAATCAGGAGGGTGAGGAACAAAATCCAGTACAACTAGGTTTAGAGGGAGCACAGTTGCGACCCTTACTAGAGGAGGTTCTTACTCATCTTGTTCCTAGACAAGAGGTTGAACGGGAAGTGGTTAGAAAAAAAGACAGATCACTTAGGAGAGTTCTTGAGATTGTGGAGCAAGAAGCCACTGTTGTAGGGCATATGAGAGATTTACTAAGGGCACACCCTCCTACATTTGACGATACTAGTGGTGGTCTAGAAGTGAAAACATGGTTGATAGACTTGGAGTAGTGTTTTTCTATGCATCCATATGGTAGCAACACTAGAGCCAGATGCAAAATTATGCATCTTAGAGGCCTCGACTTGACATGGTGGCATTTGGACGAGCAGAAGCTTCATTTGGAAGTTGGTTATGTATCATGGGACATGTTATTGGAGAGATACAGAGCATGATTCTTGTTAGACCATTGGAGATAGCATCGTGCATATGAGTTCCATGATCTGTTTTAGATGGCTATGCCAGTTGAGCAATTTGAGTGTGGGTTCTACAAGCTCAAATAGTATGTCAGGATTGTGGATGATGAGGCTATGTTGGTGCAACACTTCATTATGGGATTAAACACCTGTATCAGTGGTGGAGTCAAAGTCTTCGAGCTAAAGACTATGGAGGTAGCCATGGAGAAGGCATGTATTGTGGAGAAGAATATGTCTATGGATTTGGGTGGACATACAAGTGTCTAGATAGGTAGTGCACCTACTGCAAGTTTTGGTCTGCAAGGTGGTCAGACTTAGATAGGAGGTTCCTCTCAGAACCAACAGGCACCCACTAAGGGTGGATAACAACAGCAATAGTGTTACCCATAGAAGAATAAGAATTCTCAAGCTCAGGAGGATAACAGTTCTCAATCTCAACATGGTGGTGGTTGGATTTAGAAGGAGAGAGATCAGAGTTGGCAGTGCACTCAACATGATTGTTTCGATTAGCCAGCACAAAGTTCTCAGTCTGCAATTAGTGGAGGTAGTTTTCCACAGTCTAGTGTGCCTCCTGGTGGTAGAGGAAATAGTAGAGGTACTGGATGTTTCACTTGTGGTCAGCAGAGTCACATTGCTCAATAGTGTCCTTAGAAGGGCACATCTAGATTCAATCAGAGACTGGCAGCTTCAGAGCCGATAGTAGGAGATGCAGGCAGATCGCACAAGGTGTTTGATGTGGTGGATAACTGCAAGACCAAGCATCAGGGTGTTGTTGGAGAGGTTTTTGGTAGAGGACAAGCATTGTTCTTTGGAAGTCATGCACGTCCTGTAGCATCGAGAGTTGAACCTTAGATGATGAGTTATGGTCTAGGTGCAGGCCCAATGGGATCCTAGTGTAGAGCCTTCTATCTCTTGGAGGACATATCCCAGTAGTGTGTGTGTGTGTGTTATCCATTTTCTGTTTGAAGGCTTCTAGGAGTATGCCTTATCCTAGGGGGGAGGATGTAGTGTCCCTCTAGTTGCTACTAGGTGTTTCAGTTTGCTTATGATTGTTTGCTAGTCGATTAGTTGTTTTGGATATTATTCTACTTTTTTTCAATTATGACACATATGTTATGTTAGTTGTTATACTTTGTGGATGATACATTTGACTTCGTGATCATCTAGTTATGCTCGTGTGATGACATTATGATAGACACATGTGTTATGGTTTATGTTGTTTTTGAGTTTTTATGAGGTTATCATGATGTATATGATGTTTATTATGTAATGATGCTTGTCAGTCTTGGTGAAGGAGATAGTGTAGCATTACTCACTCATGAGTACCCTGCTACGATGCGACTCTTCTTCATGGTGTGTTTGTCGATATATGTTGATATGGTTAACAATGTCGTTTTATGCAGTTTGTAGGTACATGCATCGACTTCACTTGCTTCGCCAGGTTTGTGCGTGCCACGACCCATTGGGAATTATGTTGTTCAAACATAGTGTCAAGTCCTCATTCGTAGCCATCGTTCTTGATAGAATGAGTACCTATTTGTTACTCGTTTATGTTTTTTGTTCATTTTGTCATGTCGTTTGTAGTTTTGTCATGTTGGAGATTGACTTGTTTAAATTAGTTAAATGATTTGATTAATAAGTATTTAATTCTATTGTAATTTAATTGTTATGATAGATTAAAATGATTGTGTTTGGATTACTTTATAATTAAAGTTAATTATTGTTCTATAAAGGTTTGATTTAATGCTTAAAAGATTTGATTAAATTAAAATTATTCAACAAAATGCTAATTAGATGTAATTTTTATTGATTGTGCAACTTGAATGTTATTAAAATATATATTTTAAAAATAGTTGTTTTCAATAGATTATGCAAAATATCTAGAAACTTGAACTTATTGTTAGAAGATTGTTAACTTGTACAATTTATTAGTTTCAACTGTTTGATCAATTTTGATTGCATGCTGACTTTGAATTAAGTTTGGCAATTGTGAGTTAAAATTGAAATGCTTTAAAAGCTTTTTTTTGTGCAAAATTGATTCATAACAATTTTCTACAAAAAAGTTTTCACGACAATAGTTTTTGGAAAAAAATTGCATGGCAGTTTTTTGGAAAAGCTTTCATCTCAATTTTTGTTTTTTTTTAAGAATATTATTGGGTTAGATTGTTGGGGTTTCTTCATCAAATAATCAGTGTTGCAAGCGAGATTGAGGGAAGCTTCAGATTTTTCTCAACTTTCAAGTTTTAACAGGTTTTCTTCTTTTGTTTATATATTCTAGAATAATTTTTTTGAATATAATTATTGAATTCTATTAACTCTAAGGAAACATATATGCTTGCCATGAAATAGAATATCCCAACCATACCTGTTTACACAACAAAGAAATAATTAGAAGAGAATTTAAATTTGGAAATAGAAAGAAAAAGAAAATCTTTATTTGATAATATTATGAATGTTTAGCATGAAATTCTTGCTTTCCTTTGGAACGGCTCTTAAAACAGATTTATGCGTTCATGATTTGAAAATTTCCTATTTTGCAATGAATCATAACACAAGGTTTATGGTTGTAACTGATTTCTTTTAAGCAATTTAATGATACTTCTAGATTTGCAAAATGTATTTGTTTATGGGGAATCGATTTATATTACCAACAAATATGAGATTATTTGTTACCATAATAAAAAATTATATGATCTTTCAACCATGGTTTGGTTTAGAAAGATTATTTTCTTTTCTTTTATTTTTATTAATTGAAATTGTAATTTGCATGGGAAGGCAGCGAACTAGGTTTGAATTGCATATTTGTATCAAAGTGATTGAAACACTGATTTTAAATTATTCATTTGAGGATTCATTGTGATTTGTTTTGGTGAAATTCATGATGATGCTAAGTGCATGGTGCGTCGTACTTTTCTCCCATGTTTAATATTTAGATTGTTGTAGATAAGTATCCCATGTCATTGTCTCAAGGTAAAATTGGTTATGACTCATAGTAAGTTTTATTTGATGCATATAGAAACTGCCAATTATGTTTAAATTATTTTTTGGTATAAACTTCTTGCATGGCATAAATCTTGTTCTCTCTGGTTTGGCATGCTAATCAGAGTCATCATGTGAGTTAAAATAAGAGTTAGTCTTATATGGTTTTTAGATAGATTATTTTATTTAAGAAGTTTAATCTTATATGCAATTTTAATTAATAAAAATCAGAAAGAAGAAATAAATCTTTCTAACCCAAACTGTGGCTGAAAGATCATATAATTTGTTTAGCCAAATCATCGTAACAAATAATCTCATATTAGTTGGTAATATAAATTGATTCCCCATAAACAAATAAATTTTGCAAATCTAGAAGTATCATTAAATTGCTTAAAAGAAATCAAAGACTTCAAATTTCAGTTGCAACCAAAAACCTTGTGTTATGATTTATTGCAAAATAGGAAAATTCCAAATCATGAATGCATAAATCTGTTTTAAGAGTTGTTCCAAAGAAAAGTAAGAATTTCATGCTAAACATTCATAATTTTATTAAATAAAGATTTTCTCTTTCTTTCTTTTTCCAAATTTAAATTCTCTTCTATTTATTTATTTGTTGTGTAAATAGTATGGCTGGGATATTCCATTTCATGGCAAGCATATGCGTTTCTTCAGAGTTAACAAAATTCAATTTAATTATATTCAAAAAATTTATTCTAGAATATATAAACAAAAGAAGAAAACATGCTAAAACTTGAAAGCTAAGCAAAATCTAAGCTTCCATCAATCCGGCTTGCAACACTGATTATTTGACGAAGAAACCCCAATAGTCCAACCCAATAATATTCTTAAAAAAAAAACAAAAACTAAGATGAAAGCTTTTCCAGAAAAACTGTTGTGCAAAATTTTTCCAAAAAATGTTGTCATGAAATTTTTTTCTAGAAAATTGTCGTGAATCATTTTTGCACAAACAAAAGCTTTTAATGCATTTCAATTTTTTCTCACAATTTCTAAACTTAACTCAAAGTCAACATGCAATCAAAATTGATCAAACAATTGAAACTAATTAATTGTACAAGCTAACAATCTTCTGACAATAAGTTCAAGTTTCTAGATATTTTGCATAATCTATTGAAAAAAACTATTTTAAAAATATATATTTTAATAACATTCAAGTTGCACAATCGATAACAATTACATCTAATTATCATTCTGTTGAATAATTTTAATTTAATCAAATCGTTTAAATATTAAATCAAACCTTTATAGAGCAATAATTAACTTTAATTATAAAGTAATCTAAACATAATCATTTTAATCTATCATAACAATTAAATTAAAATAGAATTAAATAATTACTAATCAAATCATTTAACTAATTTAAACAATTCAATCTCCAACATGACGAAACTACAAATGACATGACGAAACGAATGACAAACATAAACAAGTAACAAATAGGTACTCATTCTATCAAGAACGATGGTTAAGAATGAGGACCTGACACTATCCTCGAACAAGATAATTTTCATTGGGTCATGGCATGCTCAGACTCGACGAAGCAGGTGGAGTTGATGCATGTACCTGCAAACTACATAAAATGACACTGTCAACCATATCAACATATATCGATAAACACACCGTGAAGAAGAGTCGTAGTGTAGCAGGGTACTCATGAGTGAGTAATGCTACACTATCTCCTTCACC
Organism: Sequoia sempervirens; assembly: GCA_007258455.2. NCBI lineage: Eukaryota > Viridiplantae > Streptophyta > Pinopsida > Cupressales > Cupressaceae > Sequoia > Sequoia sempervirens. The sequence continues at coordinate 311,744,343 of VDFB02193867.1, forward strand.
AAGACTGACAAGCATCATTACATAATAAACATCAGATACATCATGATAACCTCATAAAAAACTCAAAAACAACATAAACCCTAACATACACGTGTCTATCATAATGTCATCACATGAAAATAACTAGACGATCATGAAGTCAAATGTATCATCCACAAAGTATAACAACTAACATAACATATGTGTCGTAACTGAAAAAAAGTAGAATAATATCCAAAATAGCTAAACGACTAGCAAACAATCATAAGCAAACTGAAACACCTAGTAGCAACTGATCTCATAGGGATTTTAAGTGGTGAGTGATGGATAATATACATATATATTTACTCTTATATAAGTTGGTAATTAAGTTTATGGTGTTCTTGATATCCATTTTAATGAGTAAACAATTCTTCAAATCTTATTTAAATGGATATGGCTTTACTTTGTAAACTAATAGATTATTATTTTAAAAATATTTTTAAGTATTGACTTGTATTAAGAAAGCCTTTATGGTATTGATTGTATGAATTTTTCAAGTAGAAATCTATTGTTAAGTGATACAGAGATCTTAACTTCCAGAGGTTAGGAAATTGACTTTGTGATTTAATTTTTAAATGTGTGTACTTTGATGTATTGTTACTGTGATTTTATTTGGGTATAGCCTTGCACAATTTGTGGTCATTATTGTGGCATTATGGAGATTTTGGTCTATGTCATGATAGAGATGTTTCAGTAAGTGGTTTTGTTTTACGTGCTTGGTGGCTATCCCATGTAATTGATGTTAAATCATGTCATTAGGAAGAGTGGATTTTGATAGGGGTCAGAACCCTAAGAGGTTACTAGGGTAACCTATCGTAAGTTTTATAAATAAGTGAAAACCTAATTAATGTACTAGGGGTTGGGTAGTGTTCAACATTAAAACAAATAATTGGTGTGTCTCGCTTTCACCTTAGTGCTTGTATAGATTAAGGGAAAGTTCAGAAGACCTGGAATGGTATGATCGTCTACCTTGTCTTCTTGAAAGGTAGTTTGATTCCGCATTAGTTTGTCTAGGGGCCAGGAATCGGTAAAGACTACTAGGGTAACTTTGGATGCTGGTAGTTTAGGAAGATTCACTAGGGTAACCTATTCTAAATTGTGTGATGACACTCTTTACCTAATGCATGATATGTGGACTCTTGTGTAGAGTTACCTTTTGTTGTGTTATTGCCTCTAGGAGCATTGTTTATTATTGTGTGGCTTGATGTCATTATGTTGTGATGTGAATGTCTAGCCATGTGTTGTTGTGTTTTGTCTTTATGTTTGGATATTATTGTGGACTTGACATTATCGTCTAACACGGGGGAGTGGACCTTCAGGTACCATGTGGTTGGGAGGAACGTGCTTTATCCTCCATAGGATCCCCTTGCAGGTGTTGTGATGCATGGATGATATTACACTTGTGGTAGGTTCTTGTTTCTTCATTGTTCATGATGTTGGACGTTGAGCGTGTTCATGGACGAGGATGTTAGATATGATATGATCATCATCTCTTTTGTATACATACCTTGAGTATGAGTGTACTTGTTGTAACGACATTATGATGTATTCAGATTTATCATAATCTCACTCGATGTAATATGTATATGTGTAACTTGATTATATAATGGCACTTTCATTATTAGTATGTTTATCCTTTTATTGTATGTCAATGGTTAATGATGTGATATTATATCTTGTTATTGTTTTAGAAGCATTGTCATGGAACCTTGAGAACGAGTGTGTTTATGTTTTTATGTTCTTAAGTTGTAATTAGATGGTTTTTTTTTTTAAAAAAATTGTTTGGTTATTATGTTATCTTTGTGTTGTTCTCTAGGTTCCTTGGTGGGGTGTTACAACACCTCCTAGTGCTAGTGAAGTACAAACCTTCATGCAAGTAATAGAATAAAGAGTTTAACTAATGAATTGTACTTAATAAATTTGTGTAGTTTATATTCATATCATTGATTACATTGCACTTCACATCTTTCAAACTCTAAGCATTACTTCACATTGTATAACTAATAACTAGATGTTGATAGATGACAAAATTTCAATTACAATATAGTTTTTTAGAAAGTCAATGTAAGTAGTGATGCAACTACTTCACATAGCATAAGTAATAACTAGGAGCAACTTCCAATTGCATTTGCTTGTCATGGCATTCCTTGAGACCACTTTTTGTTGAGGCATTTTTTCAAATAGTTCACTAACTCATCTATGGTATGGATGCTTGAAAAAATCTATGAAAGTGTAGACATGTAAAATATACATTCACCTGATCCTAATTACTAACTCCAATTCATCTTGAATCAGATCTCCTTTGCTAACCATTTAATCGAATAATCTTTATTTTATTAAATTCATCACATTTCATCTCTTAATTAAATAGATCAATTTTATCTAATTATTTCATCATCTCCCTTTTAATTAAATAATTCATTTTATTTAATTAATCTCTAAGGTCATCTCATTTAATTAAATAAATCAATCTTTATTTGATTTGAATCTAACATCATCCTCTTTTAATTAAATAAATCAAACTTTATTTAATTAAGTCTAAAATCATTTTCCTCTCATTTTGATTTATTTAAATCCTAAAATCTAAGTCAAAAGTCAAAATCAGCTAATCTCAATCTTAATTAATCAAATCCTAATTAATGCTAATCCTAATCCATCAAATCCTCTAGCTTTTGCAACTTGCTTATGAAAATCATTTTAATTGAATTATTAAATCTCTTTTTTCATTCAAAAAGGCATCAAAGTGGGAATATTCTTCAAATTTGAAATCTCCCCCCAAAAGGGTTTGTACATCCAACAAAGCATTAAAACCTCTTACAAGTCCCTTTTCTTGAGCCATGTGGCATTAACTTCATCTTTCATCTCATCCCACAAGCCATCTTTTGAATTTCAAATTTCCCCCTCTTTGCACATTCTCCTATTGGGTGAAAATTATGTAATCAACTTTTTGATAGATTACACAACTAGGACTTCAACCACAGCTATGTGAGATATAAATCTCTCCTCTCAGAAAGGGGAGGCACCCTTCTTACTACTAATAGAAGCTATAGGAAAACAAATAAATTAATTGCAGAATGTACACAATACTTACGAAGTGGGGGGGGGGTGTGTCACATTTATCCTTCTCTCTTTTTTCAGAGAAGATGTTTACAATGCTTCACTATTGGAAGTTCTCAATTCACAATAACCTTAAACATTCAATGAGTAGTAATACCAATACCTCTATCTTGTCAAAGTAAAGGGTAAAGATGCCAAAATTGATTAACGATAAACAAGTTAAATAAAAGGGAAAGCTCATGAAGGCACAAAGTCATTCCGTAGCTTTTTCAATGGTAGATCTGTGAAAGATTTATTGTTTGTTGCATTAGAAACACAAAGTCTTCTTAGATACAACAATTCCTCAAATAGTATGAACAATTACAAGCACAGAGTCTTGTAGATCATTCAACCAAAGCATCCAAAGAACATGAAAAATTACAAGCACAAAGTCTTGTAGATCATTCAACAATAGTTAAACAAAACACATGTAAATCCAAATAAAGGATGTAACACAACGTTTACATGAATTACTTAGAGTCTTTCATATATCACTTACTAATCACCACCAAATGAGATCATTTGACAAGACTATCGAATCCAAAAAAAAGTCTAGTTTGCAATCTTCTTCTTTATTGATTAGATTTCATTTGCAAAGCATGAACACAAAGTTTCACATTTCTGCTTCAAAAAGGGCAGCACTTCGTTGCAAAATACTAAAAGATAAACAATTTAAAGGTAATCAATCATATATATGGAAAGAGGGAAGAGAAAAATTAGCAAACTAATTGAGAAAATCAAGGAAAGTTGGGTGAGCGATTCTAGGAGATCTCACCTAACTTTGACCAAAGTCAAAGTGTATTTTTTCTTAATGAGATTACATCTTGAACTTAGTACAATTACAATTTACAAAAAGACATAAAATGCCAGGAAGTATTTACAAGATGCATAATGGGAAGTATAAAAAATGTCTAACACTTGGAGATCAGGAACTTTCATGTTTCCTTGCTTTGGGCGTGGAAATATTCATATTTCTTCCTAGTCTCTTGTACGAACTTCTCATCCGAACCAACGGTGTAATCCACAATGGTGTGAATTTTTGTGATCGATCTCATGGCAGATGAGTGAACCTTTTTTGCACCTGTCAAGATACAATTTTAGGTTATCCAATGTGAGCCTTGTATCACAAATGATGTTCAGAGAGGCTTCTGAAAAGTCTACATTGTCAATCAACTTCATAATGGCTTCTTTGAAGATCTGGGATATTTTTGTGGCTGGCAGGAAGATATTATTTTCCTCAAGAAGTTGTCCTAGTAACTCCTTGATACCTTTTTCAAGAATCACATGATTTCCTTCCACATCTTCTTGCACTTGGTGGAGATCCTCTGTAAGAGATTGAATTACTTGAATTTGATGTTTCAAGGATTCTCTTACCTCAATGAATTTTTCTTTATCGGGAATTACCCCGGCTTCCACCAATTTACTGAGTTTTACCCGATTCATCTATAACCATGATAGTAGGCATTTTTCCATATCTCTGTGCTCCTGGGAAAGTACACTTTTATCCTTATCAAGCTTTTGTGGTGAGATTGGCCAGCAAAGTAGTTTTCTCGTCCCCAACCATTATAATCTAAGATCTGTGTTCTATGATCTTTTCAACAAAATCATACAACACCCTGCCTTTGGAGGAAAACTTCTTAGCTTTCTTGAAAATTGGGTCCTCAATACTTACCATTGTCAGTGGTTGTGCATTAGTTGAAGACCTTGCAAGTCTCTTTACAATAGTGGCATTATGCTTTACCCTTTGTTTGTACATATTGCGAGCTTGCTCCATTTTATCCAGTCTTCTATCCAAGATGTCCAATGTCACTTGTACATCTACTTTTGCACTTTCATTGGTAACTTTGCCAAGCTGGACTCTTGTTACTGTGTAGTCCTCCATATTGACATCTCCTTCTTCTTGCAGTGGTATGCCAATCTCCACATACTTGTGACCAGTCTTGTCGACATTTAGTCTTTAGTATACTTTCTCCTTTTTTTCCCTTTAGCTTTTGGAGGAACTATCTCTTCGAGGTCGAGCTCCTCTGGAGAAATCATTTGTTTCTTCTGCTTCGACGCTTGAGATATCAACCAAAGTGGAAGAAAGGAGGTGTGAACTTTTGGATTCACCGTCAACTCTATCATCATTGTCACTTCTGAAGTCATTGTCACTTTTGAAGTTACCATGGGTATTGTGACAATGGGTGAAGTGTCTGTCATCATGGCTCTTGCAGATTGCACATTGAGTTGATCACATATTGATTCATTCATGAACTAATTGAACTCAGTTTTAGAAGTGATATCATATGTCAGTGATGACAGGCTAGGAATCGATGATGGAGGACTTGAAAAAATATCAATCGTGTGAATGCTTTTCACCGAGGGAGTATCAAGCAAGGTCAATGTTGCAGGAATAGTGGATACCTCTATTGCAAGAATGTTTGTGGTAGGAATAGGTGATGAAGGAACAAGAGGTGGAGGAGTATTCGGATTTGGGGGAGTATGAGGAACACTGGAAATCACAGTCGATGACATTCTGGGAATTTCCTCAACTACATTCTCAGGTGGAGACATAGTTCTTTCTTGATCATGCCTGGGTTCCTGTTGATCACCCTCTTATCTCTCTGATTTTTGTTCACCTTCATATTCTTCTTCAGAATCTTATCCGCTTTCACAAACTTCTTCTACATCAGAGTCTGCTTCTGTTGAGTCTTCATCTTCAGCAGATTGGTCACTGGAAATACCTTCTTCATCAAAATCCATCTCCTCTAAAATAACCCTTTTACCTTTAGAGAGAGATGGTTTAGATTTTGTGGTTTCTCCTTTTGGGACGACTTGGGTATCTTTCTTGCCAATAGTAAACTTGATTCTGGGACCTCTTCATGAAGAAATGGGAACAAACATTAATTTATTTTTCATGCAGAGTTCTTGTTGTTGACGAGCTTCTGCTTCAGATTCTTCTCCTTCCAAATATGTTCTAAAACTTTTCATTTCAAAACCATGCTTGTGTAACCATTCTATAGTGTTGGATAAGATTGGTGCCAATCTCTCTCTGATGCTAGTACTTTCTTTTCTAGACCATTGAATTGCAAGCAACGACTTCTTAGAAATTTCTTGTTCATCATAGATAGCATTCATGATATTGCCAGGATCTGTAAAATCCTCTAGTACGTCAGCAATATCAAGGTCTTTAATCTGTTGTATAGTCAACCTGCAATAATCCATTTTGTGAATGGCTTCTTCATCTCTGCAATCAGCCCAAATGTCCTCAAAACGGTACTTGTGATGATGACCCTTTTGCAATTTCCTTTTGACATCTCGGTAATCAAAACCAAACCTATACTTGTAGGTCCTGATTGTCATGATTTGCATCTTAGCATAAACAGATTTGGCTTTTTTTATAGTCAGGATAATATATCTACCGATTGTCAGTGGGAACTTGAATTTATGCTTGTGAATATTTCTTCATTCTTTGTGCATTGAAATCAACTATCTGTACATCTCCATGAGAACCCACTTGTCTGAAGGATATCATGGCAACATGTAAGGGCAACCAATGTAGCACCCTACTCTCAAATAAGTAAATGTTGGGAATTGTAGAAATATGCATCCAACTTTACTTACTGCCTTATAGGCCTCATCAGATACCCTTCTCCTCTCAAGATTTAGATCAAAATTGAAAAGAAAGGTGTGAAGAAAGCATCATTAACCCTCCTGAAATGATGGAAGCTTTCCTTCAACTCCATTTGATAGAAAAATTTATGCACAGGTACTAGCATCCGATTCCCTTTTGTGGATAGACCTGGAAACTGTCTCATTATAGTTGCTACATACACCAGATAAGAAGTCATATAGAATTTTAATGTAGAAGGCACATTGATCAATTGTTTATGTATTTCATCACTGATTTGTTTGCCCCAATCAATGTGAACTTTTTATCTTCTTATGATTTTGATGTATTCATACATCTAGTCATGAAAAGTAGATGATTTAGGCAAGCCCTTCAATCTGCTCAAGAACGTGATCATATCTTTGACATCATCTTTGAAATCACTTCACAGGAGTCCCTTTGGCCATTTGGAAATAGTTTGCCTAGGCTTCTTCAACCATTGGTTATTTATCAGGTTTTTAGCCTTATTGGGATCAGCGTCATAGACTTCTTGTGCTTTTTGTATCGAGATATCAATGTACGTCTCCATATGTGGAACTTTAAACACAATACCAAAGAAGTTAGGGTCGAGCCTTAAAGTATCGTGCCCAGAAGAATCAATCACACTTCTTCTCTCCCTAATGTAGTGGGATGCAACTTGAAGGAAATTTTTTTTATTGTGTGCAACAATAAGGAACATAGATACCAAATGAAGGTTATTGTGTACAATTGCTCTCATAGAATCAAGAAGAGGCTTCTTCTCAATTTTCTCTGCAAAATCAACTAAGTATTGATGACCAACCTCTATGTCTTTTATCTCTTCCACCTTGGAGACACTACACTCGGTGGATAGAAACCTTGATATTTATTATTCTTTTTTTCTTTAGATTTTGAAGATGAAAAAGGTTTTCTGGCAGTCATCAGAGAGCAACTGAATCTCCGATTAACAACTTTGAGGATCTTGAAAAGAAATTGCAAGATGTGGAGTCAGAACAAATGTTAGTTGAAAAACAACATGGGGATGTGTGAAGTGAGCAACGATGATGAGCAAGTGTGGAGTGAGTGACAAGGCACACAAAACAATGAACAAAGTGGAAGGAGTGAGGTTCGGGACAAAACTGAAAAGTTTTGAAGTGTTTAGGAACAAAATTGGGAAAAGTGCAAGGGTGCTAAATTTTAGTGCTTTTGCACTTGGAGAAAAATGACTTTGGTGTAGGGGCGCTACAAAATAGTGCTCCTACACTTTTAAGTGTTAAGTAAAATTGAAGTATCATTCTGGTGTAATGGCGTTATTTTTTAGCACCACTACACTTTGTCTGAAAAAGTTTTCAAGTAACTATGAGGTGGAAAATTTCAACACCGTGAGACTTTGTGCACAAAAAGATGATGAGTAAAGATGCTTGAGAACAGTGTTTGGAGATAGAAAGCACTGATTTTTCTTATGCCAATACTTGTGAAATTCGTTTTGCAAAGAAACATTTTACATACCCACGCCAACATATTTTGCTTCTTATCGAATCATTAAGAAATGAACAAAAACCCATTGGTAAACATGAGGAAGAGGCCCAACCATGAGAAGAATGTGAAAAAGAAAGGAAGGTTGATAGTAATGATAAAAAATGCGCATCCAAGGAGAGGTCAATACAAACAATACAAGTCTTGTGTCTAAAAAGAAAGCGTGTTTTTAGAAAGCACGAAAAGAATGGATGGCGATGGGAAGAAAAACACATTAGAGAAGAAGAAAATAAAATTAAAACAAAAAAAAATGCATTTATAAATTATTACAAGTTAAAACATAAACATAGAAGAAAAACTAAGAAGAGAGAAACGACTAATAACGTACTTGAGAAGAGAACTCAAAACCCTAGCTCAAATTGAAGGTCTGGAATAAAAAACACATTTTTTCCTAAGGTAGATGTGTGCCTAGCAAAGAGAAAAAGGAGTGGAGACCAAGAATGATAAAAAAGAAACAATAAAATCACTTTTAAGTGATTAAGGAAAGAAAAAACCTAACTCAATTCGCCCCATTAATTGAGGCATAAAAGATGGCATGAAAAGCGAAAAGATGCAAAAGACTTGAAAAAGTGTGCCTAAGCCAAAAATTGGCTAAGTCTAAGGAAAAAATGTAAAGGCGCTAAAATAAAGCGCTTATGCATTTTAAGATAATCACTTTTGTGTAGGGGTACTGATTTTTTGCGCCCTTGCACTTTCAACACTTATTCAAATTTTCAACATGGGCAAGAGTGTTGTTTTTCGGTGCAACTGCACATTTTACAATTTCACTAAGTATGAATAGTGAGACTTCGTAAAGGAGCTCGTTTTGAAGGTCTTCGCAAGGAAAACATAAGGAGCTGCTTAAATTGATTATTTGATGCTTTGGAACTCATTTTGAGGTGGCTTGAAAATACCTCGTTTTGCATGCTTGAACTTCATGAACCTAGGAAACAAACAAGTTTTGTAGGTGGGTTATCCGTGGAATGAGCGCTACTAGATTTTGTGATAACATCTACAAAATGTGCTCCATCTCTCATCAATAGCATGTTGACAAGTGGCGCTTTATCATTGGATCATTTTTAATCCCACATCCTCCATATCTTTCATTCTTCTATCCTTTTTTTCTATAAATAGAGACCTTCTCTATTTGTTTTGGGAGACACAATCAATGTAAAATCATTATGCTCATTTAGAAGGATATTTGGAGCCAAATTTATCATCTTCATATCAATTTCATCCATTCTTCATCCATTTTTATCATTTCTTAGCTAGGTTATGTAAGATTTTCTCTAAGGAAGCATCAAATCATCATCAATCTTCATCAAAGATCATCAAGCTTGCAAAGGAGTTGGGAAAGGGCTAATTTCCACATCAAATTGGCACCAATTCCCCCATGGGATTGGGAGTTTGCATGCTTAAATAGGATTTAATTGCTTTTCTTTTTTGTTCTTCATTTCTTTCCTATTTTGAGCATTGCAAATGAATTGCATGGGGAATCTTAGTTCTAACTTGCATATGGATCTAATATTGTGTTTATTTTCTATGTTTGTGCAGGTCTAGGATTTGGGTTCACATTTTGGCGCTAAAAGGAGGGCGAATCTTGAGAAATTAACACATTTTTTTGGTCAAATTCTGTTGTTTTTTATGTTTTTTTGTCTTTCTAGGTCAAACAACACCACTAGGTCAAGTTGCGATGCATTTGTAGTCTCTATTTTTCCAAATAGCACCACTAATTTCACCAGAGCACCGCTCAAATCCTCAAACAACACAACTTTTGTTCTAGCGTCGCTATTTGGACCCAAACAGTGCCGCTACCTTGAGTTCAAAGGGTGCCACCTTTGATTCTTACCTTTGCACTCAATCTTAAAATGGCCATATCTTGGTCATTTTTTAGTATTTTTTGGACATTTTTTTTAAATGGGGTAGAATTTCATAATCTATCCAATGGTGTAGGTTTTTCTCAACTTTTATAGAGTTAAAATTTCCACCTAATGTCAAATCACAATGAAACTTGGTCTAAATATTAGGGTTTTTATGCTTAATCATTTATCTAACCCTCATATCTTCTTGTTTATTGATTTCATCTAACATTTGGAGCTTGTATTGTAGGTTTTAAAGGATCATGGAGCATAGAAATGAAAAAAATAAAATTATCACATCATTGTATCAAGTGTTTTTGAACACTTTGGAGAGTAATTATAATCCCACTTCTAAGGACTTTGTCATCTTCATGCTCTTTAGGACTCACTAATTTTCATTTGGGCTTTAAAAAAAAAAAGGGGGGATTAAAAAGAACCACAAACAACTTAATAGATTTTGTTTTGGACTTAACAATTGAACAAACAAATCTCACATTTCCTTTTAGTGCTTAAAATGAATCCAATTCTTGCTTTGAAGGATTAAAATGAACATGTTCCTTTTATGTTTTGTAATCTATTATCCAAAGTAATATCATTTAAAAGACATATGCACTTCTCTCGCACCTCACGATGATCTTGAGAATCAAAAGTCTTTTGGTGATAATAAGTTGTATAAGCGACTGCCTCCACACTTCAATTTGGATTCTTAAAATTGAACAAATCTTGCGAGTGTGAGTGGAATATATTGTGATCAAACTATAGATGTTTTTGCTCATTTTTGTGTTATCTTAGAGGGCATGCCTTGTGGGAAAAAATAATCACCCAAGGGAACAACCCAACTGGGAACACACTAAAGCCAAGCAATTTCCAACTGGTATGTAAGTGTGGGTACTTGAGGAAAGACAAGTATCATGAGGATTGTTCCAACAAGAAGGGAAACAATGGTCTCTCATCGCATGGATGATCCCCCATGAACAAAATTCCCCTACTAGAACCTTTGTTTAGAAAGGCCAAAATCCTTGATCTATTTCTTGGTGCAAGAACGGTCGTTCTGAAGTTGCCCCACATTTTTACGGCTTTTAGTAAATATGAGAAGTATTCCATGAGATATTCATTGGTATTGATGCTTAGTTGACCTGAGAAGTGAGTGCACTATAAGGGGGAGCCTATGTGGTCGAGCATCTAATCATCCCTTAAAATTAGGCGTAGATGGATTTATCCAAGTGGGGATTCAACAAATATTGCCTCAATATCCATAGGGTTGTGCATGTTCCTGGAATCAAAACACTTTGCTTGAATCTTAAGCATTGGGAAACAAACATTCAACATGATCATCAAATTCCAAGCCTTTTAGGAATAGAAAATACCTTTGACAAAATCCAAGTGATATTGCTTGCCCTAGGGATTTTATCCTTAGAGTTTTCTAAGTATTTGTATTTTCATCTCAATTTGCTCTCACTAAAGTCAACAATAGGAGACTAGTGCCTTGATTTCCTTGATTTCCAAATAATGGACTGAGGGATGAAAATAAATAAGGACATTAGACATTTAGTTTGAAAAGATAAGGCAAGAAAGTGTTTGCAGTAAAAAGAATCCATTAAGCAAAGATTAAATCAATTAGACCCCACACATGTGCTTGTTATCTTTTGTCTTATTGTCTTCCAAGCAAAACATTGGTCTTTTGGTTTGAACTACTCTTAGGGAAAAGCAAGTTCTTCAATATCTTGGTCTTGTAAACAAGGTCCTTAGGTTCATTTAGGATCAAAATCAAACACTTCATCTATCCAAACATTTATCACCTCCATCCCACAAACAACTTTAGAGCTTTATCTAGACTTTGGTACATCCTTAAACCAAATCAAAATCATTTGTTTAGTTAGGTGTGTGTGGATGAATCCTTCCTCACACACTTAGTTAAATTATCACCCTTTCAAATGAGTTCATCCTAAGATCACATCTAACATCTTAGGGTTTACAAGTTCATTATCCAAATCAAACCAATCAAAATCAAATCCTAAAGTCTAGTATCCCTCCAAGGTTTCTAAAAGTTCAACACCAACATCATTCACCCCTTTGATCATTCATCTCATCATTAGTCCTAAAATCCTTTAGAGGTCAACAAGGTCAAAAGACAAGAAAAACATGAATATACACTTGCTCCATACATCACGAGTGATCTAAATCAACCAAACTATCAAAGCCTTACAATGCCAATTTATTATAAAAACTCACATTTATACAATCCATACATGGGATCATTATCCCTTACAAACCTCAATGGCACACCAAATGTGAGTATTCCCAATCTAAATTTTGGAACACCTTTCCCTATGATAGATTTAAATCAAAGTCCAAACCTACAAATCTATCAACCAAACAATCAATGCATGAGTCTTCAACAAAACAACATTATCCAATCAAATTCATACATACCAAATGTGAATATACCAAGCACAAGTTTACCAAACATGAACATTTCAAATCCACATTTGGTAAACTTTGGGATAGATTTGTTTGTGAATCATACAAATGTTGTTCAAATACAAAACAATATGTTAACAACTCCATGTATTGATCCAAGTCAAGGTAACACCATGCAAAATTAAAGTTACCTAAATCAAGGCAATATATTTCCAAATCACAACAATGTTCAAATTAAACCTATCATGCCAAATCAAGGCATCATCCCAAATCAGAACATTGTCCAAAATCAATCAACACATCTCCAAAATCAATCACCACAAGGTCAATTTAAGGTAAAAATCTCAGAAGGTAACAAATGAAAATACACACCCCTTGGGAGACCAATCGAATTGGTCATGCAACAATTGGCACAAGAAAATCTAATAAAAAATTCCACTTATGAGAACTATCAAGAGCCCCTAGTGAAACCACCATGGTATAATGAAAACCACCTTTGTGAGTATCACAAAATAAAGGGACACACAACATCGAATTTTACTCAACTCAAACATCTCATGCAAGACCTTATTGATAAAAAAAAAACTATTGGGGATAATAAATTTTCAACCACTAGCGATAGTAGTGACAATTTGTCGACCACAATTATTGAAAATAATGATCAAGATATATCCACCAATAATCATGTTGAAAATGTTTCTACATAATCCAATGAGTTAGAGGACATATCTCAAGAATTTATTCCAAAGCATGATCAACATCTTTCACCAAAGTCTAGCAATGATCCTTTCCAAGACATGTTTTTAGATATTGAAGGAATCTTCAACTCAACATTTGATCCAAGTCCACTCAAAGATCAAGAGGATACTGAGCCATTTCCCATGCCTAATGAAGACATCCAAGAAACCTTTTTAAGCAATCCATCCTTTGAAATTGACCGATGTCAAGAAGTTGATCCAAAGTATGTCGAAAGCAATTATGAAATCATTCAAGATCAAGAATTTTTTATCTCCAAGCTACTACAATGATGCAATGGACTCTCTCCTATCTATACATGATGATCACATCCACATAGCACATACTCCTCTATCTACCCATGAGATGATTTATTTGGATAAACATGTAGATGATCTTCATTTAGAGCAGGATTCCTTTACTCCTGACATTGTTACACAAAAAGAGCAGGTTATTGATTCGTACAGTCAAACTGAGTTGTCAACATCAGGATTAGATATATCCCAAATTCAAACTAAGGACATCATGTATGAAGATATCCATCATTATCCACTCAAGGAAACAAGTGAGATAGAATATGGTATTCTAGAGTTAGCAAAGAAACAAATTGAAATAACATCACTTGCAGTGGTCATTTATTAGAGAATGCATTCTAAACAGGACCTCTTGAAATAGGCAGAATCAAGGAACAAAGGTGATACTACCACCATACTAGGGGAAACTATGTCTCAAGCAAATTTCAACATAGGGAGCACGAAGAATCCTTATGATGAAACCAATGTCAATACTATAATCAACCACATCATGAATCTTCATCCACCCATCACCCCATCCACGAATTGGGACCAAAATTGAAAGAAATATTTGAATCAAAGCAAGAAGAACATCATCAAAGAAAAAGTAGCTGAGAAGCATAGTGGACAAATCAAATACACATGGATACTGTGCAAACCCTTTTTCTTAATACCTGCAAAACAACATGAATAAACGAGTTAGACAAGGAATTAAGAGCCAAAAGAAGGATTCCCCATGAAATCCATTTACAAATCAAACTAGGAATGCAAATAATGAAGAACACAATAAAATTGATAAAGCAAAGATTAAATCCTAATTTAAATAGCAAAGACTTGATCCTATGGGGGAATTGGTGCCAATTTGATGTGAAAATTGGCCCTTTCCCAATTCCTATGATGCAAGAATCGAATGTTGAAGAGTGTTGATCCACTTTGATGATGAAGGTGAGAGCTCCAAGCCTAAAATCTGCAATATCCTAGCTAAGAACTCAAATGATGGATGAAAATGGCTAAGTATTTTAGCATGGTAACTTTGCTTGGATTGCGGATGATCAAATGAAGAGAGGAGATCTTCATTTATAGGATTTCAAGATTGATGAAAGTCCAAATTTGAGCAATGTGGGACTAACATTCATCCAATGATATGGTGCCACTTGTCAAGCCATGAATGGATGATGGATGTGCAAGATTTGGGATTTGTGCCAAAGAGGGGGAAATTTGAAATTTGAAATTGAGAGTTAATGTTTAGTGGGGGACATGTAAGAGTTTATTAATGGCTTTGTTGGATGTACATGCCCACTTGATTTTGAATTCAAATTGAGAGAATATTCTAAAAGATGCCATGTGAGGGAAAATAGGGATTTAATAAATGAATTAAATCTATTTTCATGTGCAACTTGCATTATCTAGAGGATGTGACATGAGATTAGATTAAATTAATCAAGGGTTTAATTAATTTAACATGAGATTTGATGATGTGACTTATTTGATTTAGATTTATGGATTTATTTAAATCAAATAAGAGAGGAATATAATAAGAGGCTAATTAAATAAGGATTTTGATTTATTTAATTAAAAGGGATGGTGTTAGATTAAATCAAATAAGGTTTTAATTTATTTAATTTAATGGATAGACTTTAGAATTTTAATCAAATAAATTGATTATTTAATTAAATAAGGATAATTAGATTAGATGGGTTGATTTAATTAACAAGAGAAAATTAGATAAAGTGATTTATTCAATTAAGAGACAAGTATTGATGAATTTAATCAGATAGGGGAATTTGATTAAATGGTTAGACTAAGGGATGATTCGGGAAAAAATGATGTTAGTAAGTCAAGATCAAGTGCACGATGTCAATCAGTATATTTTGTATGTCTACATTTTGCCCCTCTTTGAAGTAATGCACTCGTTGCGTTAGTTCAAAAAATAATTGATCTCGATCAAGGCCAAAGTTTTCGATATTTAAAAACTTGCCCCACTGCTGCATGGCGAGGGAAAACATGTCATTATAATGCCCCCTCGAGAGATCAGATGAAAATTTTAATTAATTTTTTTGGGTGATCTCACGAAAAAAAGATGACAAAGTGTCCACTAGGTCCAAATGGGCTCCAAGAGGTCAAAAACATGTCTAAATGCAATAAATCGATGAAAAACAGACCTCAAATGGATAAACCCAGTTTTAGGGGTTCAAAACCCTAGCAAGACAACCCTAAAGGGTCAAAAAACCCTAATTTTTAGATAAAAAGGGGCCCAAGGGGTCACTTTCAAGTCATTTTCACACACCTCCACCAGCAAACCTTGAGATTCGAGCTCTGACCTTCTGACGATATGGCGCAACAATAGCTTCCTCTACACATTTCAGATGGAGTTCAGACCTACCAGCGGCCACCAGGCATTGGGGCACCGGTATGTGGTCCCTACCGAAGCTTAATTTTTTCATTTGATGCATTTATTAGGCCTTCAAAGATGAACCTGACTCCAGCGGTGCTATTATAGCACCACTCGGTGTTTGAATTGCATCGCTATCTTTCTTTTTGCACCGCAGCAGTGCAGTTTGGAGTTTAGAAACTCCACCGCTGGGATCAGGCTTAGCTCGGACTCAGCAGGCCAGTTTGGAAAAGTGCACCGCGATGGCACCCTTTTCATGCAAATGGCGACGCTGGGGGTTAAAGTGCGTCGTGACAGTGCTATTAGGGTCTAGCGTTGGAGTTTGAGGAAACTCAAACTGCGACGTGTTCACAAACTGTGCCGCTAGATGCAAGTTTGGAGCATTAAACTAGGATTTTTTTGAAATTTTTAATGTGCTGACTTTCCTTGATGTAGGATGGGCCGAGGGAGCTCTACTCTCGGGAGCACTGGTCACGGGATTTGGCGAGCGTCCTATGAGATTTGAGCGACTGAGACCAGGATCGACTGGGAGTCGTAGGACTGTGGCACATTGCATACGCAACGCCCGTGCGCACACACCTCGGGATGCTGTCAACGCTGGCCGAGAGGTGGCATAGCGAGACCTCGTTGTTTCATCTTCCCACTGGTGAGGCGGCCGTCATTTTGGAGGATGTCTGGTGTATACTATGATTGCCCATTCATGGTTGCCAGGAAATCTTTGACATAGAGGAGGGACACGAGTGATGTACCAGAGTCCTCGCCATGCGAGATGTTATATATTGCGAGGGTCAGATCGAGCTGGAGAGATATAGAGCTATAGCACCTCCCTACTGTTGGGCAGTTGCGGCGATCATTTCTGGTTTGGTTGCCCCAGACAGGCGAGGACGGTACTTCAGTCTGAGTTGGGGATATTGCTAGGAGAGGATGGTTTAGGACAGGTCGGTTCGGTTTGCATGGGGACTCGTCCTCCTGGCCTCACTCTACAGGGATCTCCACGAGTATGTTTATGTGGATGGCAGAGCACTAGGAGCTGGAGTGACTCTTCTTCATATTTGGGTGTGGAAGCACATTTCTATGCTACGTCCACAGGTTGTTCTAGTTCTGATGGGGGCAGAGGATGCCCTTGTTACTCAGTACAGAGGCGGTGTGTCCTTCACACACACTGGAGAGTAGAGGATCCCCTATTAGAGGCGGGTCCTGGATGAGATGCTCGTGTTTACTTGGCATCCATATCTTGGTTGGCCCAGATGGGCCGACGATGCTGCCCAACTTTTCTATTGCTGCTAGGACCGATACATGCAGGGGCAGGAGCATACAATGATTGAGCGATATCTGCCAAGGTGCGTGCAACGTTAGTTTGGAGAGTCGCAGGATCAGTCGGATAATGATTATGTAGCTGTCTTCGCATGAAGCATGATACAGATAGCATGGGGTCTGGTATTCCTACCATGGAGGCAGTTGACAGCTTTCACCAGCTGGTAGCCCGACTGTGGGCTTATGATCAGGGCCCCATAGATCTAGGCACCACACAGGCCTACAGAGACTAGTTCAGACCTCCTCTCCGATTGACTATTCCTGGAGAGGATCCAGAGGCACGTAGGGTTAGAGGCAGGGGGAGAGGATGAGACCGAGGACCAAGGATCATGGTTCGATTGGATCCATTAGAGGTGCCCCCAGTTCCAATTGGTCACGGGGATGTCCCCATGCAGGACGAGCAGCAGGATCCACCAGTCCCACCACCACGAGCCACGGGTGAGGCTCAGCCTCAAGCGCAGCCACAGGTACAACTAGCAGGGTAGGTGGACGGATGAGATGCCTTAATTTTACAGTTACAGGCACAGGTTTAGGCAGTGATGGCCGAGAGGAACTAGGCACGGGCTAAGAGAGATCAGCTCAGAGCAGAGAGGGACTAGGTGGTCCAACAGAGACAGGTTGCAGAGTTACAGGCAGCCATAGAGCTAGGCTGCAGGCAGCAGATTGAGAGTATGACAGCCTCCTCATCCTAGGGTACAGTTCCGATGAGATCCTACAGGGAGGCCATTCGAGAGATTGAGTACTATCGTCTAGCTTATCATGATACAGTGCCCCGAGCAAACTAGGTCCCAGAGTATTCAGAGCGGGCCAACCAGAGACCACTAGAGGGTCACAGTGACAGAGGTGAGGGCAACATTCACAGAGATCGACCGTGATTCAGATGATACACATTTTTTGTGCCTTATGGGCTCATTTTTGATAGCCCGATGGGCGTTTTGTACTTATTGACATACATGTACAGTGATCCGATTGATTATTTTGTACTATGACAGTTGATGACGTGATATATATATATATATATATGAGTTGATTTGGATGAGATGCAATGTATTCTTGTATACATGGATGGTTTATTTCTATATGTTTTGTAGTCATGCTTTATATATGTATTTTTTTCTAATGATGTATGCGATGCCATGGTGTGCAATGATGTTATCTATATAATGATGTAATTTTATGCCAATGTAATATGTGATATGGATTTGATTTATGGTATATGCAATGATGTGTGTAATAATGCCTAATTATGAGATGATTTATGAATGGATGTAATATGCTGCGATGGTCATGATATGATGCGAATGATTTTATGAGATGCTTTAAAATAACAAATGTTTTTATCCTAAATGACGTGTGTGATGCAATGATATGTTAATGTAAAGTGATATGCTGATGTGTAATGAATTAAATGCTTATATGCCTATTTGCTTATGATTATGCAAAAATGATTATGGAATGCTTTTGTAGATGCTATGTGATGATTTAGATGGTAATATGAAATGGTTATGAGACTGCAAAAGAATGTTATGCGATGTAATGCTATGGGTGAAATGTGATGACATGTATGCACCTATCTATGAAAAATATTTATAATAACCTATTTATATGATGATTAAAATGTAATGCGTATGTTTCCTATACAATATGTTTATGCAGTGCTTAAGCAAATGTGCTAATGATTTGTGGATGTAGGATCGAAGATGATGATGGTGATGATGATCAACTGTACTAGTACCTTGTTAGTGTGGTTAGTGAGAAAAGAAGAAGTCATTTCAACGAGACGCAAGATGACACAAATGCAAATGATGATGATGATGATGATTATGATTACTTGCAGAGGAATTGGGATTTTCAAAGGGCCAAAAATTCTTATGTTTGATAACACACGTGGTACGATGCATCGAGGTATAGAAAACCAGGATGGCATGATACTTAGTGTGATGGACTTTGACTCGACAATCAGATAGGAGTATTCTTGTTCACACCTAACATATGGGAACCTTGCTAGGATGTACTTCAAAAGTTTTTGACACCTTGGACTAGAACACAGAAAGATAAGTCTATCCTGCAATAGTCAACAAGTTGCCCTAGACGTCTTCTATCCATACATGACAAAGCAAGTATTCACCAAGTTATATTGCAAGAACATCCAACAAACACAACAGACAAAAGATAATGATCATTGCCCCATTCCTATTTCTCTAAATCCGTTGTTTTGGGATATCATCGAGACGTCCTTGGAATGAGTGCAAAATAAGAAAAGTCCAGAAGATAAAGACCAAGTAAACAAACAAACTAATGCTCTTCAATACTGCTAACGGGAAAAGGATGTGTTTTCTAAGATGATAATACAAAACTTATTGCCAAAAGATAATGCCCTTTGTAGGAAGGATTCATCCTAGGACATGTTAGTGGATGGTGGCACGTCATTTTATTTATAAGGGATGATTGATATGGGACCATTTCAGATGATATAATATCAATACAAAGAGATGACCAACTTGCTTACGTACTTGACTTAGACTTGAGGCTTAACGCTTTTGAGTTTTCACTTTTAACCTGCTAGACTTGTTTCTGATTGTTTTACCAAAGGTTGAGGATGATGATCAGTTTATTATGAGTGGTGCTTATCGCAGGTACAAGCGAGACGAGGCGGATGGATTTTTTCAAATATTTGGATGTTTTTGATGTTTTTGAAATGTTTTGAGGCTATTTTTGGTATTTTTTGAGATTTTCAAATGTTTTGATTTTTTATTTTCCAATGTTTTTGGGATTTTCTTAGATTTTGACCAAGAGACCGACCTAAAGACCTATCCTAGGGGCCTTGGGGGCTGATCGATAGATTAGACTTGCCTACATTATACATGCAGAGACCATGTAGTTCGACAGATGAGTTGACCAATTTACAGATGATGATATACATGATGAGATGTCAACTTATTATGACAGACTCCTATAGGACTGACCTAAATGTCTCGGGGGATGATCAAAGATCAACCTTTCCTACGTTCAAGCATAGAGACGACATAGTTCGATAGACGAGTTGACCAATTTACAGATGATGATATACATGATGAGATGTCAACTTATTATGACGGACTCCTATAGGACTGACCTAAATGTCTCGGGGGATGATCAAAGATCAACCTTGCCTACGTTCAAGCTCAGAGATGACGTAGTTCGACAAGACGACTCTGTTTTTTTTACTTTTTGAATGAGTTTTTGACTTGTTTTTGGATTTTGATATGTTTTGATGTTTTTGGATTTTGTGCTTTTCTAATGTTTTGGGATTTTATGATGTTTTATGATTTTTTGATTTTTTGATGTTTTTGGATTTTCTGATTTAAGGACTTTAAAATCATACACGAATCTAATTCGGTGAGAACGTGCCCTCAGCGTGATGCAATAGACTACTCTGATGAAGGCAGGACAAACTGACCTTGAGGATGGGCCAAGTAATACTAGGAGGGATCACAATACGAAAACAAGACCAAGCTATGGTGTAGATGTGAGTGGATGAATGATGAATGGAGATCTGGATGCAATGGATGATGGAAGTGAAATGGATGGATGATGCCGAAAAATTCGTAAAGATCCTGGTGGATAGGAAAGTGCTTATTTATGCAAGGCGCCTGTTTGCCAGGTTTTCACCGAGGTACCTGCCCAAAGTGCCACCAAAGTGGTTTTCACTAGAGGATGATTTTTCTCTTTACTATTTTTGATTCTTATTCTGATTTTCTGGTTCTATACCTTGATAGAATTAGGCATAAAACTTTTTGAGATGGGAACTAGTCATGGGCTCCTGCAGAGGTTCCCCTTCAGGTGTTGATAATTGATATGCCCCTGATGTGTAATTTGCTATGATGACAAAAGGTCCTAACCAATTAGGTTTGAACTTGCCTTTGCTGCTGGGGTTTTGGAAATTCTTCTGAGTTTCTTTTAAGACCAGTTCTCTGACTTGGAAAGTTTTGCTTTTGATCTTCTTATTATAGTTCTTTTTGAGTCTATTCTGATAGACTTGCAAATGATTTAAAGCATCTATTCGTCTCTCATCCAGTAGCTCTAGCTTGTTTAATCTTGACACTCGATACTCTTCATCCGTGATGAGGTTTTGCAGTGATATCCTAAGGGATATGAGCTTGATCTCAATGGGGAGTACCGCTTCTGATCCGTAGACTAGGGAGAATGGGGTGGTGTCGGTGGGTGTGCAAATGCTGGTTCGGTAGGCCCAGAGGGCGGGATTAAGTTGTAGATGCCAGTCACGACTTGCGTCATTGACTATTTTCTCTAGTGTTTTCAAGATGGTTTTGTTTGTAGCTTCTGCTTGGCCATTTCCTTGGGGATAGTACGGGGTGGAGAAGCAATGTTGGATTTTGAATTTCTCGCACAAGTCACAAACTTCCGGATTTTTGAATGGTGTCCCATTATCTGAGATAATGGCTTGTGGAACACCATAGCGGCATATGAGATAGTTCAGGATGAACTTTGAGATATGCTTTCTAGTGATATATGTCATGGGTATGGCCTCGACCCACTTATTAAAGTACTCAGTTGCAGTTACGATAAATTCGTGGCCGTTGGATGAGGTGGGTGTGATTTTCCCAATGAGATCGAGTCCCCACTACGAGAAAGGCCATGGTGTAACGATTGGATGAAGCTCTTGGGCTGGAGCATGGATAAGGTCCCCATGTTGCTGACATTGTATACACCTCTTAGCATGATCATGTGCTTCTCTTTCCATTGTGGGCCAATAATACCCCATCCTTAGCAGTTTCTTGGTGATGGTCATCCCACTCGAGTGTGAGCCACATATACCATTATGAACCTCGGTTAGAGCGGTTAATGCCTTCTCAACATTTAGACAGCGCAGTAAGGTCCCTTCTATGATTCTACGATATAGGGTATCACTTAGGATGACAAATCTAGATGCCTTTTTGACAAAGGTTCGTTTTAGGTTTGATGGCAGGTCAGCGGTATAACTCCTATGCGAAGATAAGTATAGATATCATGATACCAAGGATTGCTAGGACCAACGATTTCACACACATATTCTAATTCTGGTACCTTGAATGTGGGAACGAGAAGCTGCTTGATCAAAAATTCATATTTTGGTACGTTATGAGGGATGTCTAATAGGGACCCAATTGTAGCCATGGCATTTGCTGCTATGTTGTTGGTTCTTGGAATCTGCTCAAATGTTATGTTAATGAAGGATTCCTTTAAAGTCTCCACTAGTTTCTTGTATGGAGTGAGCTTATCATCCTTAGTCTGATATTCATTATTGACCTAATTTATGATTAATTGAGAATCTCCATACACTTTGAGGGCTATGATGTTCCATTGTACTGCTATCCTGAGACCTATAGTCAAAGCCTCGTATTCCGCTATATTGTTGGTGCAAGGAAATGCCAATTTTTATGACTTTGGTATGCAATCCCCTTGTGGGGTGATGAAGAAGACACTAGCTCCTGATCCATGTTGTGTGTATGAACCATCGAAGTATAGTTTCCAATGGTCAGTTACGTTGAGGTTAAAAATGGACTCATCTGGGAATTCTGAGACAAGAGGATTCTCAGAGTAAATAGGTGCTTCTGCTAGTTGATCCACAATAACCTATCCCTTGATTGCTTTCCTCTCTACATACTCAATGTCATACTCTGACAGTATCATTACCCATTTTCCCATTCTGCCTGTGAGCATTGCCTTTGATAGTAGATACTTGAGGGGATCAATTTTTGCAATGAGCTTTATCTTATGTGCCAACATGTAATGTTTGAATTTCTGGGATGCAAACACTACTGTAAGACAAGCTTTCTCGATGAATGAGTAGTTTAGCTCATGACCAACCATTGTCCTGCTGATATAGTAGATAGCCCTCTTTGTTCCGTTTTCATCATGCTGAGCCAAGAGAGCTCCAAGGGCTATTATTGTTGCTAACACATATAAGATCAATGGCTTTCTCGGGATGGGTGGCATTAAAACTGGTGGTGTTAGTAGATATTCCTTTATTTTGTTGAATGCCTCCTCGTATTTTGTATCCCATTTGTATGATACCCCCTTGTGGAGTAGGTGAGAATATGGGTTATGCTTATTCGCCAGTTGTGCTATGAATCTTCTAATGGATTGGAGCCTACCTTGGAGACCTCTTAGTTGTTTCAATTTTTGTGGTGCTTCCATCTCAAGGATTACTTTTACTTTTGCAAGATCCACCTCGATACCCCTCATGGAGACTATGTATCCTAGTAATTTGCCCGATTGTATGCCGAAGACACACTTCTTGGGATTTAGTCTAACTTTGTATTCCTCTAATCTGTCAAAGATAGCACTTAGAGTTGCTATATGATCTTTTCTCTTTCTTGACTTAGCTAGGATGTCGTCGACATAGTCTTCAACTATTTTGTGAATCATGTCATGGAAGATCAATGTAATGGCTCGTTGATATGTTGCTCCAACGTTCTTTAGGCCGAATGGCATCATGTTCTAGCAGTAGGTCCCCCATGGACAAGTAAAAGCTGTCTTATGTTGGTCTTCTTTTGCTATCATAATCTGGTTGTATCCTGAAAATCTGTCCATTAGTGATAGCATCTCATGCCCTGCTGTCATGTCCACTATCATATCGATATTGGGAAGTGGAAAGTCATCCTTGGGACATGCTTTGTTCAAATCTCTGAAATCTGTACAAATTCTGATGGCTCTGTCAGATTTTGAAACAGGTACCAAATTGGACACCCATTCTGGGTAATCAATTGGTCGGATAAATCCTGCATCTAGCAACTTTTTGAGCTCCATTTTAACTAACAAGGCAATTTGGGGATGTATTTTTTGAAGCTTTTGTTTGAACGGTTTTGCTTCTGGATCTAGCCCTGGCATGTCAGCATAACTCCATGCGAAATTTATTTGTCTTTCTTTTAGGAATGCTGCTAGGAGTTCTTGTTCTTCTAATAATAGTGATTCTGCATAGAATGTGATATGCAGGGCCTCCTCTGTTCCTATGTTGACCGGATTGCACTTTTCAGCTAAGACTGCTAACTTCTCCTGATGAATAGCTCTTAGAGGAAGATTGAATCCTTCATCCTCGGGCGCCTCAGAGAGGTTTTCACCATTGGATACGTCCTTTATTTTTACTATTTTTTTTCAAAGAGTGCCATAGTGTGGTTTTCACTCAAGGACTTGGATATGATTCTTAGTTTCTCACTTTTGCGACTGAAGGATTCAATCGTTTCCCTGTAATAAGCTTGTGTGTCTAATTCCATTATAAATCTTGCCTTATGATCCCCATCCGAAAGGTTATCCCTCAGTCCCATGAATTCTAAGAGTGCCTCATCATTTTCAAATGTATTGAGAACTGGTGGTCCTTGTTGGTCATAGTCGATCAATTGGGGGTAGACTAGGCGGATCTCATGATTTTGATGATTAGATTCGAATGATAAGGTACTAATCATGCAAAGGGTGGTGTCCTCGAATAACCTAGGGAGATTGGATATGGTATCTTCGTCATCACTACTAGTGTAGGGGTTAGTTATGAAGTTATGTGTGTTGCTACCTATGACTATTGGTGAGTGTACTTGTACTAACACTAGCTGAAGAGAGACATTAGCAGCTCTAACCGAAGGACTTCGGCCACGTATGGTTATTCTCAAAGGGGTACATCCAAGGCCAAGATTTGTTATGGGTCGTGTCTCTGGCATGATGGGTATTATAAGGCCATTATCGTTCTGTCCCAATCTTTGATTTCTTTTGTAACCCATTGTGAGCATCATTTGTAGGCCCTTTCTTGTCTCATCCATTTGTAATTCAGGTGTTGGTCTTTCATCTCGATACAACATGTGAGATGGATCTGCGTCAATAACTTCTCGGCCAAGGTCTCCCCAGCTTGTGAATTCAGGATAATTTTTAGGATACATTTGTGATGTGGAAGCTTGGTTTTCTTGTGGGTGTCCCCGTGATCTAGGAGATTGTGGTAACTTTCCTATCACAAAAGCATTGTTAGGGAGCTTGTAGCTTGCACAACCGTCCTACTGGATGATCAGCTTGATGTCAAAGATGGTAGGAATAGTGGGGATGGTGGGTGTCTCAATCGCAGAAGTGGATGCGAGAGTGGCGGAGTCAATGTATGGTGTGGATGGGCCTTCATCATTTTTTGGCACTTGGGGGATTTTGTAGTATTTGGCCTCAATATTTTTGCAATATGAAAACGGTTCGGGATCTCCATGAATGGTAACCTCTTGTCCATTATGTGTAAATTTCACACATTGGTGGAAGGTTGATGCTACATCTTTCATTGCATGGATCGATGGGCATCCGAGGAGGATATTATATGGCAAGTCAAGGTCCAAGACTTGACAGGTGGTTTCCATTATGGTAGGCCCTACTTGAATGGGGAGTTTAATCGTGCCCTAAGACACTCTTTCTTGGTCATCATATGCTCTTATCGTGATGCCTTTACCTTTGTCAATGGAATCTTCTGCTATTTTCAACTGCTTGATGAGGCTAAGAGAGCAGATGTTCAAACCTGCACTTCCATCCACCAAGACCCTTTTGATTTTGCTCTTGTTCACAATGGCTTCTAAGTGAAGTGCACGGTTGTGAGATGGTTGGGCAGGGAAATCTTGGTTAGAGAATGTAAGAAGATTAGGCGTAATACTATTTCTGACCATAGCTTGGAATTGTTCTGCATCGAGGTCTGTGGGGATGGTGGATGAGGCTAATGCTTCCTCGAGGATCTTCTTATGGGCTGATGATATTTTTAACAACTCCAAGATGGAGATGTGTGCTAGTGTTCTCTTGAGTTGTTCTACAACATTGTAACTATGTGGAATGGCTCTTGATGAAGGGATTCAATTGGGTTGGGATGATCCTGCAATGGTGACTTTGCCGCCTCTTGTGGTGACTCCACAATCTTTAGCATGGGCACCCTTGATAGTGATGACCATGCAGTATTCATTTAGGGAGGCGATGACTATTTTGTATACATGATTTACACTGCGCTTCCCTTTATCATTTTTGTTCCCTTTGTTGCCATGATTCGGCATCGGATTCGTGTAGATTTTTAGATCCTGATTTCCGATAGGTTGTTTCCACGTTTATGATTCTCTTGTCAGTGAGATCTTGGATGATATTTTTGAGTCTCATGCAATTGTTTGTGGTGTGACCTTTGATCTTATGAAATTCGCAAAGTTGATTCTCGTTATACCAAGGTGGTTTGACATCAGGTTCTTGGTAATTTTCAAATGTAGGAGGCTTGATGAGTTTTTCGTCTATCAACTTTTTCATTATGTCCTCTAGTGGTTCCCCCAAGATAGCGTATTTTCATTTGGGATAATTTTTGCATTGGGGTGGTCCTCTTTGATCATTGAGGTTAT
Organism: Sequoia sempervirens; assembly: GCA_007258455.2. Classification (NCBI taxonomy): domain Eukaryota; kingdom Viridiplantae; phylum Streptophyta; class Pinopsida; order Cupressales; family Cupressaceae; genus Sequoia; species Sequoia sempervirens. The sequence goes on from VDFB02193867.1 coordinate 311,770,958, forward strand.
TGATAGTAGGATTGTTATTGGGTTGATATGTTGTGTGATGAGTGTTTTGGCATTTATTATGGATTTGTGGTGTGGGTGTGTTTTGGCGTGGACCACTAATGACCACCTTGGAATCTACAACACCATCATTAGTAATGTTCTTGTTCCTTGCCCATGTGCGAGGTTTATTGTTGTAATTGGATGATGGGTGGTTGTTTTGTTGTTCATGATATGATGTTGGCTCCGCAAGTTGAGTCACAAGAGCTCTTTCGATGCTAAGCGCCTTGGAAATCAGTTGATTGTATGTGGTGATTCCATGAACCTTGAGATGAAATGACAAGTGGCTTTCAAGGTTGGCTATGATGGTGCAGACTTGTTATTCTTCTGGCATGGTCCACTTGCTCTGATTGGCCTTGGATCGCCATCGTTGAAGGAATGAGGCAAAAGATTCATTTTTTCCTTATTTTAGAGCATATAGTTCTTCAAGACTGATATCCATTGCAATGTTACATGCATAGTTTTTAATGAATGCATCCCTGATTTCTTGGAATGTTCTAATGCCTGAATGTAAGCGAAAGAACCATTCTATAGCGGTACCTGCCAAGCTTCTAGGAAATAGCCGCATCAAATAAGTATCGTCATATGCGACTTCCATGCAATGAACCTGGAATTCCCTGATGTGATCTTCAGGGTTTCCCATCCCTCGATATTTGTCAAATTTGGGGATTTCGAATCCCTTGGGGAATGGTTTCATTTCTAAGCTCCTATCAAATGGATAAGGGCACAAGTTGCTTGATGTTTTGGTTGTTCACCCTGATTGAAGGTCAAGCACTTGTTGCGAGAGCAACTTGAGTTGTGTCGTCACATCATTTTGCCTATTAGGGGGTGGGATGAAGGTGTTTTGGGGTGTTTGAATTATTGTTTGAATGGATGGGTTGGTTGGTGCGTTGTTGGATGGTATCGATATGTTCTGGCGGGCGAAGTAGGCTTCTACTTGCTTTTGTATGAACAACGCTTGTTAATCTTGTTGTTGTGCTAAGATTTGTGCTTGTTGTTACACTTGTTGTTGTTCCAACAATGCTTGTTTTTGTTCCCACAACACTTGTTGTTGGGCTGCCAATTCTGTTGCTTATTGTTGCTCTTGGTATTGCTTTAGTGCTTGCTGATATGCTTGCACTTGCACTACTTGTGCAAGAAGTTGTGCTTGTGCTTGTGCGGCTTGTTGCTACAATAATAGTTGTGCTTGAGTGACCCTTTGTGCTTGTAATGCTTGCGCATCTTGGGCAACTTGAGCGGCTTGTTGTTTTTGTTGTTGTTTTAGTAAAGCTTGAGCTTGTTGAGCTTGTAATGTGGCTTGTGCAACTTGGGCGGCTTGAGCAGCTTGTTGTACAACTTTTTGTTTTTGAACTTGTTGGTATAGTCTTTGGAAAGCAGTTTGCAATTCTGCATTGTATTGGTTTGATGTGGTAAATGTTGGTGGTGGTGGGGGTGGTGGTGGATTTGGGATGGGGGTAGATGATGATGTTGTGTTGATGTTTTGGGTGTTTGATAGTGGTATTGATGTTATTGGTCCTTGAGAGACCAAGCTTTGTGATGTTAGGGGTGTGTTTGATGATGTTGCCATTGCTTGTGTGTTTGTCGTTTGTTGTTGTGATATCAACGACAAATTTTGTGTGTTTGGTGTAATGCTTTGATTGATGGTTGGGATATAGGTTTGATTGATATTAGGTAGGGGAGGGAGCCCTAAACCAAGGAGTGGTGTGGATGATAGTGGCAATGGCAGGAGAAGTGGAAATGTGAGAGGTGTGAGTTGTTGTGAAAATGTCGTGGTGTCGAATAAGCCCCCTAGTCCGAACATATCTCCCTCTTCTTGTGAATTTGTGAGAAGAGGTGTTTGTGGTGCTCCATGCAAAGATGTTGATGATGGGTCATAATGTAAAGTGAGAGGAACATTTTTGTGTAATGGGTTGTTGACTATGTTTTGTTCCAAGGTGGTGCTTATGTCCAAGTTTTGATTATTAACAAGGGGATGTGATTGAAGAGCATTAAGAAATGTGTTTCCCTTGTTGACATTGGGTTGTGTTGGAGCAAATGATGTTGTGATTTGCAGGATGTTTTGAGATGGGGCTGTAGATGAAATGGGAATGGTGGATGAGATTGGAGAAAATGATGTATCCACTATAGTACTCGCATCAAAATCTAAAGGCAACTTGGCCCCTTGTTTCGCTAGTTCAAGCATGTACAACGAAGGGTTAAGTCTCATCATGATGTTGATGATTCTATGATTGTCTCGATTTTGGAGCATTTCCGTTATTTCCTCGCGACACATTCCAAAGGTAAGGTCCTCCCCTTGATTTTCTTCTTATGGATTTTGGGATGATGAGAGAGTCAATGGATTGCTTGATTCAACTGGATTCATTTATGCGTTTGTTTGGCTAAGATCGCTTGAAGCAGGTGTTTCTTTGCTGGCTTCCATACTCTTCTTATAGTGAGATCTAGTTTGAACCATAAAACAAGGATCAACCTTTGAGAATATGGGAGATGAATCTCTTGATTCCTTGGATCGATTGTTATTTTATGTCCCAAAGTATAAATTCTTAGGATGCTTTGAGGATCAAAGGTGATGATATGATAATGATGTTTTAGGGATGGATGATATGGATGTTTTGGTTTTTGAATGAGACACTAGGCTTTTAAGACTTTGGATTCTTGATTTTGAGATTTTGTCCTTGATTTTTTGATTTGGTATTCTTTTTTATTTGGATTTTGAACAAAAAGATCCTAAGATGTTGGATGATGATCTAAGGGATAGCTTTGTCCAAGGGATGATAATTTGAATATGTGTGAGGAGAAGGATGCATCTACCCACACCTATTCAAACAAGATGATTGTTTCACTAAGCATATGAAGAAGGATTCATCTACATACACTAGGCTAGACAAGATGATTTTGATAACTTTGTCTAAGTATATGCAAAATGATGCATCTACACATACCTAGCCAAAGATGTTTTTGCTAATGTTTTCAAGGATTTTGTCTCAAGGATATTGATGATTTTGATTTTTCCATAAAGCCCAGTATCAAGGATGATTTCAAGATTTTTTCAAAAAGGTGACGATGAGATGGAAATTATTTTGGTGTTTTGGAGGATGGATGAAAAAAAGATTTTTGATATGTTTTGATCCTAAGAAGAACCTAAAAAGGTACACTTTGTTTGCTTAGACCTAGGTATTGAAGAGCATGCAAATGCTTCCTAATGACCTTTGTAACCAAGACATGATTTCATTTAAACATTCATTTTTGGATTTCCAATCAATGATTTTTTGTTTTGGGGTTATAAGTTTTTAATCACATATGAAATTCCATTTCATTTAGCTTTGCTTAATGTCTTTATTTTACCAAAAACACTTTCTTCAATTAGGTTTTCAAACTAAGATGTCCAATGTCTCAATTTCGTCAAACCCCATAAGATATGTTATGTGAAAATTTAATGATCTTAAGGCAAGGGTTTTCCTATTGTTGACTTAAGAAAACAAATTGAGCTATAATCCAATGCTTAGAAACCTCTAAGGACGTGAATCCCAAGGGAAAGCAATAACATATGGATTGAGTCAATTGTATTTGTCTCCCAAAGGGTTTTAAATTTGGATAATGTTAAGTGTTTGTTTCCATGATGTCTTCGATCAAGCAATGCATTTTGTAACCCAAGAATAAGTACAATCCTATGGATGTGTAAGACAATATTTGTTGGATTCCCACTTGGACAAGTCTAGTTACGCTTATCTCTAGCGAATGGTTAGATGCTTGACCCTACTGGCTCCCCTCCACGACACTGACTTATACGGGGCATCCAAGCATCAACACCCATGAAACTCCCATGGCATGTTTTTCATTTCTACTAGAAGACCGTAAAAGTGTGGGGCGGCTTTAGAACGACCGTTCTTGCACCAACAAATAGATAAAGGGATTTTGGAAAATTCTAGCACATGGGTTTTAGTAAGGACTTTCTATTCGTAGGAGTTGACCCAACGTGGCAAGAGTCCCCTTTCGGATCCATCTTGTTGGAGTCAACAGTGTGATATTGGTGTTTCTTCCAATATCCACATTTATATCCCAGCTGGAAATACTCTTGGCTTTAGAGTGTTACCGGTTGAGTCGTTCCCTTGGGTGAGTATTCTTTCCCCAAGGCAGGCCCTCTAGGATAAACAAAAGCAAGCAAAGACAAAATCCATAACTTGACCAATCTTTGACGGCACAAAGAAAGAAAATATACGGGAAAATGCCCCTACTCACACTCGCACAAGATTTTGTTCATTTTTAAGCCCAAATTGAAGTGTGGAGGTGATTGCTTTGTGTTAACCCAAAGTCATGGAAAAGGCCTTTTGATTCTCAAGATCGCTATAAAGCGCGAGAGAAGCGCATATGTCCTTTTCCAATGGCTTTAGTCTAAGTAAGCCCTGACGAAAAACACAACTACACTTGTTCTTTTTAAACCCTCAAAGTAATATGTGAGTTCATTTTTAGAGCACCAAAAAGACAAGTGATAAACATTTGTTCAATTTGTTAATCCCATAAACAAAATCTAGTAAGTTGTTGGTCCTAAGATTCTTTTTAATCCTTTTGCAAGAAATAAACAAAAAGAAGTCTTTTTAAACCCAAACGAAAGCTAATGTTCTAAGAAAAGAAGAAGATGACAAATTCCTAAGGAAGTGTTAAACAAACACTTAAGTGTTTAAGAACACTTTGATTAGATAAAGTATCATCACCATACTCCTTTTGCTTTCGTTTTCCAACCTACAAAGAAGAAAAATAGTTAAATTCTAGAAAAACACAGAAATTAAAAGGCAGAAAATAGAGGGAGAAGCAATCATAAATTAAAACACGTGCTAAAAAATCAAATTCTCCCTTTTTGTTATTTCTCAACGTCGTTGTTTTTTCCTCTTAGCGGCGCTCTTACAGTGTCGCTTACCAGTCAGCGGTACTCTATGTCGGGATAGAGAGCACGATTGCGTCACGGTTTTGTCCTAGCGTCGCACTTTTTGAAAGCGTCGCTGTTTAGAATTTTTTTTTGAAACTTCTATAGATCGGCAAGTCCAGCGGTGGAGTTTTGAATTTGAAATTGTTGGTAGGATGAGTTTAGTGGTGCTAAAACAACAACGTTGACAAGCCCGCGTTAGAATTTCCTGTGTGTCAAGAAAATGCAGAAATTTCAAGGAAAAGTTAAAAATAATGATGTCAAGCCCTCCTTCTAGTGCCAAATGTGCGAACCCTTTTTCTTAGTACCTGCAAAACAACATGAATAAACGAGTTAGACAAGGAATTAAAATCCAAAAGAAGAATTCCCCATGAAATCCATTTACAAATCAAACTAGGAATGCAAATAATGAAGAACACAATAAAATTGATAAAGCAAAGATTAAATCCTAATTTAAATAGCAAAGACTTGATCCCATGGGGGAATTGGTGCCAATTTGATGTGAAAATTGGCCCTTTCTCAATTCCTATGATGCAAGAATCGAATGTTGAAGAGTTTTGATCCACTTTGATGATGAAGGTGAGAGCTCCAAGCCTAAAATCTGCAATATCCTAGCTAAGAACTCAAATGATGGATGAAAATGGCTAAGTATTTTAGCATGGTAACTTTGCTTGGATTGTGGATGATCAAATGAAGAGAGAAGATCTTCATTTATAGGATTTCAAGATTGATGAAAGTCCAAATTTGAGCAATGTGGGACTAACATTCATCCAATGATATGGTGCCATTTGTCAAGCCATGAATGGATGATGGATGTGCAGGATTTGAGATTTGTGCCAAAGAGGGGGAAATTTGAAATTTGAAATTGAGAGTTAATGTTTAGTGGGGGACATGTAAGAGTTTATTAATGGCTTTGTTGGATGTACATGCCCACTTGATTTTGAATTTAAATTGAGAGAATATTCTAAAAGATGCCATGTGAGGGAAAATAGGGATTTAATAAATGAATTAAATCTATTTTCATGTGCAACTTGCATTATCTAGAGGATGTGACATGAGATTAAATTAAATTAATCAAGGGTTTAATTAATTTAACATGAGATTTGATGATGTGACTTATTTGATTTAGATTTATGGATTTATTTAAATCAAATAAGAGAGGAATATGATAAGAGGCTAATTAAAATAAAGATTTTGATTTATTTAATTAAAAGGGATGGTGTTAGATTAAATCAAATAAGGTTTTAATTTATTTAATTTAATGGATAGACTTTAGAGTTTTAATTAAATAAATTAATTATTTAATTAAATAGGGATAATTAGATTAGATGGGTTGATTTAATTAACAAGATAAAATCAGGTAAAGTGATTTATTCAATTAAGAGACGAGTATTGATGAATTTAATCAGATAGGGGAATTTGATTAAATGGTTAGACTGAAGGATGATTCGGGAAGAAACAATGTTAGTAAGTCAGGATCGAGTGCATGATGTCAATCAGTATCTTTTGTGTGTCTACAATTACCAAAGAATACAAAGAAAGGTTATCCTTATGAAACTCCATTAGTCAAAGAAGCTATGGGGAAAACTAAAAAAAAGGAAAAGTATCCACCAAAGATGTCCAAAAAGGAAAAAAAAAGCTTCTTAAGCAATGAACAAAGTATATCAAGCAGTTGGTCCTAATTCCACGCGCACTTCTATATCCACCCATCATTGCTCATCTTCCCAATTTTGGAGAGTTAAAGGTTCCAAACTATCAACCAATCCATTTTTTATTCATAAACATACTCCATCCATGCCTCCATGCATGATATCCAATTCTTACATTGACCATGTATTGGTAGCAACCCTTGATCATAAGGATTCAGAAGGTACTCTATCACGATGTGTGCACAAAGACAAAGTTAACTCCGATATCGACAAAGCATATCAAGAATCTCAAAAGTTGCATTGAAATGCACATATCTTAGTAAAACAACTTCTTCAGGCAGGATATTGATGGCACATCATGAAAGAAGCATCTACATCGACACCATCAGATGTTTTAGCATGAGCTTAAAATCTTTCAAAAAATATTTTTAAAAAAATCATGAAAATAGTAAAAATAAAAAATTATCTTGTGATAACCATTTTGGTGGCGCTTTGGACATTTACCATGATGAAAACTTGGAAAACATGCATCATGTGTAAAAAATGAGCATGTACATCCACTTGTTTAGGTGGAAGCATCTCATCCCATCCATAATAAATCCAACATCCCATCCATCTTATCCATAATAAATCCATTTATCCATGAACCACTTATCCAATCCATTTTCATATATCTTCATCCCTAGTCCAAATTATCTTGATCTTGGTAAAATTTTGGTTTACACTTTACACTTGCTTATGGTAAATATCTTGACATGGGTCATTTTTATTGATCCTATCCTACCTAGCATTATCTAAGCCATGAAGCATTGTCCCAATGAGCATCCTCTATTTGAACACTTTACCTTATCACAAGATAATCCATATCCATCCATCCATACACCTATCCAAGAATCCATCCATGGAATTTTGTACATTGCTAGACACTAGGGCAGATATTTACATCTTGCTTCGGGAATAAATCTTGATCTATATCTTCCAGCTTATGTGGTGGTTTGAACATTAGCAAACATGAAATCAAATTGGTCAAAACACTTGTAAGCAAACAATCCAAATCAGTAGCCCATGACATATTTTGAAGAGAAGATGTTCCTTATCAAGCTTTATCTTTCATTGAACATCAATCCAAACAATCAATATCAGTTCCATCTAATCTATATGTCAACATCATATCAAATCATTCACAACAATTTTGTTCCAAAATCAAGCTCCAAAATCCTGATCAATCAAATCCAATCAATCTATCATCTTGGGGTATCCTTCCTAATCCTTGTGTTGCTTAACACTATCCTTACATTGTTGTGTATCCTCAACAATGTTATCATTATCAATCCATCAATCCGATCAATCAACCTTAGCTTGATTTTCAACAAAACCCAAAAAAAAATCACTAATATCATATCTATATCCAAATCATCAAAATCATGCGAAAATCTAAAAACATAAAAAAATCAGAAAATCGAAAAACATTTGGAAAATTTGAAAATCAAAACATTTGTAAAATCTTGAAAATACCAAAAAAAACCTCAAAAACATTTCAAAACTCCAAAAACATTCAAATATTTGAAAAAATCCATTCATCCTATTTTGCTTTCACCCGCAATAAACTTCCATCCATAATAAATTGATCGTCACCTTCATCCTTTGGTAATACAATAAAAAATAACCACAACAGTGAACAAAAGCAATCTTCAAACACAAAATCAAAATCAAACTTTTAAATGCAAAATCAAACTCTTGATCATTCGCAAACATGTCACTCAGCCTTATATCAATAGCCTTTCAAACAACCTATCAACTTGCCACCATCCACTAACATGTCCTAGGATGAATCCTTCCTACAATGGGCATTATCTTTGGAAAAATCACTTTGGATTCTTATCTTAATCAAAACACATCCCTTTAAGCTGAAGGTATGGAGAACATTGACTTGTTTGTGCACTTGATCTTTTCTTTTTTGATTTATCTTATTGTGCTCATTCCAATTACCTCTCGATGATGTCTAATCAATATGATTCAGAGACAAAAGAATGGGGAAACAATTATTATCTTTTGTCTACTATCCTTGTTGCACATTCTTGTAATATAACTTGGAGAATACTTGCTTTGTTAGGTACATCCTAGGAATGTTTTCGTATGTCAGGTGTGAAGAAGAATACTCCTATTTGTTTGTCAAGTCAAAGTCCATCGCATTAGGTACAACACCATCCTATTTCTTTATAATTTGATGCATCGTTCCTATGTGTATTATCAAACATAAGGTAAATTACCCTTTTAAAGTCCCAACTCCTTGGTAAGCAAATCATCATCATAAGCATAATCATCATCATCTCTAATAAAGTCTCGTAGATCATGGGCTTGTTGGATCCTCTTGTCATCATTTGATTTCTAAATCAGTATCAAGTGTGTGTTATATATCAAAGTATACATGAGGCTACCCATGGCCGATGACATCTATATCATCTACATCAAATATTTGAGATGAACTAATCTTGAACCTCTTTGTCGTGAGATCAACCCTCAAATCGAACTTTTTGCTCGATCTTTTGAGTGGGTAGTATACCGATGTAATTCATTCATTGGGGCAATAGTGGGGCATCTGAAAAAATCAAATAATTTTTGAATTTTGATCTCAACAAGTTTATTCTTTGAACCAACACAACAGGTACATTGCTTCAAAGAGGGGAAAAATGTAGACGTAAAATATGCATGCATCTAATCCTAATTACTAACACCAGTTCATTCTGAATCATCTCCTTTGCTAACCATTTAATTGAATAATCTTTATTTGATTAAATTCATCACATTTAATCTCTTAATTAAATAGATCAGTTTTATCTGATTATTTCATCATCTCCCTTTTAATTAATAATTCATTTTATTTAATTAATCTCTAAGGTCATTTCATTTAAATTAAATAAATCAATCTTTATTTGATTTGAATCTAACATCATCCTCTTTTAATTAAATAAATCAAACTTTATTTAATTAAGTTTAAAAATATTTACCTCATTTTGATTTATTTAAATTCTAAAATCTAAGCCAAAAGTCAAAATTAGCTAATCTCCATCTTAATTAATTAAATCCTGATTAATGTTAATCCTAATCCATCAAATCCTCTAGCTTTTGCAACTTGCTCATGGTTGAAGCCACAATAGTGGTTTACAATTAAAGTGAGGAAGGAAAAATCACAAAAAATGAATGCATGGCAAAAAAAATGATTTTAGGGGTTCGTACGAACCTAGGTTCGGCGAACCCTCCTAATACTTCCTCGCTAAAAAAGCCATAAAAAATCCTTATAGAAGGGGGGGTTCGAATGAACCCTAGTTCGAGCGAACCCCTAAGGGTTCATTCGAACCCCCTTTATTCCTCATCCCCTCCCTGAGACATAAAAAAAACTTGAATTTTGGCACTTCAAATCTCTGGTTGAGGTTGAAAATGGAGGAATCTTCACAAACCCAACTTGAATCAGGTAGTCCTCAGAACGAGCTACCCAACGAATATAATTTTAATATGTTTTAGTTTTATTATGTATTTATTTTTTTAGTTTTATTAAACATAGGTTTTTCATCGAAAATGAAGGTCTTTGTTTTGTACATGTGAAAAAATAGAATATTATCAAAAAAAAAATTGAAATATGAGTGCACTAGATACTGAAGTCCTTGATCCAACAAAAAAAAATTTGAATTTTGATATATACAAAAAAAGTTGTGTTATACGGTCGCGCCATGTCTAAATTGTAATTGGTTTGTCTTCGAAACTTGATTAAAGAAAAAATATTCCATAAAAACTATCTAACCAAGTAGAATCACTAGATATCAGAGTTACAAATCTAAATTTGAAAGAATTATAATTTTATCCTTCATGGAAAAAATTTTTATGCATTATACAGTGTGCGTCACTTTTTAAAAATGTTGTTTTTTTAAAAAAACCAGTTTTCGTGGGAGATAGAAAAAGAAGTGCAATCTGATTCCAAAAATTTAAAAAAAAATATTTTTAGAATTTATGGACAAAATGTGACAAGACTCTAGTTTTCATCATCCTCAAATTCTTCATGGTTTAGCCGCTATAGGTGCCCGAATGTGAAGATTTAGTTTTAAAAACTAATTTCAGTGTCCAGTTTGGCCAAAAATTGTAAACCACTATTGTGGGATCACCCTCATGAAAATCATTTTAATTGATTTATTAAATCTCCTTTTTCATTCAAAAAGGCATCAAAGTGGGAATATTCTTAAAATTTGAAATCTCCCCCCAAAAGGTTTTGTACATCCAACAAAGCATTAAAACCTTTACAAGTTCCTTTTCTTGAGCCATGTGGCATTAACTTCATCTTTCATCTCATCCTTCAAGCCATCTTTTGAATTTCAATTTTTCCCCTCTTTGTACATTCTCCAAAATGTGCTCCATCTCTCATCAATATCATGTTGACAAGTGGCACTTTATCATTGGATCATTTTTAGTCCCACATCCTCCATATCTTTCATTCTTCCATCCTTCTTTCCTATAAATAAAGGCCTTCTCTATTTGTTTTGGGCGCCACGATCAATGTAAAATAATTATGCTCATTTAGGAGGAGATTTTGAGCCAAATTTATCATCTTCATATCAATTTCATTGATTCTTCATCCATTTTTATCATTTCTTAGCTAGGTTATGCAAGATTTTCTCCAAGGAAGCATCAAATCATCATCAATCTTCATCAAAGATCATCAAACTTGCAAAGGAGTTGGGAAAGGGCCAATTTCCACATCAAATTGGCACCAAATCCCCCATGGGATTGGGAGTTTGCATGCTTAAATAGGATTCAATTGATTTTCTTGTTTTGTTCTTCATTTCTTTCCTATTTGAGCATTGTAGATGAATTGTATGGGGAATCTTAGTTCTAACTTGCATATGGATCTAATATTGTGTTTATTTGCTATGTTTGTGCAAGTCTAGGGTTAGGGTTCACAAAAAGAATAATAGTAAGTAATAGTATAGATGATGCAATGAGTTGTTTGAAAAAATGCCTCAAAGAAATGTGGTCTCATGGTGATGTCCATCACCGTGAAACCCAATGTATTTGAGGCATTTTTTCAAACAACTCACAACCCTTTCTATGCTATCACATATTCCATACATTTCTGCCAAAGCATTTTATCAAACAATTCACTTCCTTACTACTATGGCTAAAATCCTAAAATAGGTGCTTTCCAACAAACTATGGATGCTTGGAAAAAATCTACCAAAGCATAATAGCAAGCAATAGCATAGACAAGGCAATGAGTAGTTTGAAAAAATTCCTTGAAGATATGTGGTCTCATGGTGATAGAATGCCATTCCATCACCATGAGACCACATTTATTTGAGGCATTTTTTCAAACAACTCATTGTCTTAAGAATAGAAACTAAGCCTTTAGCCAAAATTCCTCTCCAAATCCTTTTCAAGGTCCTCATCCTCATCCTCAATTTACCAATCCATGGAAGCTTCCACCTCTTATTGCACTTTTTCATATTCCCACCCCTCCCTCTTCATGTCATGACCCCCCTCCATCTCATAACCAACACCACACTATACCATCCACCCCATCTCGACATAATACCATAGAGAAGGCAATGAACCGTTTGAAAAAAAGCCTCAAAGAAACACAGTCTCATGGTGATGGAATGCCATGACACATTTTGGCATTCCATCACCATGAGACTGCGTTTCTTTGAGGCATTTTTTGAAACAATTCATTGCCTTCTCTATGCTATCACATTTTTCATACATGCCTACCAAACCATTTTATCAAACAATTCATCGCCTTGCTACTATGGATAAAAGCCTAAAACAGGTGCTTTCAAACAAGTTATGGATAGGGAAAATAGTAAGCATGATATTAAGAAATATATAGTTCAATAAGTACTACAAATTTTGTTCATTATCTCATACATTATAAGCCATGACCTGCATCACTATTGTGGTTTTTGTAATTGAATAATTTGTTGTTTTATTTTCAGATGTTGCAAGTGAAAACACCTCAAGATGTTCATAGGGAAATGGAGCTTAGTGCTTCTTTTGCTACAAACTCCTCGATGCCTCTCACAGGGGTATGGGGTAGGTTCCTAAATTTCAAATTACATTCATTGTTATAGATGTTAGTGAAAAATCAAACAATTATTGATTCGTAATTTAATTTATCTTTGGATGGTTTCTATAGGACTTCAACACGCCACTACATGGGCATGCAAATATTGCCCTTGAGGAGAGTGATCATCTAGTGGCGGTAAGTGATTATTTTGTTAAATATATCATTTTTTATAATGTAATTTATATATATTAATGTGTTTATTTTTTATTGTAATAGATAAGGCTTGATAAGGAATTAAACCATAGTAGGAGCACCAGGAGCACTCCTCAACCTTAGAGTAAATGAGTGACAAACTTATCGCCATCCAACCAACTAACAAATGGCAAGAGTTTGTTTCGAGATCTTGGAGGGCAATGACTTTTGATTCTAGGGTCCTTTGTTGTATGCCTATATGGAATTTTTGGACATAGTTTGTATTGCATGTATTTGAAATTATATGCCTATATGGCTATTTTGTATATATTTTATACTTATATCGACATATATTGATGTATGCGTACATGGCTATTTGGTTAGTACAATTTTTTTTTATCAATGGTTTCCATATTTGCATTATAAATCCATGCTTCAATAGATATGAGTTACGTGTATTCAAGTGTATACAACTTACATGTATACTTTGTGACTTACGTGTTTTCTTGTGTATACATTGTATTCTTGCATATACTTTGTATTAATGCAAATACTATGTATTCATGTGTATACTTCAAATCTTACGCGTATTTGAGTACTTGTGCTTCAATTATTCACATGTATGCTTCACTTATTCATGTGTATACTTTATTAATTGGTTAGCCCTAGCATTGTTCATTGTTGTCCTTCATGGTTTATCTTGAATATTTATTAATTGATGCTAAACAACTTTATTATTTGATGCTAAACATCTTCAATATTTTCAAAAATTATTCACCAATGATTTATCATTTACTTATGTGCTAATTCAATATGGAATCCAACGAAGAATTTAAAAGGGATAAAGCTAGGAGGAGAGGGAAGATAGATATTTATACTGTAACCTATTGTACCTTCTCTATACAAACCACTAATGGCTCTTGTATGCTTTGTTATTTTGTTTTCTACTTTTCATATCCCATTTTCATAGGTGGATCATCACTTCTCTCAATTTTTTTCTTCTCCTCTTCTAGGTCCTCACCTCCACTTGTGGTATTGTGAAATAAGCTCTAGTTTGTGGTCGACACCTACTAAGATTCAAATGAGTCATTAGTTTTCCCCTTGGTTGTCTTGGGTGATTTTATTATTTCTTAGTTGGTTACAATGTATTTAATAGTTAATTTTGTGGAGATAGAACCTCTCATTCTTTGCAATAGGACATTTTATGTAGATTCCTCCTCAATATGATTTAAAATTAATTATTTCTTTTGTTTTCTTTATACTCATTGGAGTGGAGTTAGGATACTTTTAAATGAAATATATGGTTGAGTAGATGTATAGGTTGTGAATTGTTCTAGCACCAAATCTACCTATGTAATTAGCTAATTGGTTTGGAAACTTGGAGGTTTTGATTTTTACTCCTTTTTCATCACCAAATGATATATTGTTATTTCACTTACTTGGATTTGAGGATTTTTTAGAGTGAAGGAAGAGGTAGGATTGGAATTATCCTTCTCATCTATATCATCTCATTTATTACCTAAGTAAAAGTGACTTGATTTGTCCACCATGTGTCCCACTTCTTGCCCATATTTTTACCAATTACTTATTCTATATTCACTCCAACCTAGCTTCTTCAAAGAATGCATTTTTTAATTATAGGTGATATGCAACAATTTTTTTCTAGAATGTTTGATATGATTGTGAAGTAGGAATAGGGGTTGTATTATCTCATGTATCAACATATATTTATACCTCTTCTTTGGGCTATTTTTAACTTCTACTTATGGTAAAGGCTCTAGTGTGAATTTATTAACATAATTGTTCTTGATTCTTTCTAGCTAGGTAATAAGCCACCATGTGGGATCATATTTCAATTGACCTATGATTAGGTTTAGCTATAAATCTTTCAATTTTTTTTAGAGTCTTGAAAAATTTCCTCTTTAAAACAACCATATTGTTGTAACGGAAAGGAGGATAATTAAAAAATGTCTTGCCCTTGCTAGACTTGAGAATGATCATACAATATTTTAAGAGTCATGTAGCCTTCTCATTTGTGATTAGAGCCATAATAAGAATAAGAAAGTCACCTAAATACTAATATTAATAATAATCAATTCAATGTAAGTATGTGATCCACCTAGTAATTGGATCATAATCCCTTAAGAATGAAAAGGTTTAGGCTTTCCTCAACTATTTTGACACCCAGATGTTTTACCTCTTTCATGAAATCATATGCTTTTGGTGTGGAAAACTCTGACTTGACAACTGTCATGTGAATCTTTCTTTTTTCCTTTGTTTTGCATGCCATCATAAGGGATCAAACTGATTGAATGTAGCTCACAGTGATTTAACATGTTTGGGTGTGAAAGAGGACCATGTCTAGCATTAATTTACCCATCCAAATGTGTTGGAATAGTCAACTTATTTATACAAGTTGTAGAGCGAAAGTTGTACCACTTTGCAACTTTACACTGCTTGCATTTGATAATTTTTTTCTCAACTGAAAAGTCATCACCACGGGAAAAAACCTCCAAGATATCAAAAATTGAGAGAGGTTATTATAGAGGGGTCCAATATGATCCCATAGCCTCAAATGGAGATTTTGTAAGTTTCATGGTTTTTGAGTAATAGTCTATCAAATGTTGCATCCATTTTGCACTTTGGACTATTAAAGAATTGAACTGGTTGAACGTAACTCATAGTGATTCGGCATGTTTGGGTGAAAAATAGGACCATGCCTAGCGTAAAAATACGCTTTCAAACATTTTGGAACACTTGGTTTGGTTGTACGAGTTGCAAAATGAAAGTTGTACAACTTTGCAACTTTACATTGCTTGCATTTGACAATTTTTTCCTCAACTGAAAAGTTGTCACCATGGAAAAATTCCTCTGAGATAGCAAAAACCGAGAGGGTTAATGTAGAGGGGTCCAATGCAATCTCGTATCCTTACATGAAGAGTTTGTAAGAATCACATTTTTTGAGTAATAGCCTGTCAAAGATTGTAGTCATTTTACACTTTCGACTATTAATGGATCGAGCCGGTTGAACATAGCTTTGAGTGATTCAATGTGTTTGGGTATGAAAAATGACCATACCTAGCATAAACGTATCCATATGAAAATGTGTTGGAATAGTTGGTTTGGTCGTATGAGTTGCAGAATTAAAGTTGCACCACTTTGCAACTTTACATTGCTTACATTTAACAACTTTTTCCTCAACTGAAAAGTCATCACCATAGGAAATACCTACAAGATAGAAAAAATCGAGAGAGATCATTGTAAAGGCACCCAACATGATCATGTAGCCTCAAATAGAGATGTTGTAAGCATCATGATTTCTGAATAATAGCCCGTCAAATATTGCAACCATTTTGCACTTTAGATTGTTAAGAGGTCGAGTTAGTTGAATGTAGTTTGGAGTGATTCGATATGTTTGGGTGTGAAAGAGGACCATGCATAGTGTAAATGTACCTATATAGACGTGTTGAAAAATTTGGTTTGATTGTACAAGTTGCAAAATGAAAGTTGCACCACTTTGTAAATTTAGATTGTTTACATTTGACAACTTTTTCTTCAACTAAAAAGTCGTCGCCATGGGAAGACGCCTTTGAGATAGCAAAATATAGCATAATTTATTGTAGAGGGGCCCAATGTCATCCCATAGTCTTAGATAGAGAGTTTTTAAGCATCGTGGTTTCTGAGTAATAGTCTATCAAATATTGTATCCATTTTAAATTTTAGATTGTTAAGGGATTGAGTTGGTTGAACATAACTCAGAGTGATTTAGTGTGCTTGGGTGCGAAAGAGGACCATTCCTAGCATAAACATACCCATTCAGATGTGTTGGAATAGTTTTTTTGGTCGTACGAGTTGCAGAACAAAAGTTGCACCATTTTGCAACTTTACACTAGCATTTGACAACATTTTTCCTCAATTGAATAGTCGTCACCATGGAAAAATGCCTCTGAGATAGAAAAAAATGAGAGAGGTTATTTTAGATGGGCCCAACATGATCTTGTAGCCTTCAACATAGAGTTTGTAAGCATCAGAGTTTCAAAGAAATAGCCTATCAAAGATTGCAACCATTTTGCACTTTGGACTATTAAGGGATCGAGTCAGTTGAATGTAGCTCGGGGTTATTTGGCATGTTTTGGTGCAAAAGAGGACCATGCTTAGCGTAAACATAACCATACAAACATGTTGGAACTGTTGGTTTGGTCGTACGAGTTACAGAATGAAAGTTGCACCAGTTTGCAACTTTACACTGCTTGCATTTGATAACTTTTTCCTCAATTAAAAAGTCATTACCATGAAAAAATTTCTCTGAGATAGAAAAAAATAAAGAGATTATTTTAGAGGGGCCCAACATGATCCTATAGCCTCAAACAAGAGTTTGTAAGCATCATGGTTTTTGAGTAATAGCCCATCAAAGATTGCAACCATTTTGCACTTTAGACTATTAAGAAATTGAGTCGGTTGAACATAGCTTGATGTGATTCAGTGTGTTTGGGTATGAAAGAGGACCATGCATAGCATGAATGTACCCATCTAGATATGTTGGAATAGTTGGTTTAGTCGTATGAGTTGTAGAATGAAAGTTGCACCACTTTGCAACTTTACACTACTTGCATTTGACAACTTTTTTCTTAACTTAAAAGTTGTTACCATGGGAAAATACCTACGAAATTAAAAAAATAAAAAAATAAGAGAGGTTATTATAGAGGGGCCCAACACAATCTTGTGGCTTTAGGTGAAGAGTTTGTAAGTGTCGCATTTTCTGAGTAATATCTCATCAAAGATTGTAGTCAGTTTGCACTTTGGATTGTTAAGGGATCGAGCCAGTTAAATGAGGCTTGAAGTGATTTAGTATGTTTTGGTATGAAAGAGGATCATTCCTAGCATAAATGTACCCATTCAGATGTGTTAGAATTGTTGGTTTGGTTGTACAAGTTGCAGAATGAAAGTTGTACCACTTTGCAACTTTACACTACTTGCATTTGATAACTTTTTCCTCAACTAAAAAGTTGTCACTACAAGAAAATGACTTTGAGATAGCAAAAAATGAGAGAGGTTATTGTATCTCTAGAAATTTATGTTTGATTAGGTTAGAATTACTAATTCTAAAAAATCCAAAGAGATAATGGAGATCAAAGGAGAAAACATGAAAATAAATGAAGCAAAGTTACCCAAATCTTCAATCTCCATGGCTGACCTCCATTAAACCTTCTAGCTTGTTGCAAGTTGAAGAGTGCCCTTAGATTCTTCAAACAACTTTAAGATTATGCCATGTCCTACACAAGGGTTGAAGGATTTTTATATGCAAAGATGACTCTATGTGCCTAAGAGAAGTTCCAAGTATGCATGAAAATGTGTTGTGAAAATGAAGATCAAAAGTTTGCTTGAATGCTTGAGAGAGAGAGAGGAAGAGGAATTCGAAATTACCATTTTATAAGAAAAGGAAATTTTGAATGGACGGATGAGATTGAAGGTTGAATCAACGGTCCATAATTGATGCACCAAGAATATGCCATGCATGGAAAAAACTGACACCGACGACTATGACAGACATGCAAAACATGCAGGCTATGACAGACATGCATGACATGCTATGACGACATGCGCTATGACATGAAATAATGACAGGGTATCTTTGACCAAGTGGAGGTGCATAAATAATTTATTTTAAATTATTTATTCAAAATGGAGGAAAATGACAAGTGGCAAATAAATAATTTATCCAAATTATTTATTTAGATAAAATGAAAAGAATAGCATTTAATTAAATTTATCAATTTAATTAAATGGAGAGATGAAAATTAGGATTAATTATTTAATAGGGAATGTGGCATGGGATGGTTAAATGATTTTAATAATTATTTAACTATGGAAGAATTAAAGGACCATGAATAGATAAATAATTAATGGTAATTATTTAACTATAGATGAAAGATGACAAAATAATTAAATAAGTAATAATTTATTTAACTATTGAAGAAGAGGAAGAAATTAGTGATGCAATTAAATTATTTAATCAATCAAGATAGAATAAATAGACATGAATTAATTAAATAATTAATTTTTTTTAATTAATAGATGAAAATGGACCGTATAACATAATTAAGTATCTTAATTATGCTAGGACGAAAGTGGCGAGAAATGGAGCTTGCAGGCCTAGGTCAATTTTTAGTGTCTACATTTTGGCCCTCTTTGTCATAATGCAGCCTATCGTATTGTGACAAGGAAAAATAAGTCAAAAATATGCCTCGGTGCAAAATAAGATGAGGAAGAATGACGAGGGTTACGGTATGCCCCCTTGAGAGGACAGACGGGTTCCAAGAACAGAGTTGTGCTCTTGAAATTGATGAGAAGACTAGAATATGAAGAGATAAAAAAAATGTCAGTGCCAAAGATATGGATGATGATATGGATGCAATGCCTATATGAGATGGGTGAGGGAATATGACAAAACAAAAGGAAATGCATGTTAGTAAGACGAAAAAAGATCCTTCAACACATTGCCATAGGACTACTAATTCTTGCTTTTAATCATCATTGGGCAGATTATCGTGATGGCCAACAAACACCATGATATGATGTAAATCAAGGTGTGCAATGTCATACCATCACTTGACTTAAATAGTCACAAACAAGGATGATCATGACTCATACAAAAATGCACATTTGCCCCAGTCTTTTTTTCATAACCAACTGCAAGCAGAAAAAGACAAGGACAAATCATGAAATGTCCTTGCTTCTCTAAATCCTGTTTCTAGGACATCCTCGAGAAACTAGAAACATGATTGCCAAAAAGGACAAAATAAAGCCAAAACCATCATCATGATACGTCGCTGCTTTTCTAAATCCTGTAGTCAGGACATTGCTGAGAAACTAGTAACATGAGTGTCAAAAGACAAAACAAACATCATGATACATTGCTGCTTCTCTAAATCCTGTTGTTGAGATCTCGCTGAAAAACTAGTAACATGATGAAAAATCAATAGACAAGTGCCAAGTGTTTGCCAAGTGTTTTAATGTCAAGATGTCTGGTTTGATGTCGAGATGCCAGGGTGTCAAGGTTTTGACGATTCTAAGATGATGAGTGTCGAAGATTGCCAAATTCAAGAAGGACATATCTTGAATAATGTTGATGTTAAGAGGAGAAACCCCCAAAATTCAAGAGGATCCATCAAAATGCTAGGTGACAGTGACGATGCCTAGGGTTGTTCTTTAGGACACATTTGAAAGAACATTGACGTCAAGAGGAGTGATCCTTAAATGTTAAGAGGATTACTCAAAATGTTGGATGACGATGACGATGCCTAGGAAGGAAACATCCTAGGGCATGATTAAATGGCGGGCTACCCTTCAGAAGGACACATCTGGAGAGTAAGCAAGATTTGACTGGCTTGACTAAGTTTGACTGAGATTGATCAATTTTGATATGCCAAGATGATTGTCATGTTTTGTTGACAAATTGTCGAAGTTCACTTGGGTAGATTGTTCATTCAAATTTAAAGACTGTTTCATGTGTGTGAAAATTGTACAATGAACCCTAATGGACTAACCTAGTGTGACCTCAGGGCCCATCGACAGATGACCTTGCCTACGTCATGCACTGAGAGACCTCGTAGTTCAACACGACCAAATACTTTGTCTTGTTGACGAAAGATTGAGTCATGATTTGTTTTGACAAACCTAATAGGACTGACCTAATGGATCGAGGGCTCGAAGATGAGCCTTGCCTACGTAGGAAATGTGCAAAGACAACGTAGTTCGACAATGACAAAGACTAATCAAGATTTGAATTGACGTGACTATGTTGATTGACATGACTCCGTTTTATGGAATTTTTATATTTTCTTTAGGACGTTTTTTTCTTTTTAGGTCTTTTTTAGGACATTTTTTTTATTTTTAGGTATTTTTTTAGGACATTTTCTAATTTTTAGGTCTTTTTTAAGACATTTTCTGATTTTTAGGTCCTTTTTTAGGACATTTTATCATTTTTAGGTCTTTTTTCAAGACATTTTATAATTTTTAGGTCTTTTTTTAGGACATTTTTTGATTTTTAGGTCTTTTTTTAGGACATTTTCTGATTTTTAGGTCTTTTTGAATGGTTTAAGAGGATCACTACAAATGCATGTGACTGATGCCTACACATGAGAATCCAAGGAAAAACATGATTGTGCCCCTAGTCAAGCTGAATACCAATTGACAAGTGATGACAACATTGTTTTAGATGGGAAGGACGCATCCCAAAACAACATGAGGACGATGATCATGTGATGAAAGTATCGAGGTCTGTAGCCGGTCCAGGAACAAATTCAAGTAATATTTTGGATAATGTGCTTGTATTGATGAAACTCATCGCATTTGGAATGAATTGGTTAGGACTAGAAGGGATGATGAAGTATCCTTAGATCGTTTAACAAGGGAAAGTCAAGATAGGTGACCTACATGAAAGGGTGAGAGGTGGCCTTGGTAAAGGGCGGGAGACATGAGACTAAGGGAATTGTCATATGATGTTCAAAGACTATGTCGTATAGGGATAATGATGGAAATAACAGAATAGTTTGTGACAAAAGGATTGACATGTCAAGAGTTTTCCCCAAAGCATGATTTATGTGTGCCAATTTTATGTCAAGACCAAGGTAGGTGGGAAAATGGATGGAAATGATATGGATGAAATAGATGGATGCCAATGTTAAGAGGAAGGCATAGGAGATGAGATGACTTGCCCCCAAATGTAATATTTCACATAGATGATTTATTTTACACATGATGCCTGTTTGCCAGGTTTTCACCATTAGATAAAATTTTTCTCTTTACTATTTTCTTGACTTTTTTTTTGTGTCACCAAGATGCCTGTTTGCCAGGTTTTCATCAAGGTGATGATTTTTTTATTTTTTTTGTATTTTTTATATTTTAAGATGACCTTGATGCCTTAACTGACTATTGATTGTTTTGGAGCTACTGACGGTGTCGATGTAGAGACTGGTGCCATGATATGCCAATAATGACCTTTTTAAAGCAGTTGCCTTGTCAAGATCGTAGTGCTTTCATACAACTGATTGATGTCCTTATGATCCTTTTCAATACTAGAGTTGGACTTATCAAAATACACATGTCGTGATAGAGTGCCATGAGAGTCCTTATGATAAAGAGTTGCTGCCAAGATGTAACAAATTTGTGACGTGATACATTTGGACTTTAGGCGAGATGTAGGATTATGACGGATGATGGTAGACATGGAAAATTTGTTTGGACGTTTGGATGAATCACTTTTTATTTTCCAAACTTGGTATGATGGATGACGGATTTTGGAGGGATGGCATTTGGAACCAACACCTTTAGATGCCTTGCTTGATGACCATTTTGAAGAAGGTGGACATGTGTTATAAATGGGAGTCCTCTTGTCTTGTGGCTCCACATTTTGATTAACTTTTTCTTTTGACATATTTTCTTTACTTGATCCACTTTTCTTTGGGATCCATTTTAATTTCATTTGTCCACTTGTCTTTTTGTCTAATTCGATGGCCTTTGAAATTTGATTTTTGACTTTGTAAGACTTTTGTTTTTGTTGGTTCCAAAGGGAAGGCTTAAGATGTTGAGAATGATGGTTTATGGTGTGGGTGGATGAGGTGTTGGCAACAATCTTATGACAAGGATCACTCATGGACTCCATTTTGACATTTGTATCTAACAAGGTTGCCCCCAGTATCGAAGAGGTTCCATTGACATCATTTGATTCTCTAACTGAAGAATAGCCAAGTCCTTGATGTCTGTAATTTTCCTGAAGCTATATTGGTTCTTGAATGCCCTGCTCGTGTATGCCTAGTCCTTTTCCTTGATAATGCATGCTCTGACGGATTCTCTTTGTGACGGGGTATTTATTGTTTTGAAAGCAAGATGCTAACCCATCATGATGTATGTGGACACTGTCACTTGGAATATTTTCGTCTACAAGAAAGCCTGCTCTGACAAAGATAAATGACCCTAGTTGATAAAGTGTCTTAGCTTCATTATCATGTTGGCCATATTTCTGACTGATATATTTGGTCTAATCTTGTGACATGTTAGATTTAGATGATTCTATTGGTGCTTCCATGTCAATGTTGAAGACATCATTATGGTCAGTGTCATGGAGTCCAATGAAGTCAACTATAGCTTGATCATGTGAAAACATTTCCATAATGGAAGACTATTGTTCTTGAGGAATATCATCTATGGGTCCAATGGAGGCAAGTGTCTCATATTTTAAAGTGTCGATAGTTAGAGCTTGAATAGGGTTATTAAGTGTTTGATCATAAATGGCGTAAAAATCAAGGAGTGGATTGTTTTGTACTTCTTGGTCAATGGTAGGGTCTTGGTCAAAGATGGGGTTGTCATGGATAATATAATTGGGAATAGAATGGTTTCCAAGGATAGGTATATTTTGGATGTCATGATTGTTTTGAAGGACTTCTTGAATGGACTTTGAGATAAGGTCATGGGATGGACTACCTTGTTCTTGACATGATATGGTCATGCTTTGGGCTTTCATTTTGACATGTATCCTCAAGTTTAGACAATGGGATTTGACTTTGGACAATGATAGAATTTTCATGACTAAATATGGCTTGTGAAGGGGGACTTGAAAAGGATTAATGGATGAAGGACTAGGATAGGACATGGAGACTTGGACTAGACTAATAAGGCATGATGTGGAGACTTGACATGAGTTGGTAGATGGTTGATAAGGCATGTATACTTGGATAGGATTGGTAGGTGAAGGACTAGAATATGATGTGGAGACTCGTAATGGACTAGTGGATAGTTGGTTTCCCTTGTCAAGGTTAAGATAAGGCTGATAAGTGGATGTTTGTTGTGAATTAATGGCAGAATTTATGTTAAGTGACTGTTGATGGTGAGAGTAGACAGATGGAGGTCCCAAAGTATTTATGTCAAAGCCCCATGGTAACTTAGCCCCTTGGTCCAAAAGCATGGATAGATACCTTTGAGGGTCACGTAAGACTAATTTTTATACAAAGGAGGCTATATCAGGATTTTGTGTTGCAACTTCTAAGTCTTCGACGTATATTCGTCCATTTTGGTCTCTTTATATGAATGGTTCATAAGGATTTCGTGATGAAGATGGAATGTTCATAGAAGATTACATGTTCATGTTGTGAAATGGGTCGGAAAAAGTCCAATGTTGGTTTGTGTCATAAGTGTTATTATCAATGTTGGGATTGAAATCTTGTCCAAAGTTTTCCATTTGTTCTCTCTATCTTTAAAGCCTAGTCTCAACCATAAAAGGGGATTGCTCAAATGAGGATGATAAGAATGACAACTAAATGCAAGAATAACACTAGCCTATGTTTTTGTCCTTTTGTGTGATAAATGATGACAATGCAACCAGATGATAATGCAAGTATGCCAAAAGCCAAGGTGACTAGGATGAAAATGTTGATTAGGAAAATGGTAATGTGGAATAGGAAAATTGCAAGGTCAAGGTGCAAAATGAGGACTAATGGGCGAGCTAATGCAAGGTATAGGTTCAAAATGACAACTAGGATGAATGATATTTTTGGATTTTTTGGATAAAGGATGACAATGCAAGACTATGTTTTTGGATTTTTTGACAATAAGGGATGCAATATTACAATGTTGTCTAAAGAAAATGACTAATTCCAAAGGACAATGAAGACTAAGATGACAAGTTATGACACTAATTTCTTTTTTTGTATTTTTGGAGGATGTCAATGCAAGGTGATAATGACGTTTGCCTAAGGAAAATGACCAATGCGAGGTGATAAATTATTAAGAAAGGATGTCAAATGTCAAGGTGACAGTGAGGACTAATGTGAAAATGTTGGTTAAGGAAATGACCAATGCAAAGTCTAGATGCCAAATGAGGACTATGATGACAATATTTTGGATTTTAAAGATATGCAAGGTGAGGACTAAAATGATTTGAATGTCTAAGGTATGCAAATGCAAAGGTCTAAAATGATTTGGAAGAAGGTTTCCTAACCACCCTATGCTTGATCTATGTCTCAATTTTGGAATATCAAAGGACTTGTTTGAAGGATTAAATGACAAGTGAGTCTTCCTAACTAGACTTTTGAGTCAGAAGAATCTCACAAAAGGACAATGACTAAAGGAGATGATGATGTCTAAGTCTAATGATAACCTAATTTTGAAAGTCAAGATTTTGCAAAGTGAGGTAAGGTTGGCCTAATCCAAAATATGCAAAATAAGATGAGGACCTAAGTTTTTGGTTTATGACTGAAAATGCAAATGGTGAAGTCTAAGGATGAAGCTAAATATTTGCAAAGATGACCCTATGGTAAGATGCAAGCTAAAATATAAAAGGAATGAGAGATTTGAGCAATCTCATGATTTGGTTTTGATAGAAGACTTTTGGAAGAAGATGTTTGATAGTAGGTTGAGATTGTTGTTTTGATGTTTTATTGAAAAGTCTGAGTTGTCTGAGGTTTTGTGTCCAAAATTGTGAATATTGTGTATATTGTTTGAAAATTTAGAAAACACTTGACAAGCACGATGTTTTGGTGTATGCAAACACACATGAGACAAGCACAATCCTAATAGGCCAATAGGCCAAGGGTTTGTATACTTGGTATAGCCTACCGATATACCTCAAATTGGTGCTAAACACCTTTCCTTCTCGAGAGTGGATAGCTTAGAAGTTTGGCGGTGTTGGCTCCCCTCCACGACTCATTAACATCATTCAGGCACACCAACTTTAGATTCTTAGGCCATCACTTCCCAAGAACTGCTATCTCTACTCAAGGGAGTTAGTAGTGAGTATCTTCGGGCATGATACTATACCCTACACTATACCAAGCAATGGCCAAAAAAGGTTGGACTCTAAAACAAAAAGGTGTTTAGTACGGGCATTCCGTTCGTAGGGCATGATCCATGTGGCGAGAATCCCCTTTCGGATCCATCTTGTCAGAACCATACGCGTGATTCTTGGGCTTTCCCCAAGAATCCACTTTTATATACCGGCTGGAAGTCCCTCAGGTTTAGGGTGCTACTTGTCTGAGTCGTCCTGGGGTGAGTACTTTTTGCCACCAGAACAGGCCCAAGTTCTAGAGTCAATAACCGTTTCTCTTACACTTAGGATCTCCCAAAAGCACAAGGGGAGAGGATACTTCAATTACTAAGTCTTGAGGGTGACAAAAAATAAGGTGGGTCTGGTTTTTTGATCACCTAGTTTTCACAAGGTGAGCATAATCACCTACCACCTTCAAGCACAGTCAGACAGAATCAAACACATGTTCATTTTAATGCACCAAAAGAAGTGTTCTTAAACTAGAAATCGCAAACACATTGTTTAAGAAATGAGTCTTCGACTAACGGAGCTGCAAAACCACAAATTAGTAGTTTTATAAATGTCTTGGATTAACGAGAAAGCTGCAAAAAAAAAAAGTTAGAGCAAGAGATTAAAAACCAAACTAAATCTTAAAAGTCAGTAAATAACTAAACTAAAAAATGAAGAGACTAAACTAAACTAAGAAAAAGAAATCAAAGAAAACTAAAAACTAAGAACTTGATTTTTTTGTTGCTCCAAAAGAAGCAATTTTTGGGATCCCCATTCCAAAGCCACATGCTACAAACAAAAGATTAGTAAACAAAAAAAAAACTTGAATGAAAATAGAAAACTAAAAATAGTGATAGCTTTCTCAAAACTAAACAAAATTTTAAATCGTAGATATCTATAGAAAGCTAAGACATAGAGCTTCAAAACCCAGAAAATGTTTTGCAAAATCCTACAATACAAAAATGCTATAAACAAAAGAAAATTCGGGTCTTAATAACTAAATCTTAAAAAGTTGTGATCACTAAAACAACCATAACTTTATCAAATCTTAACAAAATTTTGAATCGTTTAAATTTTCAGAAAGTTGAGAACGAGGCCTACAAAACTCAGAAAATGTTTTAAAATAATTTATGCGCCCATTTTTCTGTGCTCAAAAGAAGGTGATCGAATTTTATATGAATTCTTGGCTGTAACTTGCAAAATAGAAAAAACAAACAAGAACACACAAATTTCTCTACAAAATGTTGAGTTCACCAAATGTATCTTTGAAAATTTATGTTTGATTTGGTTAGAATTGCTAAATCTAAAAAATCCAAAGAGATAATGGAGAGCAAAGGAGAAAACATGAAAATAAATGAAGCAAAGTTATGGCTGACCTCCATTACACCTTCTAGCTTGTTGCAAGTTGAAGAGTGCCCTTAGATTCTTCGAGCAACTTTAAGATTATGCCATGTCCTACACAAGTGTTGAAGGATTTTGCTATACAAAGATGACTCTATGTGCCTAAGAGAAGTTCTAAGTATGCATGAAAATGTGTTGTGAAAATGAAGATCAAAAGTTTGCTTGAATGCTTGAGAGAGAGAGAGAGGAAGAGGAATTCAAAATTTCCATTTTATAAGAAAATACAATTTCAAATGGATGAATGAGATTGAAGGTCGAATCGACGGTCCAAAATTGATGCACCAAGAATATGCCATGCATGGCAAAAACTATGACATCGACATCTATGACAGACATGCAAGACATGCAGGCTATGACAGACACGCAAGACATGTAGGTTATGACAGACATGCAGACTATGACATGAAATAATGACAGGGTATCTTTGACCAAGTGGAGGTGCATAAATAATTTATTTTAAATTATTTATTGAAAATGGAGGAAAATGACAAGTGGCAAATAAATAAATTATCCAAATTATTTATTTAGATAAAATGAAAAGAATAGCATTTAATTAAATTTATCAATTTAATTAAATGGAGAGATGAAAATTAGACCTTAAATAATTAATTTAGATTAATTATTTAATAGGGAATGTGGCATGGGATGGTTAAATGATTTTAATAATTATTTAACTATGGAAGAATTAAAGGACCATGAATAGATAAATAATTAATGGTAATTATTTAACTATAGATGAAATATGACAATAAAAGAAGAAGAAATTAGTGACACAATTAGTTTATTTAATCAACTAGGATAGAATAAATAGACATGAATTAATTAAATAATTAAAATTATTTAATTAATAGATGAAAATGGACCGGATAACATAATTAAGTATCTTAATTATGCTAGGACGAAAGTGGCGAGAAATGGAGCTTGCAGGCCTAGGTTAATTTTTAGTGTCTACAGTTATTATAGAGGGGCCCAATGCGATCTCATAGCCTTATATAGAGAGTTTGCAAGAATCACAATTGATGAGTAATATCCCATCAAATATTGCAGCCATTTTGCACCTTGAATTGTTAAGGAATTGAGTTAGTTGAACATAGTTCAAAGTGATTTAGCGTGTTTGGGTGTGAAAGAGGACCATGCCTAGAATAAATGTAAATCACTGTGAGCCCCCATTTCTATGAGGCATTCTTCCAAACAACCCACTACCTTTTCAATGCTACTGCATTAACAAGTTAGTGGGTAGTTTGGAAGAATGCCTCATAGAAATGGGGTCTCACGATGATGTCCAAGGAATATTAAGTTTATAGGAAAGTGCTACATCCCATTTACAACATAGAAAGGATATTTGACCACCCTATAGAGGAAGTGGATTGTTCAAATACAAATGATTATTATATTGACAATAAAGCTATAAACATAGTGGTTGGATCAATAAGATGGTTAAAAGCACCATACCCAATGTTAGAGCTACACCTTAAGACTCAAGAACAAAAGAAACTATACTTGAGCGAATGAAAAAGGATGAGAACACAAAGGAAGAACTTAAAAATCAAGTAGGGAAATTAACTTCATGGTTACATCACCTAGTTGGCCCTATTGACTTAGCTACACTTATCCCCATGTTGCTAGTAGCCTTGAATAAAGAGACTTGAAACCCAAACCCAAAAAGAATGATCCTAGTTATGAAAGAGTGGAGAGAGGGTTACAATACCTTGTAGGTAGGGTAATCAAGGAAACATTAAAAATATATCACAACATTAGTGATGAGGTAAGTTTAGAAATAGAGATGAAAACCAAAATAGATGAAGATCTATTAATGTGGGAGGAGTATTCCCAATTTTTTAGAGAATGAGGGTCACTCCCTCTATTAAACAAGGTATCTAGGCATCAATCAAATCATTGAAAGAAAGGGGGATAGTTTGAAAAAATGTTTTGGTAGACATGTATGGAAAAAATTGTAGCATAGAAAAAGCAATTAACTGTTTGAAAAAATGCCTCAAAGAAATGTGGTCTCATGGTGATGTGCATCACCATGAGACCACATTTCTTTGAGTCAATTTTTTAAATATTTGATTGCCTTATCTATGTTTTTTGATAAATTCTTTGCTAGAAATGCATGGAAAATTCGGTAGCATAGACAAGGCAATCAACTATTCAAAAAAATGCACATCATCATGAGACCACATTTCTTTGAGGCATTTTTTTAAACACCTAATTTCCTTGTCTATGTTGTTTGATAAAATGCTTTGGTAGACATGTATGAAATTTTGGGTAGCATAGACAAGGAAATCAACTGCTTGGTAGAACTGTTTGACAAAATTCCTCAATGAGATATGTCCTCATGGACTAGAATGATTGCAGGATATGGAAAAAAATGGATTTGTTGAAAAGGCTTTACAAAATTTCAAGCAAATGCAATTTTTAGGTGTAAAACCAAATTCCACTATATTTTCCAACATCCCCCATGCCTATTCCAAAATGAAAGCTTTGGAAATGGGTATGCACATCCATAGAAAAGGATTGAGAAATGATGTATTATATTACATACTTATAACTACTCTTATATAAATGTGTATACAAAATGTAGAAGCATAAACAAGGTAGGTCAATTGTTTAACAAAATGCCTCAAAGAGATGTGGTTTAAAAATGTAATTGGCAAGTGTAAAGAATTGTGTAGTTTAAAATGTGCCAAGAGGGGCTAAGGTAATAATGACAAAAAAACAATGATGAACATGGAATATGCATAATAACAAAATCAAAGCAAGACAAAATAGAATTAGGGAAAATATAAAGAAAATGTGTAAAGACTTCACATACCTAAAAAATGAAGATTCGAGTAGAGGATTTCTACCCAATTGTGCAACCTTTGTTTCTTCTTGCATAAAAATCCTCAACAATTTGAGTTTTTCACAAGCTTGTTTCCTTTTCAATGTTCAATTGTATATCACTCTTGAATGGAATTGAGACTTGAATTGATATATATCAAATTTGAAGTGAAAACTTTTTTATTTCATGTAAAGGTGGTAGAAAGTTCATAAAAAGGTGGTAGAATGTGAAAAATTTGCATGTAAACTTCACAAAATCATCCAAAAACTTATTTTTGTCGAAACAAATGCATAACCAGGAGAATATAGAGAATGTGGGCCTAGAGATCACGGGTGTGTTGATGTTTTTACCATTTTTAGAGCAAGCCAAGACGCACTTGTGTTTTAACATGAGCGTATTTTTCCTTACTATACAAATGGCTACATCTCAACTTCTTCAAAACGTGCTTGTGTTATGAAAATTTTGATTTTATATCATTTTCTTCTCTCTCTCTCTATCCCTAGCCATCCATCCCCCCTTAACCATCTAGGTCTCTCACTTAACCCTAAAC
>VDFB02193867.1:311803865-311854027 GCA_007258455.2 Sequoia sempervirens
CTTAGGTCTCTCCCTTACACTCCCTCTCCCTCTCTCAGGTCTCTCTCTCGCTACCTCTCTACCTCTCTCTCTCTCTAGTCTCTCCTTCCCTCTCTCCCTCCCACCCTACCTAGAAAACTCTCTCTCTCTCTCTCTCTTAAATCTCTCCCTCACTCTAAAGACATACATACATACATACATATAAGTATACATACAAAAATAAAAGAATACATACATACTTATATACATACAAGCATACATACAATCTTACATGTACACATACATTGATATATAAATACATACATACATGTGTACATACATACATACAAGCATGCATACATACATACATACATACAAACATACAAATATATATACATACATTTAATAGACTAGCATTCAACACAAAGTAAGACATAACACGAGCGCATTATAATGCGCTCATGTAATTTCTTAATTTGGGAATCACCAAACCTTAGGCTTGGTATTTGCTTTGGAATACCAACCCAAAGGCTTGGAGTGCCTTCCTAACATCCAAAGACATGTTTTTTCAAATTCTACAATATGTCACATAATCACGTTCATGCTAAGTATCAAGTCTGCATGTGTTTGAAGATCGAACAAATCAAACACTTGGGTAATGTTAGGCTCTCTCTTAGCTATCTAGCAATGTAATTTTTTTCACATTTTGACAATGTTAAGCCTTTGATCTATAATTTCTTTTGTTTGAGTCTCTATTTTTTGGAAAAAACCAGTGTTTGGTATTTTTTATTATTATAAATTAACCATTCATCAAAATTTCAAATAAATTACATTTTTAGAAACTTGACTCCATTCTACACATTGTTGATGATGTTTTCTGTACAACTCAAACATAATATGAAAATCCTCTCTCTTGAAAGGTAAATTTCTATCAGCAATCCTCAAGAGATAACCCCAAAGTCTCTAATGTCAGGTCTTGATAATGCAAAAACAACTCAGTGATAAATGTGAAAATGCTGGTAATCACAATGGGACCTTACTACAAGAAAAATACTGAATCTCTAATTATCAGCTCTAGTAATATGATGATACTTCAATCCTAAATCTAACCCAAATGATAAAGAAATAACAAAACATGTAAGG
This sequence comes from Sequoia sempervirens, assembly GCA_007258455.2. Taxonomy (NCBI): domain Eukaryota; kingdom Viridiplantae; phylum Streptophyta; class Pinopsida; order Cupressales; family Cupressaceae; genus Sequoia; species Sequoia sempervirens. The sequence continues at coordinate 311,804,967 of VDFB02193867.1, forward strand.
TTTCAAAGAGATTTATAGATTTAACACTAAATCTAAGATTAACAATTCAAATGACAAAACATTCGAAATGGACCAATCCCTCAAAAATTGATTTCTACTTGACCCAAACAGATCTGCAATCTTATAGAAACAGTGCAATCTTGTAAGGTGTTAAAGATTTTTAGATCATGAACATTCATAAAACACAACCCTATTGCAATTGAAATGAATAAACCCTCACAATTGAACTAAGCACAACAAATATAGGAGTCCAGGCTAACTTTGCAAAGCAACTAACAATCAGTTGGTTGTGAAAAGTATGGACCAAGGACTGCTACAACACTTCAAATATCAAACCATAAACATCATTGAATCAAATCTAATTCTAAATATCAAACTATCAAATTTCCTCAAAGAAATTCTAAAGATAGAATAACAAGAACCATGCAAGATAAGAAGAACACAAATATGACACCAAATCACAATGTCATTACTTGCATGAAATTATCCAATGTAGCAACAATTCCAACAATCTATTACAATATTTTCTTGAGAACAACTACTTATAATTTTGCTATACTAATTTGCCTCTATACTAGTCTCTTTGTTCGTCTATATCTATGTCCAACCCTTACAAATGAGGAAAAATGCCATATTTATAGGAAATCCCAAACATGTCAGCCTAGCCAAGTTTTACAATAATAATTGGCCACAAAACAAGTCGGCCAAGAGAAATTCAAAATAAAATAAATTATGCATTAAATGCATGAACTTCATCTAGGTCGGCCTGGGATTTCCAATGCAGCTTAGACCAATGCATGCGAAATAATAGGGAAGCACAAATATCAATGTACCCCATCATTAACTATCGTCCCCTTTGTCTTTATTTTGATCCATCATTTCATGCACCTTCAAAAGCACCTTATCCAAGTCAGCCATAGGTGGTAAAGGAAAAACCTTAAGTTGACTTTCAATTGAAGCAATATCTTCCCTTGATTGTTTCATCGATTTATCCCACTCAACCTTATATGTTAGATATTTATCAATAACAACAATGTAGGTGGCCGCATCATCCAATTGATGCTCAACAACAGGATCATCACCGACTGGAGCATAAACATCTTGCCACCACTTTCTCAACTGCTCCAAGCTCAAATACTTAGGTGCAATCTTCCTTCTCCCTATTATTATTTCAAAGAAAGCAATGCACCCATTATAGACACCAGTCAGGGTATCCTCAATTTTCCTTCTTTGCTTGTAAATCTTCTTCAAAACCTTCTGCCTAATTTACACAGCCTCAAACCACTCCCAAGGTTCGGCAGCTCTGGAGGAAGGGAGAATTCCATCACTTATAATCTTTTCCTTGGTATACTCCATGATGGTTTTAGTTTTCTGTAGCAGGAGATCTGTATCCTCCTTATCTTGAGCTAACACCTCCTTCAACCAATCTATCACCCTTACAACATCTTTCCCAGTTGAAAGAATAGCCTTGATAGCATCATTTCCCTTAGTTCGCACCCCTTGTAGCCAATTTGTAGTAGCAAGAGTGGAAGCCTTCATTCTTTCAAGCTCAGTGATAATTTCTTGGGGTAGGGGATTTGTAGCAGAGGACGAGGGGTTAATGGATTGAAAGGGTTTCATAAAATCTTCCAAAAATTTCTTGAGCCCTTCAATCTCCTTCATCTCTTGTTTAGTCTTTATTTCTTTCCTCAGCCTACCCAAGATGACTGCACTGGAACCCTGATAATCTTCAATGTCTTGCTCAATGGAAGTGGGCCCTAAATTAATAGTCTGCAAATTGTAATATTTTGTAGTTACCTCATTCCTATTCTTATCTGAAGCAAGGGTTGCAATGTGAACCACCCTATTGCTTGCCTCATCTCTTTCAATCCTTGAAATGATCTTGGCCTTTTTCTTTCCTTTATCCTTTTCCAATATTAGCTAACAACTCATCCCAATTGGATGGAGTATCCTCCACAACAACCTGCTTCCTCTTTATTTCCTTATCTAGCCATTTTGGAACAATGGGCTTCAATTGCACTTCACTCTGTCCTACTTCCTCCTGCTGACCTTCATTCAAATTCTACTTCTCAAGAGTCTCATCTTCTCCTTTTCTTCAGCATGTTCCTCCTTGTGCTCAAGTGACGTAACCTTTTCTGTCACTTCCTCTCTATGAGGAGATTTGACCCCTTCAGTTCTAACTAGTGACTCTGCATATGCAACCGGAGGAGACTACATCACCTTTTCTACTTTGGCCTCAGCATTGTAGAGTTCACCCTCATGAAATTATTCCCCTTCAGTGTTTGGATGATCTTCAACTTTCTCAGATTCACTTGGTTTGTTTTGAGCTTCATGGAAAGAAGGGACATCATCATGTTGCTCCTCATGAGAAGTAACTGGAGGAGGATCAGCTTTAGGCACACTATCCTTAGGAGGAGTCCTTGACTTCCTTGTATACACCTGTGTCTTTGCTCTTGAACTTTCTACATTCACCATAGATGGGGAAACTTCTTCATCATCCTTGGAACCTACCTTGTGTGATAATCTTACAATTCTTCTCCTTTTAGGCACAGGAACATCGACTTCAGGATCTTTCTTTTCAGTTTCTTCCTTACCAGACTTCTTAGTCCTTGACCTTTTCTTAGCAATAGGTGCTCTCTATTTTTCTGCTTCCTGAGCTTTCTCCATTTGAATACTCTTAATCTTGATTTTAAAAGGAGAACCCACCTTACCTTTTCCTTTAGGATCTTCTTGCTTAGTTGACTCCTTAGAGGTAGAGTGAGGGTCCAAATCTCCCATCAGATCATAGGTGCAGTGTACACCTTCATTTTCCAGTTTCCACATTTTATGCTTTAGTCACATTTTGGTATACTTGGTGACCAGATCCATTATCTATCCTAACTCTGTCTTTTCTTCTTCTAGCCAATCCACATCACCAATTGGCCTATCCTTAATTGCCTCATAAGCATGGCCTTGAATCAAGTCCCCATCATCCTCAAGTTGATTTGGAACTGCCTTTACATTATATAATCGAACTAATTCAACTAGAAGCCAAGAAAACTTCTTCCTTACCTCATACTCATCACTGTAGTTGGCCCAGTAATATTCCAATTCAACCTTATGGCTATATTCTCTACTGGTCATCTTTTGGGCTTTACCTGTTATGTCAAATCTGGACCTCTTGGAATGAAAAGATAAACCAAGAGTACTCATCTCCTCTTTTGAAGCCTAGGCTGAAATAATGGAAGGACATGCCTCTCCAGGGCCTATCCTCAAAGGGAAGTCTCCACCAAAACCAGTCTTATGCTTGTCCCTCTTAACAATAGCATAAAAGTCACATATCTATCTAGTGACTTCCAAAAGTAAGATATGATCAGTGGAATACCTTGGAAGCCTATATGGAGCCCTTTGACAGCCATCAACCCAGATGTATGAGAAGGTTGGGAATTGAATGAACCAAGCCCCATATTTCTTGATGAGATCCATGGCTTGGTCTGAAATCCTTATGTGTTTTGCACCTTGAAGCAATTTGGTGATATGCATGGTAAATGCATCATTCACCCTCCTGTAGCTCGAGCTTCCCAAATGCAACTGAGGGTAAACCTCATAAATAACATCCTATCCAAAGGTGCCCCTGGTAATTAATCCCTTGTATGGATGAAATCTTGTAAGTGCATAGTCTAAGTACGAGGTCATTGTAAAGGTCTTGGTTTGCAGCACATTGGATAATTTCTTATGGATCACTCTACTTATGACACCTACCCAATGATAGTCTTTTCCTGTTCCATTCTCACAATAACATGGCACATCCAATTCTCAAACATACCAACATTCTTTAATCCAACCACCCTGCTAAGAAGAGTGATGGCATCATAATACTCCTTGAATTTGGCTCTAAATCACTATTTAGGCAGTTTAGAATAATGATACTTGGGCTTCTCCAGCTAGGAATTGATGAGTTGTTGAGATTTAATAGTCTCTTCTTCATAGTACCCATTAGCCACTTCCATGTTGAATGCCACCACATGTGATCTATCGGGAATGTCAAAGGTCTGAGCTATGGAGACAAGATTCAGATTGACCACAATCCTCCCTTGGGGGCCAATTATTCTCTATGTATCCTAGTCATAATGTCTGGCACACTCAAGGACTAATTCATAACACTACATTGTAGAGGGAAAACCAGCTACGTGTGCCAATCCTGACTCCGACATTCTCTTAGCCACCAAAGGAAGATCCTCCACTGCCATTCGGCCTTTGAACTCCTCATAGTCTCATAGTCCAACGTTGGTATCTATTACTTCTAAACAAATAGAGGCAATCTTGCTCTTGATGTCCATCCTAATCCTTTTTGCCTCAGATACAGAAGACCCCTCCATGTCACTCTTAGCTTTTCCAATTACTACCTTGCTAGATTCAACTTGCACTCAACAAAGGGAACCATGGTAAAAACCACAAAAAACTAATGTTAATCAATCAAAATCATCATTAAAATGAATCCCATATAATTAATGTCATTCAATCTCAAATAAAATGATCATAACAAACTTCAGGTTTCAGGGCCATCCGCGAAATCCAAGCCAATGAGGAATTTTGAAACATTCTGGGCCAGACGGATTCCAGTGGAACGAACATGAAAACACCTATTAGCAACTCAATCCAATCATTATCAATCAAGGAACATCATGTGATATCTCAAAATAGAATAGATTAATCATAAAACGCACCATAATTTATCAACAAGACATGTTATTCCATAATCCCTCACATTTCATTAGATTTTGGGAAAATCCGCAAGAGACGGATTTCCGCAAAGGAGGAGACATTCAACAAAAGTTCAGAAAAAATAGGGAACCAAGGATTTTGGGAAAATTCGAAGCCGAAGGAAATTTGCGAAGAAGATGAATCTCTGAAAAATAGCAGATTCTGGGAAAACGAAGAGGAATGGGAAAGTTAGGAAAATCCGCCAGAGTCAGATAATCCCAAACTGGATGAAAAACCCGAACTTTAGCATTCAATCGTGATTTTGCCCAGATTAATGGATCGATCATAAATTTCAAGAATCTAGGCTTGAGAAAAGTTTGACATGGACCTTCTATAGGTTTTTCTTAGAATCCTAGGCCCATTTGAAAGCAAGGTAAGGTTAAATGGTGATTCCCTAAGTATCAAACCCCACAAATCTGCCATTAACACATACCATCTTAAGATTCAATCATTGCAACTACTGGGTCTCTACTAGAGGTACTCACGACTCACAAGCAAGTTACTTCATGATACAAATGACAGAGTGAACTCAAACTTTCTTGGGAAACCAAGAATCAAACTGTATCATGCAACCCTAGCCATGAAAAATGCTCAAATAATGCAAAAATTTAAACCCTAAGCAAACCAAAAACACCAAACAATGCTAACATTCATCAATCAAAAGTAGGGCAATCATATACATAACATTTGATGAAGTAAAAATTGATTGTGACAACAAATATCAACCTATCAGTGTTCAACAAAGAACAACATTGAAAATGCCAAAGAAATCTTCACCAAATCAAATATTTCACAGATCAAATGCCTCAAATCAAGTCTAACACCAAAAGAAAGCACTCCTTAGCTCAATCAATCATAGAAAATAAAGCATAATGACATAAACCTCCTCAAAGATCGATTTAAATGCATCCCTTACCATCAGTACAAATGCCATTAATGCCGCTGACAAGACAACAAGGTGAACCCGAGAACCCGACGACAAGACGAACTTCAAAAAAATCTAGTAGAATTCCGCGAAGAACAAACATTTCCGAACGACAAAATTTAGCTCGAGTCTAAGCAGGATCCGGGAAAATCTGGCTAAGGCGAAAAATCCCGAACCAGGGTAAAAACCCAAAATTCCCCTAGAACTTAAGATTTTCAATGTGCAACTTAAGGAAATCACCTAGGCAAGCAAAACAAACATTTAAGCACATTCCAAGGCAAAGTAAATCCTCAAAATCAAAGGGCCAAGACACCAAAACCAAAGAAAAAGAGGGTCCTTGCTTTCAGTGGGGCGTGTGTGAAAACTGCACAACACACATATTAAAAAAATGATTTTCAATTAGTTTTCAAAATTTATAGGGGTAGCACGACCAAATTTATGTTTTTTAGGAAGATTCCACTTTGAAAATTAGTAAAGAATCAAATATTCATTCAAAAATTATCAGAAAAATTAGGCATAAACTACATATTGCTAGCTAATTTCTCACCAAAGTGATTTTAAAAATACTAAAAAAAAGTTAACCTTTTGAGGGAGCCACAAAAGTCACTATGTTATGTTTTTTTGACAAACACAACACCAATTTTTGTGGCCCCCTCTTTTGAACCCCTTAATCTCTCCCATTTTCAAAAAAAAAATAGTAGTTTAGAAAGTAGATTTGGAGTACTACGATCCTTTTTTTTTGTTGCACCTCAAAATTTTGAGTGTAACTATCCTCGATTTCACATCCAAGGTCAGTATTTCCAGATTTTAGAAAAAAAAAAGTGGCCACTTAAGACCCCTTTTTGGCCCTCCATATTTTTGTAGTTACCCCCCACCCAAAGCCATTGTGTTCCCTCATGACATCATTGTGCTTCCTTATGGACATCATCGTTAGGATTTTACTCACCATCCAGACATATCTGTTATCCCTTGACATTTATGCATGTCTAAATGGGGGTAAAATTTTCACAATTCTTAGGTGGAGAGTTTGGAAGTGCTTGAAGAACGATGAAAGCAAAGGGAAATTTTTTGAGATCTAAGGGACATCCAAATGGATGGTATTTCCTACCACATCCAAATGAAATTTAAAGTCCTACAAAGAGGAGAAATGAGGACCTAAAAGGATTAAAAAATGATAGAGGTATGTTACAAAACCTCAAGAGACGATATGATGCATTCATGCCTCAACCTATTTTTTTTCTTCTAGATGGAATAATAACAAACCAAATGTTCAAATGAGGGTCAAATTTCCATAAAAGGTTTATTATGTAAAGATAAGGCTCAAGAGGCACCATTAATGTTGCAACAACTCTTCAAGACACCAAATATCAATCTTCAGAGTCTCCAAAGTGGATTTTAATTCATTTCCATGGATTCTTAGAAGGATTATGATGTCATGTTGCATTTATGGAGTTGTAGAGCTCCTTTCTATCAACTGGCCATCTTTGGGTCATGTTTTCAATAGATTTTACGAGAGTTTCTCCACACACAACCTATGATTCATCAATGCAGGTATAGTAGGGGAATTTTTGGGGGATTTTCAAATTATACTCAAATATTTTTGTGTAAATTTTTCAAACTTCTATAGAGGGATATGACTAGGGATTCTTCTTTTCCATATACCCTATCTTTTTCAACATCTAGTAGAAGAATAAAAGTTTGTTAAGCCACATTATAAAATGTTCTTCCCATAGTTCTCTATAAATACTTATACATTTTGCATCTTTGGTACTGTAACATGCTTCAATCCTCTAATCAATGAAAAGTTATCTATTTAACCTCTCTTCACTTATGATTTGTTGTATAAAACATCTTACCTTAACTTTTGAATGAATGCTCATTCTTTTGTATGCTATATGTGTTAATTTCATTAGTGAGGCTAGCTGTGGATTAATTTTTCCCCTCTTAGTATATGTTAAACTCCAACCTTCATATAACTATCAGGAATTGATAAAACATAATATTTTGTGTCATTTTGACATTTTCATTGCTTCTCTATGTTATAGTAAGCAAGAAAATATATCATTATGATCTTGGTACATCACCACCCCTTTAATATTTTTTATTCTCTCCCTCTTTCCTCCTATAAGTTGATAGAATAAGACTAGATTATGGTTGCTCAATGTTGAGTTGGATCAACAATTCTATATCTAGATTATAGAGGAAGTCAGCCTTCTTTGGAGGTCTGATCTCAATTACAAGGGTCCCACACCTTGATATCAATCCCATTTTCCCCTAGAATTTCTAAAGAATAGGTTTGGGAAGGGTAAAATTCCAAGTGACAGTAGTTTTTGACACACTCGTTAGGACAAAGTTAAATGAAATTTACCTCATCTTGTTGAGAAGGTGATGTTTCTCTCAACATATTCAATCTTAAAGAGGCATCCTACAAGTACTTGGTGACACTATGAGATAACTATACAAATCTTGGTTCTAGGTCAGAAATCACATTTAATACCAAGGATTCATACCATAGTAGCTGCAAGAGGTAACCTCAAATTCATAAAGTTATCATTGTTTACTTCAAGAAGAACAAATAGGCAATATTCATCTCCACCAAGGAGAGGAGAGATGAAAGTTATGTAACACCATCTCCAAGGGCTCAATCTACACCTTCATTCAGTACATTGCCACAACCTAGAAGACCTACTATCTATATAAATATAACATTGTTTCAAATGGTTGTACCTAGAAATCAAGTGTTTATCACCTTCAACTGTGATATCCCTCTTGTGTTAACCAAAAGGAATGATATACCAGTGAATTCCTTTAAAAAAATCCTTATTTCATTAGTGAGACAACTGCTACCCAAATAGAGCATATTCAAGACATTCCTACTATTTTCTTTGTCCATAGCATCACAAAAGATAATGTGGTTGTGAAACTCTTGGCCTCATCATTGAAAGACAAATAACTATAGTGATACCAATGTATGAGAAATAATTCTATTCACAACTAGGATGAGCTAGGTGAAAAGCTTTGTGAACAATTTGAAGACATGAATAATCACCTATCACATGTTGAGCAACTGGCAACAATAAAGAAATCCTCCCGTAAATTCTTCAGAGACTTTAATTTTAGATTCTAGAAGACTTTGGATAAAATCCCTTCCTTAGTAAAACCATCTCCCAACCATGCCTTTTTGTATTATCTAAGAGCTCTTAATAGTGATTTAGCTATGATAAAATCTATGGGAGGGAAAAAATTTTCAATTACATATAGCATTGCAATTAGGGTAGAAAATTGTTCAATACAAGTTGGTAAAATAGCCCCAAGGCTACCAATGTCCCTATTCATTAAATTTCCACAACAACAACCCATATTTACACCTCTTCTCATTATATCAACAACTCAACTATCTACTTATTTGTACCTTCGAATGAGTTGTGTGAGGTTAAAACATTGCAAAATTTTGGTAATGAATTAGTGGCCTTGAAGAGGTAAAAAACTCAAAGAAGCGAACCCTACCAACCTCTAAAATAAAATTAACAACAAAATAGGTAGTTGTATCAAGGGCATAATCAATGGAATTATGCTAAGTCCTTAAATACTATCAATCCTACTTCCACAAGCACAAAATAATTTGTTCCTATTTAGAACAACCTTTCCCAAGAACATGAATGGTGCTACCCATGCAATCATCCACATAACTAGAATGCATGTCAAAATAGTGAGTCTGTGTAAACTCTAATGGTTAAAATTAAAACACCATCCCCAAGACAATAATCTGATGCAAATCAAGCAACTAATGCTAGGAAAGATAACATTCTAGGAAACATTATGTAATGTCACTTGTCCTCCTAAAGTTTTTAAAGTATTAGTAGTAAATTTAATAGATTAAATGTTAGATTTAAGATAATCCACAACACATAATGTTACTAGAATGATGTGAATAACTAATAAAATTACTAAGATAAACTATAGTATGTAATAATTAGACAAGGATTTTGAAGTAAATAATTAACATAGTAAATTGAATACACATGCATATAATTCATATAGATTAAAACATATTTTTTAAATCACAGAGAGGTTGTTATGGAACACTCAAAGTAATAGTTATAGGTGCAATCTCCCCACAGAAAGGAAGCACCCCAAAGGAAACCAATTCTTATACAAAACCCATCCTACCTCATGGCATAAATGACACAATCTTGGCTAGGAAACTCTCAGGAGTACATTGTACCTCGAGTTTGACACACATTGTGTGGCCCTTCTCCAAATGCCTCAATGATAGCCAATGACCCTAACCTTCACTCCTGTGTGCCCTCTAAATTTCTCTTTTCCTTTTTCTCTCCTCTCCTTGAATGTTCTCCCAATCCCTTTCCAGGTCTCACATAAATGCTTTATATAATCTTTAAGGGGTGGTTTCCAAACCATCACACCCTTTCATAAATGTTACCTTTAATAATTTAAATAAATAATTATTCTACCCATTTTTTAAAGAGTATTTATATATATTCTTTATTAATCTCTCTTTTAACCAATGGATCATAATATCCTTTATTTTTTATCTCCCTTTTAATTCTAAAGGGTTATTTCATAGTTTTTCTTCTCTTGGGGAAAAGTTATGTAACAATTCTCCCCTTGTAAAGTAGTTATTGTCCTCAGTAGCATGAGATGCATCTACATCACAACTCAAAAAACACATAATCAATAATTTAAGAAATTGATATTGAATACATTTATTCTTTTGTAGGGGAGGGGGACCAACCACATCGAGGCTCCAGGTCACAGAGAGCTGAAAGTGGAGGGATACCCTAATGTACCTCAAGCTAGAAAAGTATTCAGGTCAAGGATAGAGAATGAAGAGCACTCTTAAGTGCTTCTATCACTTTGCTAACCCGTGAGTTTGAATGGGGCTAAACGAATAGGCTTATGGAACCCAAACCATAACTTAGACAACTCTTTGCCTAAGGACAATAGTGCAGGTCAGGGATGACCTGTTGGTGTCTCTTTGGGGCTCTAGCATTCGTATGGCTAGAAAGTACAAAAGTATAGTAACAGGTACAAAAACCTACTAACAGTTTAGCAAATAAGGTTCAAAGTACTAACTAAAATGATAACTAATGAAATGAGTAAAATGACTGGAAAGGTGATGTAGAAGTGACAAAAAGCAAAGATGATAAAGAATAACTCATGAGGAGTCTAGTTTTCCAACAAGCTCCACACGAATGTGTACCTACACATAGCCAAGAGAGGAAAAATGTTGGGGTTGTATAGGGGTTTTCCTCAGCCAAACCACCACTTTGGGGTTTCCACCTCCACGAATAGCTAGAATAGCTACGAGATAGAAAATATGATAAAGGAAGTAATAGAAAAGATACTGAATGATAGTAATAACACTATGCTATCTAAATCAAGTGATAATGTTATGGAAATTGAGAAATGAAACAATATCACCTTCTCAATCAAGGTGCCCTCAAGCAAGCTTGGTAAAGTCTATGCTACTGCAACAACAAAGAAGTAGTCCTGCAGGACACCAAGTCACAACTCCAATGGTGGCAAAAGTGTAGCAAGAAGTAGAGAAGAAATGTAGGAGTTCAAGATTTTTCAAGCAAGATCAAGCTAGTGTGTGAAATTGGGAAGAAGATGGATTGAATTGCTAAAGAGATGAAGTGAAAGAGAAAGATAGGCATTTGAAGAAGAATTAGGAGGCAAAGAGACATTCTTGGGTAGGAAGGAAGGTGTAGAGGCATTATGCTTCACCACCAATGGAGAACGTAACATATCTATGAATTTCAGAGGTAGGAATCTGTAAGGGATGTCAGTATGTTGTGTAGACATCTGCACGTCACACATGCATCTCTAACAAAAATTCCCCCATTGACACAAAAAAAAGCGTTAAGTCGATGGAAATTAGATAGGTGATGTGGAATTATTTAGTTGAGCTTGATTTTCTAAGGTGGAGGGATGTAAAAGGGGAATTTGTGAGAAGGGTGCAAATTCACTCCTATACATTTTCCCCCCACTTTAGTGAGCATGAGTGTCAATGAATGTTTGGTAAAGTATATCAAAAGGGTTTAGAAATGTATACCTAAACTGTCAAGGAAGCAAACCACAATCTAGAAAGCTCAAAAGCCCAGGGTAGGAAAATGGCTCCTTAGGTACTCTCTCCTGAGGAGGTTTGAAAAAATAAATCTATAGATCCTCAGAGCTATGGAGTTGATAAAAGTGCACTAAAGGCCCACAGACCAACGATGGACAAATCCCGTAAGATGCAAGCACTTCACAAGTCCATGAACCTACAAAGAAGGCATCCCTAGGTACTCTCTCCTGAAGGAAGCTCGATGCACGAGACTCCATAGAGTTGGATTAGAAAGTAGCTTCACAGGTGCACTTGCAAAGCAACATGTTAATCCACATATAAAAATTGTTAGAAAACAAAAATCTAGGTAGGAAGACAAGAAAATAGTCACGTAGACAGACAAAATTGAAGGAAGAGATTTCAAAGGGATCCCTTAGGAACCCTTGAAAAGAAAAGGGGTCCACTCAAGGGATGCTCAGTTTGAAAGAGAGTATATTTTTTGTAAATCAATTCAACATCAAGGAATCCTTTTGAAAGATGTTCACTTCATCAAGGAATTCGAAAGGAAGAAGGTCCCCTCACAAGGGGAAGGTCAAAAATTTTCTTGTAGGAGAAGGTGCTCCCTCCTCGAAGGAACGTTTTTCAAACTCTTTCTTTACCAATCCATGATGAAGGGAAAAATTTTCCGCTAGGGGTCCTTGTTGAGGAATGCAATTTTTGAAAAATATTTTAAAATGGATTTTTGAGAAAATATTCGTTGGCCATCAAATGCATTTTTTGAAAATCAAAGAGACATAATAGCCCCCCCTTAGAATGGTGTGTGTCGAACACAAAGGCATGTGACATCCTAAGGAGATAAAACCAAGAGTGAAAAAGTGATGTTGTGGCCCATGGAATATAGTGAGATGTAACGGTGGTAATCTTGTCGCACACACGAGGGAAAACACATGAGGGCCACAATATCACAAAACAAGCACGAAAGATAAGAGAACAAAAAGCAAGAAGGGACAATAACATTACAAAAAAGGGACACAGGGGAGATCTGATATTTCAGGATCAGAGCTGCTCATAAAAATAGATAAATAAGTATAGTAATATATAAATGAACTTTCATCGACCCCCTACTATATCAAACCATATAAATATAGGCACAAAAAGACAAAATAAAAATTAAAAACTAGGTCAACATGGAAGGGGAGCCTAAATGTCCCCAACACTTTGCATCGTCCCCAATTGTCAAAAGTCAGTACACAATAGAGGAAGGATGATGTAGAAAATAGAGGAACTTTTATGACACAAAAACAATCCTATATCCAAGCACCTACAGGGGTGACAAGGGTCATCTAGGAATGCATAACACAAGCATGAGGGAACACATTACACACACACAATCTACTCTACAGATAAAGAAGAGGCACCTCCCTAGTCCTCATCAACTAAGAGGTTATCATTCTCCTAGTTTAGATCATCATAAGGGGAAGGCCGACGAGCCTACAAGGGTGAAATATCAAGGGGGGAGCCCTACCACCCTCCCACAACAAGAGCCAAGGTAGAAGGTCCTGTGAGGTCTTCTCCACTTAGTTCTTGTGGGGTGAACATCAATGACCTCACAAAATCATTGAGAGGGTCAGGATCTCCTCCAAAGAATTAAACATGCACTTCAAAAGAGTGCCATGTGTTAACTCAATGGGCAAGGGAGGTGGCACCCAAGATTCACTGCTAGGCTCACTGAGTGACTCGGGAGCTGTGACAAACTCCGAGGATGCCAGGGCTTCCTTTGTCACTAGGACAACACAGGCTAATGCAAGACCACCCTCCAAAGGAGGTGAACCCTTATTTTGACCCGCTTTGCAAGCAGGGTCATCCTCCATCTTCTGCTTCATCAGAGGATGCAGGTCCCCCATAGATGAAGTAAAAGGCATGGAAGAGGAGGAGAAAATTGCAGTAGACACCACTGAGGTATTCAACATGTCTATGAGTTTTGAGAAGGGTGGGATTTCCAAGAGGGACATCTAAAGGGGCGGCTCAATGGAAGGAGCAATAAAAACTTGCACCCTCTTTGAGTGAGGATAGTTCATGCTCACAACAAGAGCCGAAAGTAGGACCGAAGATTAAGGAACTGAAGCAGAGGGAACGAGAGATGGGGATACAATAGCAGGTGCCTAAGCAGGAGCTGTAAACTCCTCCTTTTGCAAGGTGGCTTGCTTAGCAGGCAAATCCTTTCTCCAATGCTTGCGCTCATGCACAAGGTGGTTTCTACAACTCTGAAAGCTAGAGACTGCAGACTGAGAGGGGAAAAAAGACTCCTATATGACCATAAGAGTATCCATCACGACCATTTTCAGCAGAGGGAGAGAATCATGGATGAGAACAAGAGGAAGAGGTTGAGAAGATGATGAAATGACAACGAGGGGAGTAGGCTCTAATGAGTAATTATAACAATAGAGGAAATGGAAATTCTTTCAATGGTAAATGATTTGCATGCAATAGATTTGGACACATGGATAATTAGTGCAGATTAAGGGGAAATCAATCAAATGGGAAAAGAAATGTTATGTGCTTCAATTGTAACCGATCTGGTCATATTGCAAGATTCTACAGAATCAAGAATAATGAAAGAAGAGGTCTGGTAAATAGAAAACTAGATGAGCAGAGACAAGACAAAGGCAAGGGTAAAGTTGATGTGACTGAAATCTAGATTGAAATGAACAAGACATGGGTAAAAAATAGTGTAAAGAACGGTGGTGATAGGTCCGCACTAGAATCCAGTGCTGAGAATTCCTCTGGGAATTAAATTAAGAGCTCTGGCCTAGGGGGAGCTACATTGAAAATCAAATTCCCCTAGCCAATAAATGGGTGCTTGGATTTGGCACAATGAGTAAAAGTAAATTGGGCTATTGCAAATCCTTTGAAAGGATTTATGGAAGAGAAAAGGTGGATATGGTGATTTGTGGAGTGATTCATGAGAAACTACATCAAAAGACAAGTAACCAAATAAATTAGGGCAAGAGCATTTATTACACCAAAAAGTTAGGTGTGCAAAAAATAAAAGGGAAATTCAATGATTTCAAAATCACTTTGCATTTGGAAACGAAGAACAAAAGAGATCTCTGAGAAAGAATCTACAGAAGATCAAGTGCGAAGAATAGATTCAAGCAAGAACCCTAACCGGAAATGCAAGATAAAACCCTAAATGACAGAAAAAGGTGTTCTCTACAAATCTTTCTAAACTTTCATTACTAAAGATGGCTACACCACTTCTTGTTGATATCACTGAGAGGCCTTCACATAAGTTTAGAAAGCACCCTTTCAAATCATTAGAAGTCGATCCCATTGGTGCATTTTTTGGTGTTACGTATGGAATACTTCATGTGGAATATATTAGGGCTTATATTCATGCAAACATTGAGGAATTTGGAAATTCAAAGATAATGGATGTGTTTGAAAATCATCTGAGAAATGATAACTATGATATCAAACCTGAGTTCAAAACATTGGAAGATAAATATTTCGTTCAATTTATCCAATTTCTGACATTTGAAGAAGATGAATGGGTCTGGTATGTGTTGGTCAGAATGCATGACAACTTTATGTGGTTAATGAAGCCTTTCAAAATCACCAAGGATGCCATGAAGGCTGTGATTGGTTTGAACTCATCCTGTGAATTACTTATGTTCAAATATGTGAAAAACCAAACTGTAACAGAGGCTAACGGATCAAAGTTTGACAAGAGGGAAATGACAATCAATGACATCATTGATTCAGATGTCAAGTTTGCTTCAATGGTGATAGGTTACAAGATATATCACCCAACAGGGAAAACTCTGTATCTAGAACAACAATATATGCTACATAGCAGATGGTTAAGCAAAATACAAACTATGATTTGTGCGAGTTACTTCAAAATCAACTTATGGAGAATATGGAGAAGATCAAAAGGGACAAGAACACCTTCAAATATGGTACATTGGTGATATGTCTATTCTTTTACTTCATGAACGAGCTGCCCAGAATAAAGAGTTTGTTTTGGACAAATGATAAACCAATAGTTGTAAAAATTAGAGATCATTTGTCCAACCTTGGTGATGCCAAAGCCCAAAGGACTGCACTCTAGGGATATTTCAAGAATTTTCAAAACATGATGCATTCTAGAGAAAGGATTCCCAAATCAGTGGTTGAGAAATATAAAAAGTCAATTTGTTTCATGGTAGATACTAACCAATGTTTGATGGAAGCAATGGAGCCAAGAATAGTATGGATCATACCCATGGGGTATGAAGTAGATGTGCAAATACTGGAACTGTATGCTCAACATCTCTTGAGCAAACCTAAGGACACTACAGTTGAGAGATTTGGAACTTTTGAGGAGTTAGATGTAAAACTGCATGTTGAGCTCCAGAAGTCTAAGTCCAAGAGGAAAGTGCAAAAAAAAGTTGAAGAATATGCAAAGAGTATTGGGATAACTAAAGAAGTTGTGAGAGAAAACCAGAAAAGAAAAGAGCAAGTTGAAAAGGAAAGGTGAGACAATCAATAGGCTAGTGATTTGGAAGCCTCCTCCAGCCAACCAAGAAAGACAAGGAGTTCTACTGCCTCCTCTGATCATACAAAGCTTACCACCACAAAGAAATCGATAGACAAACTATCCAATAAAGAGGCTACGAGAAAGAAAACAAAATCCACAAGAATGTATGTGAGCACCAATGATGATGAGGAAACAAAATTAGATGAGGCTGTGAAGGAGATAAAAATGAAAACATCAAAGGCTCAAAAGGATAAACCATCCAGAAGTGAGAAAGTGAGCAAGAAGCAAAAGACTGAAGTTAATGTTGAAAAAGACACCTTATTTGTTGAAGACATTGTGAATGAAGTGACTATTAATGGGGACTTGAAGCCCTTATCCAAATATTTTGACAGTTTTGATGATGGTAGCAAGAAAACCTTGGAGGATGCTGTTATCAAGTATCTAAATATCTTCAACAGAGCTCTCGTAGAAATTTTGTTAGAAATTCCTAAGAGCCTGTTAACATTTTGGAAATGAGAAAAGAAGTTCCCAAGGCAAAATATTTTGAACTTAGAGAACATGTGTTGACCACTTTATGTTAGGTAATTTCAAAAATGAAAGTTAATAAGATTTTCAAAGAAGTCAAGAATGAGTTCCAGAGAAAAGTAAAAATGAATAAGCTGATGAGTGGTGAAATTGATGATGTGGTCAAAGAAACAAAGAAAATCCTAAGGAAAGCTTTGAATAAGAATACATTTTATGTGATTGCACAAAATATTGCTGATAATGATGACACACTTGATACAAAAAGATGAAGAAATGAAGAAAGATGATCAACAAGATGTGACACATGATTCCTCTACTTCGAAAGAGGAAAGGCCAAACAAAGAAGGAGAAGAGACTATGGAAGAGGAAAATGTTGATGGTGTATAATTTCCCTCAAATCCTTCTAATAATGAAAATCCAATAACATTGAAATAAATTCTCCCACTCAAGATATTCCTATGAAGAATGAAAAGAAGGAAGCACAAGAAGGCAAAGAAAAGAAAGGTCAAGAAGAAGAAGATGGTGCAAATGTTGATGATCACAAGCAAGATAATCCTATTGTTGACACCAATAAATCTCAGGAAAAGGAAGATGGAGTAGCAAGTGTGGCAAGATACACTGCAGATGTAGTGAAGAGATTCCTTAGTAAGAAGATGCTTGAGCTTGATGAACCAGAATTAATTCAAGGACGTATCAATTTGGTTACTCTCTCTATGGTCCAAATGATGAAGATAGCATCATTCACATAGGCCAAGGCAAGGGAAAAGATATTGAAATCTCATTTGGAGGATAATGAGCTACTAGGCCTTGGTTCCTGCATACTGGAGAAGATCATGTCATCTTTCCAGAAGAATCAATTTGATTCTCCCTCCAGAAATATGAAAAACCTTGTAAGTTATGTAAATACACATTTTGAGTCTTTTGAGAAGTTTGCAGAGATTAAAGTTCATAATGAATTTATGGATATGATATTTAGTGAACTAAAGGGCTTGATAGGAAATGATAAAATGGTACTTGATATCAGTATAAAGAGTATTCAAAATGCTTTTAATGATGAAGGTGACATACAAATTTTGTTTGTCATGGCCCAAAATTGTTGAGGATATTGAGAATAAGTTAAAGGGGTTGGAACAAAAATTGATAAATCTATCTCAATTTTTTGATCCTCTAACAATTTCTCTGGTGATTCAAGAGTGTCAAGCAATTAGCTTGATTGATGAAATAAAGAAACATATAAAAGAAAATGACAACATTGTGCAAAGAATGTGTGAGCTCTGGGGATTGATTTCCCCCAAGTTAGAAACAATATTTACTACTTTATTAGAAGCTCAAGTTGAAACGTAGAAATCTAATCCCATAGATCTAAAGAAAGTAGAAACACATGCTTTCTTACTGAGTGGCCATATCTCAAATTTGGATGGCATGAAAAGGAGTTGGGCCACCGAACTGGTGTAACTGAAGAATAGTTTTGCTGATGTCCTTAAGTTTATGTAGATATGGTATATAAATCATTTGTACATATGCAACCTTGTATACATATTTTTTGTGTAAATTTTGGTTTGCAGATCCCAAAATTTTCCATTGATGTCAAAGGGGGAGTGAAGAGCAATGAAAAATGAGGAATCTAGCAAAGGGGGAGCACTGGAGAGTAGTGAAAAGCATAAGTGTACATAGTAAGGGGGAGTTGTTCAGACACTTAGTCATTTTTCACTAATTGTTGCCATCAATGCCAAAGGGCGAGATTGTTGGCAAGAGACCCTGCTAGGCAAGTCAGGTGTTGTCATTTATGGCAACTATGCCTATCCTACACATCTCCATTAAATGATTTTCTCATACCGGAATTCGGAGTGAAGATTTGTCTAAGTCCAGATAGTCAGAAACAGAGTAGGTGACAGGGTCTGGTATCTTGGTTTGGATCTCTCTAGTGGTAAATCATAGTGTGTTGTGGATCTGAGGGAGTGATAAGGGTTTTCAGAACTATCTAATTCCAGATATTTAGCCTCTGGTGACAAAGGATCAAGAGTTGCAAGCATCTAAGTATCAGGTTCCAGTTAGATAGAACAATAAGAAGAAGAACAAGCTGACCTAGTATTTGATTTTGTTCCAGATGATGAAAAATTGTTGGTTAAGAAAATTTCAATAATCAGTGGTATTGGCCAACATGATTGATGATGTGTGAACACAAGTTTTTGGTCGGCATTGTTATTTGTGCCTAGATTCACCTGACATAGCATTATTCTTAATAAAAGTTCTAAGTTTTCTTGAAGTTGACTAAAATTGATTAAATTTCTTGATGTAGATATATATAGCTGATGGATTCGAGTGTTTTACGGTGTGACAATGAGAAGATAATGGTGTAAGTGCAAAGAAAGACATAAACAAGTGCAAAAGGTGAAGATCTAAGCTTAGATTATGACAGAAAAAGTGAAACAAGATAGAATAAGGATGAAGTGTATGAAATCAATATTCTATGCTTAACTGGAACTGAATTCTTGCATTGTTGGATGCTATTCATTAGTTCAAACATTTTGTAATATTCTTGTAAACATTCCTGTAGGTAGTGAACCTCTGAGCTTTGGGCAGTGAGCCTGAAGGAATGTGTCTTCCCCATTTGTAATACTTTTAACAAGGTATTAATATCTTATGGATTAACCTCCACCATGGTTTTCCCTTAATCAGGTTTCCACATAAAAATCTTGATGTTCATGTGTTATGATCTTGTTGTTCTTGTTCTTATATTCTTGTTTATTTTCTTTTGAATATATGCTCGTAAATAGATAAAGGAAAATAACAATAAGTTTTGTAGAACATTGATTAACCCCCTCTCAATGTTCCTTAATTTCAACATTAATGATCCAAAATAGAATTGTAATAGCCCATGTGGAATGAAGATAGGACCATTACAAAAAAAATTCAATACAGTAGATGTTGTCACATGTACATCAAATCTTCATTATACTCATACTAGAAAATGTGGTAAGAGAAAATATATGAATACAATTACATATCTTTTTGGATTACTATAAAATCCCTTGGAGACATCCTAATATAGAAAAATTCTCATTGAAAACCCTTCCGTTGATCTGCATAATGTATTCCTCCCTTTGTATACTAAACTTAGTAATATTTATTGCCCTAGACTCTCTTGAAGCACCTATAGACCCAAAAATTGGTTCAAAGACCAACCATTAATACACCTTTTTTTATGAATAAATAGCTTTTAATTTCCTCTTATTGGCCTCACAATATTTTGAGTAGGAAAACAATCCTATAGGATGTCCATACATGTTGCAATAAATTCCACCTACCTCTAAATCTACCGTAATACCTACTACATTTAACCTCACTTCCAATCTACTTGTTCTAGGCATAAATGACATTTCTAGGAGGTAGGAAAGTGTTTGAGTGTGGGAACCCAAAAAAAATGTGTTAAAAACACATTAAAATCTTCTATTTTTCACCTTGTCAATGTTTCATGCCTCTGTTGAACCTTTGAACTCTAATAGAGGTTCAAGTGGTTCTTAAACCTTTGAAACTATTGATACCTCTTTCTCTTTCTCCTTCTTTTCTTCCTTATTTCATCCACATCAACAAAATGGGTCTCCATTGAACCTTGTCAATGAATCAACGAGTTCAAGAACCTGTGAACTTATCGACAAGCCATTCATCCTTCTTTTCCAAATTTGTTCCTCTTATCAATGAATTGGAAATTTTTTGAACCATGTCGAAGGTTCAGTGATTTTAAGAACTTGTAAACCTTTTGACATATTAAACTTGGCCTAGATCCTTCATTACTTAGTCATTTAATTTGTCTCCCTTGCCTTTCTTTGTTGGAGCTTTGAGCCCACCTAGAACAAAATCGAAGGTTCAAGAGGTTATTGAACCTTTGAAATCTTGAATATCTCTTCTTTCTTCTCTTTGTTAGCATTTCAACATTTCAATGAACTAATGAACCTTGACTAAGGTTCAAGAGGCTCTTGAACCTTTTGAACCATCAATATCCATTCTACATGCCTTTGTTGAAGGTTCAAAGCATCAGAATTTTGATGACTCTTTCAAATATTGAACCTTTGTCAGTGTTTTGGCACCCTATTGAACTATTAAACCTTTGTTAGTGTTTTGACACCCTATTGAACTATTAAACCTTTGTTGATGTTTTGGTGCCCTATTGAACTATTGAACTCTGTTGGAATTTTGGTGAGTTCAGGAACCATTGCACTCATTAACAAAGTTCAAAAAAACACAAAAGGGATGACAAAGCCAAAGACTTAGAAATTTTCAAGGGTTTTTGAGTTTTTTGCAAGGGTGTTAATCAAGCAAGGAATATGAGAACCAAGAAAAAGTATTAGGGTCACAGTTTAACACAAGGGGGACTAACATTGAGAAATTTTTGCAAGTTTGGGAACCAAAAAATTTGGGTCCCAATAGTAGGAAAAGAAAGGATAAGATTCAATATAATTTGTAAATAAAGTGTGTTAGTGAATCATATGATCTAATACACCAATAAAGGAAAACATAAACATATAGTACACACAAAAATAAGAAACACACATAAACAAGAAAAATATAAAAGGTTAAAATTCCTCAGGAGATGGAAAAGGTAAAAATAAGTGCTTCAAGAGTGGTAAAAGGTGAGCTACAAGGTGAAATGATAAAACACTTTTGGGATTGGTAAAGGGTGCTATAGGGAGAAAAGGGAAAACACTTTTGGGAGTAGGTTTATCAATGTGCTCAGTATGAGGTAGTGTAGCTTGGGTGTCCTCGAGGAAGGACATAAAATATATCATACAAACAAGCAAAAACATGTGAAGAAACACTAAGGGATATACATGCTCAGGGTTAGTATAAATATATCAAGAGTGATAATAATGAAGAGATAAGGAATGAACTATCATCATCCTCCAAGAATGTAGAACACCAAGAACATATGAGGAATAACACATGAAAACAAAATAGAAAAAATAATTTTAGGTCAACATGGAAGAGACCTAAATGTCTTGACACTTTACATCATCCTAGAAATATCAATAAAAATCATAGGTACAATAGATAGAAGAAGTTAGATATATATAGAATAATTTCATGAAATTTTTGTTTCCCCTATATCCATGTCCCTATGGGGGAATCATGGGTCCTCTAGAAGAAACTAAAAAATACACACCAAGAAAGCACACAAGGATACTAAAATAATCAAGCAATCAACATATATGTACAAACAAATGATATGACGATACTACTACTCAGGGTCAAAAAATAGTAGGTCATCCTTTTCCCAATCTTGATCATTATGGTGGATGAAGGCTAACAAGCCAATGGGACCCTAACTAGAGCAATACTAGGTGAAGATCCATCACCAGAAGTGGAAGGATGGTTGTAGGAGAAATGTCCTCCTTAGCATCCTTATGTGAGATAAGGGTCAACAATCTTGTAAAAATTGATGACAATGAAGGAATGTCTACATTGGTCATATGTTCCTCAATATAGGAAGTAATGAAACTATCCTATCATAGAGGACAATCTGCTATTGTCACTCAATACTAATATTAGGGACAAGGTAAGCAACAAAGAAAAGTAGAGAAGGAGCCTCCACTAAATCACAATAAGATGAGGAAGAACCTAAATATGAAGGGGGAATGTTGGTTTTGTTCTACAGAATGACAAAGTTGGGTAATGCTTCTTCTTGCAATTGGGTTGCCAGCATGGGATATCTATTTCAATCATGGAGGGATGAAGAATGTCTAGGAAAACTTGATGGTGAGTGCATTGAAATGGCAATAGGGAATCTAATGTTTTTTTAGGAATGACAAAAACATTAGGCAGATCAAATGGTTAAGAGAAGGGTGGCTAGTTTCCACTATGAAAAGGATGATCAGAGGGTCACGAAAAGGAGCCAAGAAAACTTGGAGTTTTTGGGTGCTAGACCAACCTAGATCCTAGGATGACTCATCAAAGATGAAATCACTAGCCTAATTTCTAGCCACAACATGTTGATGATTCTTGTGTGATCACACAAGTTGGTTGCATCTAGTGTGGGTTGAAGGCTTAGTATGGTATATTTACACAAGCTACTTTTCTCCAACCATCATAGTTTCTATAGCTTCTTCAAATAATGTTTTCAAAATGATAAGACTAGGTCATAAATCTCATAAAATTTGTTAGATTCTTCAACAACTAGTGTAAGATGTTTGGTCAAGAAATCAAAAGGTTTTAAAAAGTAGGTTCAACAGAGATGTAGGGTGGGGAAGAATATCTCTAACTTAATTCCTTTCCCACACTTAATTAATGTGTTGATTTGTAAATTAGTTTAAGATTTCCAAAATTAATTTGAATCTACAGATCAAATAGGTTTTATAATTTATGTAAAACATAACAGTTAAATCATAAAAAAGATAGTTAAGCACAAAATAGGAATGAAATTAGAACATGTTGCTGAAGGGAGGGCATCTTGGCCAAGGATGCCACCACATTACATGAAAATTTGTGTCCTACATTTTCATCTGTGTAGTGTAATATGGTCAATAGGGTCAAGCAGTGGTAGTCTGTACCTTCCTAGTGAGATTTTATTCTACTTGTGTGATTCCAAAATCATCTTGCACAATAAAATAGAGGGTAAAAACAACTAAACCATTCATCACCCCACGTCTATAGCTATAGTGGGGGGCTCGGGTTGGATCGGCATGGTCTAACATTGCATGTCCCCACCTACCACCAATCTAGCTCCCCCTTTAATTTAATAGGGTAGGGCTAGCCAATCGTAATATCCAAATAGATAAATAAACTAGATAAATTATAAATGATAAAGTGGAAAAAAATGGAAAATTAACCACTTAAAAACCTCTTTGATTTTCTTCAAATTGCATGCTTTTGAGAGAGAAGAACTTTTGGGACTAGTAAGGAGCTTTCTAGGAATGGTCAAACCCCTTCTTTAGTCTTTTGACCTCCACAAGTACTCAAATGATAAAGATGTTGATAAAAGTGTGTGCACCTATACTAAGTGTGTTTAGGAATGGAGATGTAGTGAAAAAAGATGCTAGGATCACCTCTCTAGTGTATGGGGAGGACACTAGGCCTAGTGTTCAAAGATGAAAAAAAGGTAACAAGATCAGATAAATAGATGGTGGTTTTATAATAGTAATAAATTCAATGGAATACTGAATGGAGAGGCAAAGATTCACCACATATTCCTTCTAGTGATTTTTTGGGTATTAATGTTGTATTTATAACCCAATGTTAGGGATAAGAAGAGGGTCAAAGTGAGTGTGGAGGATTACAAAAGGTTTCAATAGGAAATAACATATATAGTTAATAAATTATAGTTACTAACAACCATAGCATATACCATAACACATCATAAGTGAATCCAACCAATCTATGATATCATGTATACATATAATCAAATGACCATGTTACAATATCAATTTTATCATATATTCATGTTACTTATTCTTTTCTTCTAGTTATCTATCATATTCCTATCTATTACAATTTACATTTATAAAGCCTTTACTTATACTCAAGTATAAGTAAAGGGTGTGTCTCCTTGTATTCCTTGTGTCTTTTGGATGAGTTTCTTCCATAATCATTTGTAGTGGGTGATTCTTGCTTTAATTTTGGCTCTATCCTACTAACAATATTTATCCTTCTACTCCTAATTGGACATATGTATATACCAATATTAAGGAGCTAGAGGTGCAACTAAAAGTCCTCACATTTCCCCCTCCTCATTCAACCCCTTCATGTATATTGTCACCCCTTTCATTGCCAATTCTTACATACCCATCTCCTAGTTATGCAACCTCTTTACATTTTGAAAAATATAATGTCCATGGAGACCCTATTCAACATGTGTGGCAATTCTATATTATTTGTTCAATCATTACCTCTAATGATCCCATTTTAGCCAAACATTTTCCTCAAACATTAGTAGAGGATGTATTAGATTGGTTCTCCACTATACCACCTAGTTCCATACACTTCTTTGTGGATATTGTTCATGTTTTTGGTCTTCACTTCTAATTCAATATAGAAGCCAAGGTTTCCATTACACAACTACCACATTGCAAACAAGATCCTACCAAAGTTGTTGAAGACTACACTTCTCGATTCTACTCATTACTATTCTACATGGAATTTCATCATGGTGGTTCTATACTTCAACCTATTTTTTTGAAAATCTCCCACCTCATATCCAAGAGAAGCTTATTTTAACCCATCACAACTCTATTTTTTTTTTCACTATGGAGGCCATTGAATTTGATCAAAAACTCACAAAGATCACAAGCATGTCCTCTTCTCCCCCTTTTATTGGTTCCACTTGTAAAACTTCTATAGGGGATTCTTCTTCTATCTTGTTAGAAAAAATAGAGGAAATAAATTATACACCACTTTCTACTTATGTTGACCAACTATTACCCCTTCTCTTGGATAGTAGATTTAATCACTCTCCCACATCTCACATTCCAAAAACCCCTAAATAAAGTTAATAAATCTCTCTCATGTTCCTATCATCACATGTCAGCTCATTCTACCAACCAATGTTGATACTTAAAGAACAAAATCCAAGATCCTATTGATGGCGGTTCGATACAAATTTATCTTGATAATACGCCTCCTCCATTGACTCTTAATAATGAGATATATTGGTTTGATGACTTAGAAACAACACATGACTTATCATTCTCCCATGATCCATACAATGATATTAATCTTGATCCTCTTGATGATACAAATATGGAAACTATCCTTCCCATCAAAAAACCTCATTTTAAAAAAATTGTTGGTGTCCATCCTCTCTCAACATTCTTTAAATAAAATCTATACTAACACATGATAATTCTAAATATTTTACATGTGAGTGACCTTGAATGCCAGCAATTAATGGGAAAATAAAGGACCCACATGTTACCTACTATACTTCAATTATTGGTTGGATCAATAGGAACATGTCATAGCTATATATATTCATGTGTTATTATACTTATGCACTTTGAATGGTAATAAATTATTTCCAACACTATCTACTTATGTCTTACTATAATGGTGGAAATTAGAGGGTTTAGTTTAGTTAGGGTTTAAATCCTCCTTTCACCACTTACATTCAAGGACCTTTGAATTGAGTGCCAGAGCACTAGTAGATCCCCGGTCAGTAAAAAATGTATTGAAATTTGGATTAGGGTGTTTAGTTAATGTTCTTTCTTCTCTTATGCTCAATTGTACACTAAAACCCTAATTATGCAATTACGAAAGCAAACTGATGAATAATGAAAAATGCTGCTACAAAAAAATGTAAAATGACAAGTAGATGTGCACCTATTTTCAGGGATTTGAGTCAGCAAAGTCAGGGACTATGGTGCAGGTGCCCTAGTCCAATGCCTTGCTTTTTGTTGAGATCTGGAAACAAGATATGCAACTCTTTCTTGCTGTCACATTGATTTTCCCATTGCGGAACTTCGGGGACTAGGGTGCGGGTGCCCTAGTCCAAGGGGCTATTTTCTTCTCTGATCTACACTCCAGACACTTCAATCTACTTCTCTGCAACTTTATCCAGTCCTGCTCCTCAACCTGTAACTTGCAATCACAAAGATTTTGGGAGGGGGTTGTGGTGTTTAGGAGCTTGCCTCAGTCAAGACCCAGAGAGACATTCAAGTCTAAAATATATGCGGGCATCCTTTCTATTTAAAGAATAGTAAATTCTATTTAAGATTATGAAGAATTACCATATCATACCATATGGCATAAAATGAATCTCTCTTTAAGATACCCCTTGAATTATAAAGAATACACCATGTATACAATTCATCTTAGTCACCAGCGGGCCTCACAACAAAGCATGATAGAACAACACACGTAACTTACACATGGCACATTCTGTTGCCTCTTCATACACTATATATATAATACATACCATTTTCAAATAGAAGACAAGCCATGACACATGGAGCAATGGTGCAACGCGGGAAGAAACTTGCTCTTGCTCTTGTTTAGAATTTGTGCCGAGCTGACATGTGGCTGGATGGCACATTTCTGGGAGAGTCTTGCTTTAGTTTTTGGTAGGATCCAACACATGGAGCGATGTACTACTCGTTGAGAGATAGGAAAAAAGAAGAGGCACATGCTCTTAATAGAACATTTTCTTTACTAGTTAAGGAGGGGCCATGACTTTGTTTAAGGGGCTTGACAAAAAGCATCGAGGCACACAACTTTAAAGAAACTTGTGCACGCACACTAAGAAGTGAAACTAAGGAAGGGGCCGGTTAAAAAGATGACACTCCTAGATATCAAGTTGTGACTTAAAGGATCTGCACGGGTGATGCGAGTCATTTATGTCTCATTTTATGCCATGTTTTTTCCTATTTTATATGTCTTCATACCCATTCCCACATTCCATTTCCGTTCCATATTATATCATTTTACCATTTTATGTTGCATATGATTTAATATATATATGTAATATTTAATTTAGTTTTTAGATAAAATATGTGAATAATAAATAGTAAATTGTATTTACTAATATTTGATTCCATTATGCTAAATGCAATGTGTTGATTGAAGAAGAAAAAGAATGCAATACAAATAAAACAATATATCATGCCATGTGTATTTAATTATTTGCTCATAAAATACTTTGGTTATTTAGTTATAACCAAATAATGTTTAATCTTATGGAGGAAAATGTCTTCATGTTAAAAATAATATTCTATTGTAACCATGAGCTATTTATGCTCCTACATTTTAGGGTGAGCTATTTGAGCTCCTATTTAAGATCCTATATTTTAGGGTGAGCTATTTAAGTTCGTACATTTAAAGGTGGGTTTTTTCCAACAAATGAAACAACTAAATGTTTGTATTCAACAAATAAAACAACTAAATGTGAGCCACAAAATAATAGAAATGTGGCACGAAAATAGGAAATGGCTTGCACATATTTATTGTATAAATATGAGCTACATGAGAAGAAAGAGCAGGAATGTATGAAATCGTATTGTTTAGAAATTCAATATTATTGTTCTAAGTTAAGTTAGTGAGTTCTTTGATTATTTTCTTCAATCGACTGGGAGGAAGGGTGCCTCCTCTGTAGCTACCGAATGAATGTAAATATTTTATTTTATTTATGCAAAGTGTGTTTTATTATTTCCATATTATTTGAATTGATTGAACTTGATATTACATAATATTTATTTGTTTATATTTGTAAATAATTTTAATTGATTCTCATGTGCTTCACATTTAATTATGAATTTGGTAATTTGTGTTGAATTTCTATTTGAGAGTTTGTTGTGTGTCTAGTTCTTGTCACTTGAATAGAATATAATAGCTCCTGTTGCCAAGAAGTGACAGTTCTTGGTGCCAATTTTATTTTAATTTGCATTCTAGGTTTATTTTCTAGTTGCATTCATAACCACTCATCTCATGACTCTCAACCCTTGTGCAAATTGCCACAATACCTTTTGCAAGTTTACGCCCCTGGATTGACACACATAGACCCAAACTAAAATTCATTGTTAAACATTGAATCCATTTTACTCTTTGCCCCAGTTTTGTCCTATCAACGAGCAACAAGCGGTTAGCTCAAAATTAGAGTAAAAGGTATTTTGGCACTTTGCATAAGACTCTAGGGTTTAGGGTTTTAGATCTTAGGGACAAGATTTTATAAATTTGAGTGTTGAAACCTAACCAAGGACTTATAGGCTTTGGTGTTTGGAACAAAGTCAAAGGCTCTAACTAGGAAAATTTATCAAAGTCCTATTAATAGCTCTAGTTGGGGATGCTTGTTCAATTAGAACAAGGTGAGATCACATAAGACCTTTAGAGAAGAAGACCATAGAAAATGACACAAAACAAACCAAAAACAAAAACTAAAGTAGGGAACCTAGCTAAATAAAATACAATATGCATGGAATAAGACCATATTTATGAAAAGTATGGCTTCGAGAATTTTTCGTGCATTAGTAGTTCAAGAAGTTCTCTAGTTATATTTTGAAGAAAATAGGAGTCCTTTCCATGTGTTTTATTGATCAAATATGGTCCATGCCAAAGGGCATCAAATAAATACCATGTTTTCCCTTCTCTTGACCCCTTGTATTCCATAGTAATACCATATCTCCACCTTGAAAGTTTCTATCAGAGGCCTTTTTATCATGTAGATGCTTGGCTTGCTATTGTATTTTGATATTTCTCTATTGTGCTTGCCTCCTTGTTTCATCCAATTAGGTTAGTTGAACAATCTTGTTATGCATTGCATATGAAATATCATCATCATGTTCTTGGATGAATTTGTATGCTAGTAACAAGTTATTGATAGGCATCCAAGCATCTAAAATATACACCAAATCAAATGGGGATTGCCAAATTTCCTTTTTAAAGTTACCCTATCAACCCATACAACAAGCTTCAGTTTAGAGTCCCAAGACCTTTTTTTTCCTTAGTTATCCTTTTGATAATCTTCATTAGGCTTTTGTTACTTGACTCAGCTTGTCCATTTCCTTATGGATGATATGTTGAAGAATAATAATGTGATATCCCATATTGATTACAAAAAGATGTAAATTCTTCTGATCTAAAACACATTGCATTATCTAATATTATCTTTTCATGCATTCCAAGTCTTGTTAGGATATTGTTCATTAAAAAGTGTCACAACTTTGCTAGTTGCCCTCTTAGTGGGAATAGCATTAACCCACTTAGTGAAATAATCAGTAGCTAATAGGATCCAACTATGTCCTCCATTAGAGTTTTCATTGATCTCCCCTATGAAATCAACCCCCCATTGCTAAAAGGGAGCTTTGACTGTTAGTGGTCAATTCTAGGAAAATTTCTAGAAAATTTCAACTTTCTTAAGAACCTATGGCAAGCATCACAATATTTTACCAGCTTATGAGCATCTTTGAAAACTATGGGCACCAAAATCTAGCCCTCAAAACTTTATGGGATGTTGTATTAGCCATGTAGTGGCCTCCACACACACCATAATGCATTTATTTTAAAATCTCTGTACACACTTAAGCAATATAAGCCTTCCAAATTTCTCCACCAAAGCTCATTGTCAATGGTCACATACTTTATAGCTAGTAACTTTAGTGTCATTTTCTAGTTTTCAGTCACATCTTCATACAAGACACCTTTTGTAAGTATTATACAACATCCTTCTACCACTTAGATTTTTTCATGTCACAATTAGGAGTACATTCTTCAATTCGAACACTATTGATTTGATTAGCCTGCAAATTAGACTCAATCATTAATTTAGCTAATCCTTGGACCCTCTTACTAACTTGGTGATTTGGATATCTATATTAAACTATTGGATCCTATTAATCCATCCAAACCTTCATCCAGTTACCTATTGTTGAGTAAGGACATCTTTAATAATGGTTGTAGGGACATACACAACAATATCAACGCCTACCAAATAGGGTATGAAATTCTTGACATATTTTACTAAAGCATAAGCCTATTTATTAGTTATGTCAAATTTTAGCTCAGTGGATTGGAGAGACTTGCTAAAGAATGAAATAGGCTATTTATAACCTTCCTCATTATTCTGTAGCAGAACAACTACTATAATGTGAAATGAAGCAAAGGAAAATAACTTGAATGGTTTGGAGTAATCTAGGGACTTCAACACATGGGCTTCCTTAATATCTCCTTTAATATTTTTGAAAGCCTTGAATGACTCATCATTCCATGTAATATCTTCCCTCTTTTTAGTATTTTGGAAATTGGTCTGGTAGTCTTTGCAAAATTGGTAACAAATATCCTCAGGAAGTATACTTTCCTAATGAAATACTAGATCCCCTTGATACTCTTGGGTATTGGGATCCTCTCAATAGAAACAACTCTTTCAGGGTCAATCCTAATTCCTTCTTTAGACACAATATAACCTAAAAATTTCCCTTCTGTTACCCCAAATGCACATTTCTTGGGGTTTGGGGATATACCAAATCTCATACATCTCTCAAAAATTCTCTCTAGGTGTGAACAATGATCTTGTTATTTCTTTGAGTAAGCAGTCAAATCATCCTCATAGACTATGATTATGAATTTATAAGGTCAGAAAGTGCTACATCCATAACCTATTGAAATGTGGCTCCTGCATTTGTCAATCCAAAAGGCATTCTAATGTACACATAAGTCCCCCATAGAGTGGTGAATGCAATTTTGTACTAATTAGATTCTTTGACCATTACCTGGTTATATCTAGAAAAACCATCCATCATTTACAGGAGTTCACAGCTAGTTACCCTTTGCAACAGAACTTCCATATTTGGAAAAGGATAATTATCCTTCAATGATGTCATATTTAAGTTCCTAAAATCAACACAAAGTCTAATATATCCATTCCTTTTTTTGACAGGAACTAAGTTTGAGACCCAAGTTGAGTGTCTAAAAGGATTGATTATTTCTCCCTCACTTAATTTGGCTAATTCTTGCTGCATTTTTGGCCTTCGGGCGGGGTTTATAGGCCTTTGTTTCTACCTAAAAGGTTTTGCATTAGGCCTCAATGGGATCACATGTTGGAATAAATCCTCTCTATATGCTTTAAGATCTTAATAAGACAATACAATTTTTTTTATGTTTCCTAAGCAAAGAAATTAGGATTGCCTTGATCTTAGGCTTTAGGCGCTTACCTATATAAAAAAGATTCAACCAAGATTCTATTCCTTGTAATGCCCTACCAGGAAACCTCAGAGAACAACTCAAGTATTCCAAACAATAGGGATAATTCTTTTATTTTTTATTTTTTAAAAATAGAAATAACAAGGAAAAGCAAACCATATGAACTCATATAAACAAGTCAAGCTTATTCTCTAGGGTTCCATAGCTGTATTACTAACACACTATTAACAAGATCAAAACAACATTTTAAATTAACTCACAACCATGGTTCAATCTGAATCTAATAGCATCAAAAGAATAACACATACATTTTCATATTACAACATCAGATAAGTAAACATCCAGATCTAGTATAAATAATTACATATAAAATTATACAATGAGAGTACACAAATACATTGTTTACAACTTTGCTTTCATCAAGGAAACAATACATGATTCTGTTGGTATACAAACATGAACATAAACATCTACCTCCACAAGCTAGAACAAGATCTAAAATCTGCAACAAACGATATATCCTTCATGCACATGAATGTTAGAAATATAGAACCAAAGGACATAAAATATCTTCCACCTGACCATGTGGAACCCTAAGGTCCACCCCTCGAGCTAGGATATAACATAAGGTCCCAATACAAAAAATAATCAGGTAGACAAAAGAATAAGGACTAATCAAGACTTCACCACAGGTCAATAACACAAACTACTCAAACATCACTTCCAAAGGCAACCACACAAAGAATGGGAAGAACACAATTAGGGAGTGCTAGGCTGTAGTAGGTAAGAGTGTCATCGCATGGTTTTGACATGGGTTACCCTAGAAGTCTCTCACTAGTCGTCGACCCCCATATATGGTTACCTTGGCAGTCTCTTACTAGACGTCAGCCCCATAGGGTGACACACGCGAAATCAACGTTCCTTTTGTGAGGAAAAGGAAGTTGATTTTTCCAACCATGGCCTTCTCATCCCATCCTTAGCTTGAACGAGCACTACAAGAATGGGTGAGGCATCCAATTATCTTATTTAGTATGCAAGCTTCCCAACCCTCTAAATTTATTATTAAGTTATCACTAGATTAACTATTTCCAACGAGTTACCCTAGCTAGCCACTCCCCTACCTGCAACTAGAAAACCCTTTAAGCAAAGTATTAACCAACATCATGACAATAATATATATACGAAGCAAGGTAATGACCCTTTGGTATGCCATACTTAATCACAAGAAAAAAAATCACCTTACAGTGCCCATAATGTAAACCAAGCAACAACTATCACATTTCTCACAAAATTTACATCATTTCACTTCACATGGAGCAAGGAATTTCCCATCTTGCACAGACATGATAACCACATGAATAGAAGGTAACATTTTAGAATTTCATTTCACTCAAATCACATGATGCACACATACACAATCACACCCTCTTAGGCCTCTAGAAACAACTTCCCCAAACGGCACAAACACTTGACACCATTAAACAAAAAAGTCTCACATCACATTCACTCTCAAATGCACATTATAAACTAACATCCTTCATGAGTATTTCAATTGGGTGATCCCACAAAGTTGGTTTACAATTTCTGGGAGATTCTGATTTTTGTTGAAAACACATATTTTTAGAAAATATAATGATTTAAGCCTTAAAAAGTTCCATTTAAAGCATTCCAATTTAAGAGGGGTTGATCAAACTACCTTAGATCAAATCCCCTTGGATAGAACCCCGCTAGTTTTAAACCATACCTATAACGGAGTCTCCTTTACACCTATCAAAATGCCGATTAAAAAACCACTTTTGATTTACCTTTTGGGGGATCAAATGAATTCATTTAAATTTTATTTTTTGTAAGTATGTAGTCCTTATTATAAGCTTCCCAAAAAGTATAATTTTAAATAAATTTAATTTAATTATTATATTTATTTTTTATTTCTTGTGAATGTAGGTTTTTCATCGAAAATGAAGCTCTCTATTCTACACATGTAGAAAAATAGAATATTATAAAAAAATAAAAATGAGTGTACTAGATATTGAAGTCATTGATCCAACAAAAATAAAATTGAATTTCGATACATACAAAAAAAGTTAAGCGTTATACGATCATGCTATGTATGAATTGTAATTGGTTTGACTTCGAAACTTGATTAAGGAAAAAATATTCAATAAATCACTATCTAACAAAGTGGAAGCACTAGATATTAGAGTTAAAAATCTAAATTCGAAAGAATTAGAATTTCATCCTTCATGGAATAAAATTTATGCATTATACGGTAGCGTCACTCCTTAAAAATGTTGTT
This sequence comes from Sequoia sempervirens, assembly GCA_007258455.2. Taxonomy (NCBI): domain Eukaryota; kingdom Viridiplantae; phylum Streptophyta; class Pinopsida; order Cupressales; family Cupressaceae; genus Sequoia; species Sequoia sempervirens. The sequence goes on from VDFB02193867.1 coordinate 311,838,661, forward strand.
TAATGAAAAAAACTAGTTTTCGAGGGAGATGGAAAAAGAGGTGCAATATGATTCAATTTTTTTTGAAAAAAATATATTTATAATCTATAGACAAAATTTCACGAAACTCTAGTTTGCATCATCTTCAAATTCCTCACGGTTTAGCCGCTATGGGTGCCCGGAAGTGAATATTTAGTTAAAAAAATATTTCAGTGTCTGGTTTGGCCAAAAATTGTAAACCACTATTGTGGGATCATCCAATTATAATGCTACAACTGCAACATATGACAAGGTGCACTAATTATGGATCTTAAAGAATGTAACATTATTCCAATCATTCATCTAACAAGCAAAAAGTGAATCTATCACAACAATGTAGAATGATAATATTCTAACTACTAGTAGCATCACATACTCCCAACTTTACAACTCATATTTGATAATGTTAAATAAAATATTCAAATTAACTAATAAAACATTGGTTTCTCCTAGATTGATTCTACCCTAAAAAAATTGGTTAACTTTTCTAAATATAAATATTGCAAACAATTTGAATAAAGAAAACCCTAAAACCTTTTAACTAAAACAAAACAAAACATTACGTAGAATGATATTTGACATACATAGAGTGAAGGGTTAATAAATAAGACATCCTTTAATATCATGATAAAACCAAAATATCCAAGTCAAAATTTTCTAACTACAAAATTTAGATCTCTAAAATTGTTTATCTGAAATCGACTATATTTTACTCTCCTCAACCCTCTTATTCAAAATTACACTATAATCTCATGGTAGCATAAGTCATTCAATCAAATCTCTCTTCAAATAACACCCTACCTTATATGATCATCCAAACAAGGTATCAATATAGTAGTTCGAACTCCATTAAATAAAATGAGAGAATTAAAGAAAACTTAAAATCTATAAAGTGCTAGTTGATCTTGCTATACCTGACAAAATTACATCTATAATTACCAATTGCAATCATATCCCAATTTGACAGTTCGTCATCTTTAACCTATCTAATGACCCTAATGATAATGGCCTAAAATAGAATTCATCCCACTACTATTTCATCAATCTATATATATACACTTAACTTTCTAATCTTGATCTTAACTTAAATAGAAATTTGAGCATTTTTGCTAATCTTAAAAGAAATTTAGTATAATTAAAGAAAATATGAATTTTAACTAGCAAAGACCCACAAGTCACTAAAAGATTTCAATTTTGGTGGTGCAGACTAGGCTTTTGTACAACAAGACAAATCACCCCAAAGAATGCATTAATTCACTTCTTCAAGATCATTTCAGTGTACTAGTGCTGACCTTGTGGTTTGCCTATCATTTGTATCAAATACTCTCTCTAGGGCAACCAATCCCCTCAAAATCTTGTTTGTTTTTATTTGAATGATCTCAACTCCAAGCATAGTTTCCTTTCCATCTACTGTTTCCACAAATTCTTGGAAATCAATTTCCCATGCATGGTATTCATCCATACAATTCATTAATTTATAGAGGTCTTAGTCATATATTTAAAAACATGCCAATGGCATATGTTGTCTGGGATAGAAGGTCTTGTTAGTATCTCAACTTTTGAGATCGCAACCAAGGTCATATCCCCTAATCTGACTCTAATTTTTGCTAAGAAATCATCCATCACATTCTTATTTCACTCTACACAGTCAATAGATAAGGCATCAAACTCCTCTATTGTATCCCAAACAACATTTCTATATTGTTTAAGCCTTTTGTTTTTAGAAGCATATTTGGATTTGATCTATGAAACTAGTAAACTCAGAGTCCCCCAGAACTTTAAACATTTTAACTCCATGCTTAAGAGACATTTTCAAACCTAGAAGCAAAGCCTCATATTCAACAACGTTATTTTTGCATTCAAATCTTGATTTAAAAGATGACCTGAATGGATTTTCAGAAGGGGATACGAGCACAATTCTTGCTCCAAAGCCTTCTTTGGAACAAGCTCCATCAAACTGCATAGACCACAAAACATCATCATCTGGGGATGATTTAGGACCTTGATCTGACTGATTTCCCTAATCAATCTCATTCTTCTCAACTTTGAAATTATCCATATTAGCAATGTCAAGAAAATATACTTTATCACCTTCTTCAGTGATGCCATTTATTATCTAGGGGCATTTCTTTTCTCTATCGAGTCTCAATTCTCTCCCATTCATGGGAATCATGGCATAAGATGAATTCATTTGGATACTACCACCCATAGTAGAGGCCCATTTTCTAGACAATATTATTCCACACATAGGAGGGATATGTCTACTACAGTAATAATCATCTTGTAAGATCCTTGAGTGGATAAGCTACAAGTCTAAAAATTATGTCCTTGATATTTTCCGATAATAGGAACCTCTCTGGAATCGATAGAAAAACATTTCCCATAAGCTTTGGTGACTTAGTATCTCCATGACTCCAAGTGGCATTATATTAGCAGAGGTACCTGAGTCAATCATACAATTTTTTACAAACTTTCCTTTTTATCATCAAAGTGACAAAGAAAGGGTCTACCTGAGAAGGGAATTTATGTAGAGTGGTTCCCAAGTATATCTCTATTATTTTAACACTCCATCTTTTAGCATATTTAGACACTATCTTCTTCTCTTTAGATTGTTTGACATAGTCATCTGTTGCTCCTAGCAAACTAGGACCTACATCATTTATCGTGACTAGAACTATATTTTTGTGCTCTAGTATCCTCATCATTTCTAACAAAGGAACAATCACTCTTATTTGGCTGAGCACATGGGCCATATCCAATGAGACATATTTAGATAGTATATTAGGCTGAACAACATCAGTGTTTTTAGTAGGAATCTGAAGTGCATGATTCTTGTTAGGCTTATCTTCCATAGGGACCTTCTTGACATGGTACTTTTTAATTAGTATCTTTAGATTATATTTTTCAAAAATATTTTAAAAATTATGTAAGTTTATATTTAAAGGGTACTAGAATATATTGTTAATATTTGATTATAAATGTATGTTTGAAGTTTAAGCTTAGTTGAAAAACTAATATTTTTTAATTATTAAGCTACATTTCTTAATTTATTTTGATGCAAAATATTGCTAATTTCTTTATGGGAGGATGCTTTTATTGATTTCAAAATTGAAGATCAAATGTTCGAATTGTACTACTTCAAGTATTTTCATAAGCCTTAATAAATATATCTTAACGAGTGATCAAATATGTATCATGAGCAACATAAGGTGGACAATCTTGACTTTGAGAAGCTAGAATAAAGAATAAATATTTATTTGAAGTTAAGCTATCAAATGCTACAAGGAATTTTGAGACCAAGAAAGATGAAATAAAGAGCCTAATCAAATAGTTAGCTGATTACTATTAAAGAGAAGACAAAGACCAACTTAAATAAAGACAAAACTAAAAGAAAAACTAACAGTAAAGAGAAAATTTAGACCAACTTAAATAAAGATCAAACTAAGATAAAAGTTAATAATAAAGAAAAGACCAACTTAAATAAATAGCTTAAGAGATTACAAAAATTGATGAAAGAAGAATAAATAAAAGGTGTTATGTTGAATAATTTAAAAGAGATATAACAATTTCAAAAGAATATAATAATTAAGTGATGTTAGAGTTATTGTATTATTAGTAGGTTTATATGTTTTTAGTTTAGTATTGTCTTGTGTTAAATAAACAAATGTTAAAATATTATAAATTAGTATGTTAATAATTTTTTTTATAAAATTAATATAAAATATTTGTAATATTATCAAATCTCAAAAATATAGTATATTTTAATATTTTATCTTTTCATAATTTAATTTAAATATTTAATATTTGTGCTCTCCATTTCAATATGGTACTAAAGAAGGTTTTGATGGGAAGTCGTCAGTATTTGTGCTCCATGTTTCTCTGTGGCATGACCAACAAAGAAGTCACCAATATTAAGATATTTATACATAGAAATGATTTTTTTTGAATGTCTAAGTAAAAAAAAAGACGAAGTGTGTTGTCTCAACACCATGAACTTGGTGTACATTTCTTGATTGTTTAAAAGAATTATTCTAGAGAGTATATATATATATTTAGTATGAAGATATTTATACATTGAAATGAATTTTTCCAAATATCTAAATAAAAGAAGAAGGTAAAGTGTGTTGTCTCAACACAATGAACTTGGGTTGCATTTCTTGACTGTTTAAAATAATTATTCTACAATGCATATATAAATGATTTATGATGTATCCAATATTGTAACATTAGTTTGGAGTTTCGAGCTAGATATTGGTTAGTGGTAGTTGGAATGTGTTGCAAGGCATCATTTATGTGTTGGAAACCTTCATGCTTTGAGACAAACAATTCAAATTATTGAGCCAAAAAAGATGTGTCATCTTGAGTGTCATTAGGAGGCTTATGGGTTTCCTAAATGTTCTAGTTAATAACAATGGTATCTTTCAATATGTTGATAGGAAAGCTTAGTACTACATTGGTCAAAATGTGGATGAGTACCAACTATTTAAACTAATATGAAATCAAAAGTATCAATTTCTTATGAAATCATTGTGCAATCCTAATTGTAATCAGTATATTTATGTAGTTGTTGAAAAGCAAACAACTGTGGGCATAACTTAAATTTTTTGAAAGTCCTTGGATAAAATTTTAGAAGCACTAAAGACAACAAATCATACATTAATTGAGATTGAATATATCTAACCTATGGACACTGAAAGAAAAATCAATAGATCTTTTTCAAAAGCCATAATTATAAATTTATTACAAATTGACAAAGTTTTAGGTACATTTACATTTTGTATTTTTATGTATAAAATCTTGGGTAACAATTTTATTTAATTTTGTAATTTTAAGAGTATAATAACGTTCCCTTAATTACCTAAAACTTTTCTAATAGAAAAGATGTGTTAGGCATTCGTACAAAGCACCCTTTTTTCTTTTAAGTTGATGTTCTGGTTCAAATTATTTGAATGTTTTTTCTAAGAGTGATGGTCAATGACTAAATTCCTTGAGGGTATCAAATGTTCATGTTTTCAAGATTACCCACATATATTTTTCATTCATTTCGCAAAATCCTTTGAGATTATATTTATAGAAAACCCTTACAATACCCTTTATCCTAGACTAACATTTAATATGGGTAAGTGCACTAAGATGGTTCCCAAAAAGGGGGCTTAAGTGGCTACTTTTTTTTTTCTTTCTGAAATCAGGAAATGCTGCTTGGATGTGAAATTGAGGATAGTTACACTCAAAATTTTGAGATGGAACAAAAACAAGGATCAAAGTACTCCGAGTCTACTTTCTAAACTACTAATTTATTTTAAAAATGGTTGAGATTAAGGGGTTCAAAAGAGGGATGCACACAAATTGGTGTTGTTTTTGTCAGAAAAACATAACATAGCAACTCTTGTACGACCTGAGCACGGTGAACTTTATTTTAGTATTTTTAAAATCACTATGGTTAGAAGTTAGCTAATAACATTTAGTTGACGCACAATTTTTCTGATAATTTTTTAATGAATATTTGATTTTTTACTAATTTTCTAAGTGGGCACTTCCTGAAAAGTAGAATTTTGGCCATGCTCCCCCTAAATTTTTTTAAAAATAATTGTTTTTTTTTTCTTTTTTAATTTTTTTTTGTAGAATAGAGTCTAGTTTCTAAAAATATGAATTATTTGAAATTTTGATGAATGGTTAATTTATAACAAAAAAAATGCTAAACACTGCTTTTTAGCAAAAAACAGACATACAAAATAAATTATGGATAAAATGTTTAACATTGTGTTCGATTTTGTCAATATTGAACTAGATGCAATCTTGATGGTGAGCACAGACTCGATTATGTGAAAAATTGTAGAATTTGCAAAAACGCGTCTCTAACTTTGTTGGGAATGCCCTCCAAGCCTTTGGGTTGGTATCCCAAGGCAAATAATTTCAATTTTTTCTTTGGTTTTAACGCGAAATAACGCAAGCGCGTTATAACGCGAATGTGTTTTCTAATTTTTTTTTCAAAAATGGCCACAAAATTGGTACCCAACTTCATGCACCCGCCCATATGTTGGATTAACAAGTAGTTTTCAAAATCAAAATTAAAAACTCTTTTTTCTTTATATCAATATAATTTAAGAAAAATCAACCGATGAAATTAAGCAGTTGCAATCAAGTTAAATAAACATTTTTCTATTGTTCACCCTTTATGGCCTAGAAGGACATAGTGTGTATGAAAGGTTAATAAGTACTAATTTTTTTCCTATTGTATGGCTTTTATGGATTAAAAATAATTAGTATAAGTATATTCAGTGGTGATAATTTATTATATTAGAGTTGTAATCTATTTATATATATGTCTATTAAGTGTATGTTTCTAAATTTAGAAAGGGCTTATTCACGATCCTCAAAATATTGAGGCTAATAATGAGGATAACTTCCTTGGCAACCCACCTTTAGAAATTGTTGAAATAAACTAGCAGAGTAATAATGATGTTTTTCACAAGGTGGCTGAGACATGCCTCAACAATCTCCTTCATCTTGGTGAGCACCAAGGAAAAGATCTAGCGGGGGGAAAATTGGTGCTTCTCTCCCTTGTAAGTGACCTCAATCATGGGCTTGGCATCAGGGCTTAGAACAACTTGAAAAACCCAATGCTTCATGCCTTCTTACACAAGAGGGTCCTTGAATGGACTCCCAATTAGCCACTTGGCATTGAATACAATGTTAACTAGATTCATGGCCGCTTGGCTTTTACTAGCATTGTCGATAAGCCTCTCTATCTTTATGAAGGCCACATATAGGGGACTTGTATTACCATATTCACCAATATTTGGAATCTCTGCTGGTTGACTTGAGCTCTGGTGAAAGTTTGTGGCCTTCCCGAAGTGCGGTCTTAGTGTTAGCCATGGTGTATGAAATCTACTCCAAAATTTACTAATTAAGTTTATGTCACATCTTTCTTACAAACATGAAATTGTATTGAATATTGGTAATAAGAATTTTTGTGTACATTCATGTTGAGATCAAGTAGGATATGATATTCAAAATATGAAATGAGATAGTTATTAGTTCTAATAGATTATTAAGGATTTACTTCCAATAAATTTTAGATGAGATAGAATTTCAGCTATGAGACATGGATCTTATTTCTAATTATTTTTATTTTTCTAATGCTTTGTAAGAAAAGTTATTGCACTGATTTCTATCCTAAAAACAATCCATTTAATAAACTACATACATTTTGATTTATTTTCTATATAATTAAAGATTTTACTATAGAAAAAATATCCATCCTAATAAAGTTTTAGGATAATAAAAACTATTGGAATGCCCATTAAACATATGGTGTAATTGCTAGTAACTATTGTTTGTGCTAGGGGAGAAGACCTAGCATCTATCAGGGCTAACTTTACACAACCGTAGAATTCAAACCGTATGTCGAATTGAAATTTTTTTATGGATTTTTTTCACTCACGAGTTAAGTGCTTATAATTAAAGTTTTGGCTTGTGGGCAATTTGGTCGAATGCGGGAGTGTTCGATATGTGAGTAGGGGTCAAAGAGTCACCTTTTAGAGGTGTTGTCTTGTTTTTTCCACCTAATGTCCTAGTATCCACCGGCTATAATTTTAATCAATTAGAACTGTTTTATCATTCAAATCTATGCAAAAGTCAATGGGTCTCATTCACTTTAGCACTTAATGGGCAGCCATTGGTGTTTTTGTAATTATTTATTCAATAAAATAAAGTTTTTTAATGGAGAGAAGTGATTTTTTTTGAGGGGGATTAAGTGAGTATGGAGGTGGTGGTTGTAAGTGTGGAAAAAATAAACTAAATACAATTAAATACACCTCTTAATGAAACATTGTATCAAGATTAAACATGAATTAAACTAATTTAAAATAGAGAAAGCTTGAAAGCATCTCATTGTCTCCTATCTCCAAAGATTTATGAGTCACGAAAAGACTTTCAGATTTGATAAAGTATTGTGACTATTAAAATGCTTATTCAGAGAACAAAATGATGCTAGATGCTGTGATGTAATGATTGCTAACGATTCCTAGATGATATGGAGCTACTGCAAACTATTTTGATGAAAACTGATAAAAATAAGCTACAGTAAAAACTAATGATGTTGCCGTGATATGAAATCTCCTGATGCCATGATGCTATGATGATACTAAAATGCTAATGCTATGCTTATGATTGCTTGGTTGCTTGGTTGTTTTCTTGTAGAGTAAGTTTGCATAAATTGGGATTTCTCAGATCATTTTCATGTTTCAGAAGGCTGTATATATAGATTTTCGGCAACAGTTTTGCACATAGGTAACACAACAGAGGCTGAGATTAAATCTGGAGATTTGAATAGTAAGAGATGAGAAGGTGGAGCTGATCATGGAGGATTGTTCCTCCCCATGAAAACACTAGGCAAGATGAAAGGAAAGATTTGAGGAAGAAGATTGAGAGGATTCCCTACAGGTTTTTTCCGTGAATGCAGTTAAATTAATTAGATTTGAAAAATCTAATTTTATTGGTGAGTGAATAGAGGAATATTGATTTATACCTTTATTTGAATATTTTTGATTTATTCAATTTTAACAAAATAGGAAGATTTAATTAAATAAAACAAATATTTGATATTTGCTTATTTAATAAAAAGAAATATGTTAAGATAATTAAATTATTGAAATTGCATGTTTAATTTTAAGATAAAATTAATGGATAAAGTATAGAAAAAATAATAATGATAATAATTAAATAAAACAAAGTATTTAATTTTGTTTATTTAATTAAGAATTAATAATGAACTTAATATAAATAAATATTTCTATTTATTTACTAAGTAGATGAATTAATATTAATTAATCCAATAAGTCATATTTAATTAATTAGATTCTCCAAACCATTTTTAGATGTATACAGTGGTAATTCAATGGATGGCGGTAACTTCCCCTAATAACTATTTCTTGTGAGAACACTATACTGAAACCAACTACAAAGTTACCATTTGTAACAGTGCATTTAAGTTCAAGTACTATTACCACGTGGACTTCTTCTTTTGCCGTAATCACACCATTTCCTAACCGGGAAAACACTTTACGTCCTTGCTTCTTAGGTTTTCCGGGCAGGATATGCTGTTCGTATCTATGCTAGCAATATTTTCGACATGTGGCGGATTGTCAACCAAGCCATTAATATTCTGAAGTGGGTATCAAGTTTTATAATTTCTTGAAGATCGGGTGCGTTGAATTGTAGAAGCGTACTAAAAGGAAATTGGAATGCGTGTTTAGTTAAAAATTCAGTTGCAATTAGAGATAACAGAAATATAATTTGAAATTACCGATGACCGGGGATATAGATATTAAAAAAAGCTGAAAGCTTGCACACTTTTCAGAGGTGTTCTATTGCAGGCGACAGACAAATACTAATTCCTGAAATCTAGCAAGAGTATCGAACGTAAAAGAGGAAACAGCTGTGATGTTTGTTATGCCGCCTGCTAGCAAACATGACAACAATCCTTCTCTATTTGGATTTTCTGTAGCAGACTGTGATAAGCAGAAGCAAGGGCGTATAAAACTCCAGCATCTCTTACGCTTGTTTAGGGTTTCATGGAGGGGGTTTCCTTAAAAATATCAGTGTATGTTATTTAGTTTTTTTAGGAATACTTTAAAGTTCTTGGCCCCATGGATTTAATCTTGCAATTCCGTTTAAAATTTTAAATTCCAAAATTTAAGGAATGAACTGTAGTGTTTTGATAAAAAAATAAAAAATAAATAAAAATTCTCTCATTTTTATTTTTTAATAGGAATTGAAAATTTTAGATGAAAGACAAGTGGCATAAAAAACTCTTAAGTTGTAGGGGAAATTTCTAGCCCCACCCCAATTTCCCCAGAGGAGGAACTGTAGGGGCTCCTATTTTTCTGGAAAAGATTCCAATTAATCCCATAGCACAATTTTTTTTTTTCCCATGAGACCTCCTGCTTACAGTTCCTCCTATTTTTCTGGAAAAGATTCCAATTAATCCTATAGCACAAATTTTTTTTTTCCCATGAGACCTCCTGCTCCATGAAAATAGAAACCCAAGCCCCCCATGGGACCATGCAGTTACAAACTTTCACTAGTGCTTCATGGAAGGATCTTTTTGTATGGGATGTGTTGGAAAATGTGATCATGAATGATCTCTACTAGAGGAAGTCGTTTAGGAGTATCTCCAAATTGGCTTTAAATATTCTAAGTTTTAGTTTTCAAAATAGAACAATCAGTACTGCACTTCAAGCTCTTTGAATCTGCAACCTATTTTTTATGGATCATGAATGCGTCAGGTTATTTGAGCAATTCTAGGTACTGGTCGTCTAATTTTAACGCCTCTACACTTAATTTAAAATGATATAAGAAAAGAATTTAAAATACTAAATTGTTTAGTTTTATCATTTTAATCTTGGATCATGAAATGGTAACATGATGCAACAGTTGTAAGTGCAATCACACAGCAAAATCTACTGCTATGTACTTATTTCAACCTGATCCAGTTCGTTTTTCGGTTTTGAGAGGCTGGTCTGAACTGTCCTACAAAATTGTTGTGTCTCGTGGCTTTTACCTTTACCATATTAATTCGAGAAAGATTGCTTAGTTCACACATTTTTTCCTTTCTAGACATGGCATAGGTATTACCACACTTATGTTACCCTAATTCTTTATCACACCTTCATTAATAAATTTTTCCCAATTGCTTTCCAATTCGAAATGTTGTGGGATGAAAATTTTGGTGATTGTGGTGATTGTGGTGGAATGAAAATATACTGGTGATTGAAATTCATTTGCAGTCAACGTCACATTGACCAACCCTTCACTACCATCTTGCTAATTGAATTTCCACCCCACCCACTTAATTTTTCATTTGCTGCATTTTAAAATTCTTATAAAGCAAAAGGACGTTAACATTTCCTAGAAGACACCTATTACATGTTAATAACTAATGGGCTCTTGCTTGGGTATCACCCCATCCAAGAAATCAAAACCATGTACCAACATTTGACAAGACAATGATTTAAGGTAGTTCTAAACCTAATTCTTATCTTTTTTCCTTGCCACTATTTTATTCATAGAATAAGGTCCAATCTTCTTAGGATTTTTTTTTTTCTTGCAACTTGATTCTATAATTGGTGTGATTGTCTTTCTTAGAATTAATTAGAGTCATGCCATAGTTTTCTTTCTTCTTCATGTGATGTTGTTATGTGTAATGATGATATTTTATAAGTAATTGTAGTGATGTGTCATTTGATCATACTATGGTTTAGGATTCTTTGAATTCACTTATGATTAGAATTAAATTTGAGTCATTTAATATTATATCATGATCTAAAGCAAACCAAGAGTTAACTGCCTTAAATCTTCTATATATTCTATATGAATTAATCCCAATCTTAACTATACCTTATTGATTGAATCATTTTGTACTAGATTGAATGTGAGTTGGAATTGATTAATCTATGTTGTATAAATATAAATATAGAAATAATAAACTAAGAATATAGATAATTTTTTTAAGTATAATTAGGAGTCAATATAAATATAGTAATGAATAGTTAATTAATTGATTTTTATAGTGGATTAATATATTTTAGATATATTATACTTATTTTCAATAGTATGGTTATAGTGGATTAAACTGTTTAAACTTATACTTAACATTCAACAATTATTTGAATTATTTGTAACTAGAAACCTTTGCCATAGTTTATATTTTGTATATTTTAACTCCAACATATTATTACAATAATGGTAATTAAATATTTATTTACAAGATATGGTAGCACATTCACCAACTCCAAACATCATTGAAATTTCAAGCAAAAATAGTGATGGCTTGCTCAATGAACTTGATGTGAGTTCAACTGCAAATAGTGCCAACTTATTCCAAAGTGATGTTCAACACATTGTATCAAATATTGTAGCCAATTGCTCTGACATTTTGCAACAAATGAAGGAGACAAATATAGCTAATTTGAATGTACAAGAACTAGATATTAACTCATTCCAACACACTTCGACTAAACGCCATTATACATGCACGGAAGTAAATGGATTTTCAAACTTCATGATACAATTGTTCCACAATTAGAAATTTGAAATAGGTTGTGGTCCTTGTATTAAACGTGAACATGATAACTATGTAGATAATATGTAATGTAATATTATATTTTGGGCATCACTACAGTAACAATGTTTAGAGTTTACATTAATATAGGATATACTTCTACTTCTTGGTTGTCTTGTTGCTCCATAGTCAAACAATGCATTCTTGGCTAGATAGGGCCTCTGTTTTTGATCATTTTGTTATGATTTTCATGTATGAATCTTGGCCAAAAAGGGATTTTTTGTAATATGTAAAAACTCGTATATTAATATAAATATTATGATGCTCTATGCATCCTTACTGATTAAAAAAACAATGTTTAGAGTTGTATATGATGTTGTACAAATATAAAACTATTAATAATCTCTAGTATATTATTCACATAATGTGCATTTGGCTAGAATATTTTCTGACTATCTTCTTCTTTATAAAACATATGGCTACCTACTATTGGTTTCTTTATTTCCATATAAATAGTTTCTTCAAATTACTATGTTTATTTTCATTATTTATGTTTGAGTAATAAACAATGAGCTTAAAAATATGTTTGGGATCCTCTTTAAACTCGCTTGAAACAATTGAAACCCTAAGCTTTGCTTTCATTTAATATCTGAGTGAAGCCACAATAGTGGTTTACAATTTGATGGAGGAAGGAAAATTTAGAAAAAATGACCCCATGGCAAAAAAATTGGTTTTATGGGTTCGCATGAACCTACAAGTTTGACCGAACCATAAAGGGGTTCGACCGAACTAGGGTTCGGGTGAACCCATTAATTATTGGGCCCACATTTCCTGCCCAAAAAATAAAGGAAAAATGCATATTAAAGGGGGTTTGAATGAACCAGGGTTCGAATTGAACCCTGGTTCGCTAGAACCCTTGGGAGTTCGCTAGAAAGCCCCTTGGTTCTAGTGAACCCCCCTTTTCCCTAATTTTTTAATTTGTTCACACAAAAAACCTAAATTTTTACACTTTGAAGCTTCGGTTGAGGATGAAAATGGGGGAATCTTTAGAAACCAAACTTGGAATCAAGTAGCCTTCAGAATGAGCTATCCAATGAATATAATTTTAATATGTTTTGGTTTTATTATGTATTTGTTTTTTTAGTTTTATTAATCATAGGTTTTTCATCAAAAATAAAGGTCTTTATTCTACACATGTGGAAAAATAGCAGATTATCAAAAAAAATTTGAAAAATATGAGTGCACCAGATATTGAAGTCCTTGATCCAACAAAAAAAATAAAATTGAATTTTGATATATACAAAAAAAGTTACGTGTTATACAGTTGCGCTATGTCTGAATTGTCATTTGATTGACTTTGAAACATGATTAAAGAAAAAATATTCAATAAAAAACTATCTAATTAAGTGGAAGCACTAGATATCAGAGTCACAAATGTAAATTCAAAAGAATTGGAATTTTATCCTTCATGGAAAAAAAGTTATGCGTTATACAGTGTGCGCCACTTTTTAAAAATGTTATTTTCTGAAAAAAACTAGTTTTTGTGGGAGATGGAAAAAGAAGTGCAATCTAATTCTAAAAAAAATGAAAAAAATATTTTTAGAATCTATAGACAAAATGTGATGAGACTCTAGTTTTCATTATCTTCAAATTCCTCATGGTTTAGCCTCTATAGGTGCTCGAATGTGAAGATTTAGTTAAAAATTAAAAATTCAGTGTCTAGTTTGGCCAAAAATTGTAAACCACTATTGTGGGATCACCCATCTAAAATAAGGATGCCTATCATAGTTGAAAGGTAAAAATTTATATAAGTTTATTTACATTCTACCCCTCACTCCTCGTTATTACTCTTTCCACTTGTACAGAGACACATCTCTCATGCTCAAGTCTTTCTCAAATGACAAGCATATTGACTATTGGAGCAATAAGTAGCCTTCAAAGGAAAATTTGATCTTTGTCCTTCTCTCCAAATATTATCCTTTGGTGTATCAACCTCTTGCAATCTACAAGCTTCAAATACCGCTTAGAACTCTCTGATGGAATGCACTCACAACATGCTCTCCTTCCTGACAAATATAACAAGCTTGCTTCAACTAGCGATCTCATGAAGGGATCTATTATTGAACTTATAGAGTATACTTGCAAGGTTTCTAACAAAATAATGTATGAAAATGCTTCCCTACTTTCATCCATTCAGACAACCTCCTTTCTCCTAATGTACTTTCATTTGTGGCTCTTTTCTAATTTTATGATATTCCAGGGCTATTATTATTATATCCATGAAAGTGGTTGGCATGGAAACAAGCATCATTGGGTCTCCCTTTTACCTTGCACATGTTGTTATTGGTCAATCATCAAGTAGCTATCGATTTGAAAATGGGTCATCCTCATCCCAACCATGTTCTTTACAAGACAATTTAATCATTCCAATCAAGGAATTGAAAACTTACCATAAACAATGGTCCATACAGGGTCGAGCATTAGAAAAGTCAATGATTCATGAATTTCAAAATGCCAAATGCAAAGGGAAAGTTTTTGTCTTTGATCTTATAGATGAGGGCAGGTGCATGGAGATGGGTAGCAAATTTGTGGTCACTTTCAATTTTTTTTTGAAAAGTCATAACGCGAACGCGTTATAACCTGAGTGTGTAATAACGTGCTCACGTTATGCCTTAGTGTGTCGAGTTTGAGGCTCGACCACAACGAGCCTATAATGTGAGTGCATTATAACATGCTTGTGTAATGACAAGTTAAAAGCAAAAAAAAAAGTGAAACTTATTCATTCTTCATTTCGACTGTGATTTTTGTTGTGCCTGCGGCCAAAACCCCCATTATTTGTGCTCGCATTCTAGGAGGAGGCATTGTGTAAAAATATTCACCAATGGTTGTTATTTCTTCGCAAGGATGACACCATGACGAGGAGGAGGTGTGAGAGGTAAGGATTGTTTACTTTTTGTTTTGTATTTTTTAGTTTTAGGTTGAATTTGTTATTTTTAGGTTGTATTTGATATATATTTTTTTGAATTTTTAGGAGATGCAAATCAACTTGGGTGATCCCACAAAGTTGGTTTACAATTTTTGGGAGATTATGATTTTTGCTAAAATCACATATTTTTAGAAAATATAATGATTTAAGCCTTTAAAAGTTTCCTTTAATGCATTCTAATTTAAGAGGGTTTGATCAAACTACCTTAGATCAAACCTCCTTGGATAGAACCCTGCTAGTTTTAAACCATACCTATGATAGAGTCTCCTTGACATCAATCAAAATGTTGATAAAAAATA
>VDFB02193867.1:311854127-311876386 GCA_007258455.2 Sequoia sempervirens
TTTGGGTGATTGTGATTTCAAGGTTGGTGTCTTATAGAGGTTTGATTAGTTCATGCTGAAAAGAGTTCCTCCTTGAATTGAATCAACAAGCCCTCTAAAATAAAAAACCCCAAAACCCTCTTCTTTCACAAGTTTGGTAAGGGTTTATTGAAAAACCATACCCATATCCAAAAAAAGCCTAAAACACCTTCAAAAAGGTCTGCACAAGCTTAAAAGTTAGAGAGATATTGCTACCCCCAAAGATTTCTTCAAACCCTAGTAGTAAACCACCATTTTCCACTAAAAAATGCACCATTTAACATTTAGGGCATCACCTAAAAACCCTCTATTCTCCTCCCTTATGCACAAAACTTTGCACACATGTTTTATAACCATAACTAAGCCTTTCCAATGAGTTATAGAAGCATACAGTGGGTGAAAGGCTTAATATAACATTTTAATGCACTCAAAACCCTTAAAATAAGGTGTACAAACTGACCCTCAGTAATTGGCTTCTAAAATGCACAAAATCACTTGAAATCCAACCAAACCAAAATTAAAATAGAGTTAAGTATGCTTCCCATTGAATTCTATCGAAAAGAGAGCACAATCACCCTGTACGGAGTTGTACAGTTCAATGAAACATCAAATCCCAAAGTGCTAAAGGGTAGCAATCTTTGACGAGGTATTACTCAGATACCATGGTGCTTACGAAATCTCTGTTTGAACCTATGAGATTGTGTTGGGGATATCTACACCAATCTCTCTCATTTTTTGTTATCTCAGAGTGGTTTTCCTGTGGTGTCTAGTTTTTAGTTGATAGAAAAAGTTTCAAATGCAAGCCGTAGAAAGTTGCAAAGTGGTGCAACTTTCATTCTGTAACTCGTGTGACCAAACAGACTATTCCAACACGTCTGAATAGGTATTTTTACGCTAGGAATGGTTCTATTTTCTCACCCAAACACGTGGAATCGCTCCGAGCTACGTTCAACTAGATTGACCCCTTAAAGGTCCAAAGCAAAAAATGGTTGCAAAGTTCAGCATGTTGTTACATGGATACGTTGATGCTTCATAACTTCTCATTTGATCCTATGAGATTGTGTTGGGCCCCTCTACAATAAACTCTCTTAGTTTTTGTTATCTTAGAGTGGTTTTTTCGTGGTGTCTAGTTTTCAGTTGATGAAAAAAGTGTCAAATGCAAGTAGTGGAAAGTTGCAAAGTGGTGCAACTTTCGTTCTGCAACTCATGTGACCAAATGAACTATTCCAATGCATCCGATTAGGTATTTTTATGCTAGGAATGGTTCTCTTTCACACCCAAACATGCAGAATCGCTCCAAGCTACGTTGAATCAGATCAATCCCTTAAGGGTCTAAAGTGCAAAATGGCTATAAACTTCAGCATATTGTTACTCAGATACCATAATACTTAGAAACTTATCATCTAATCCTATGGGATCATGGTGGGCCCCTATATAATAACCTCTTTCAATTTTTTTTATTTTAGAGTGGTTTTCCTGTGGTGTCTAGTTTTTAGTTGATCAAAAAAGTGTCAAATGCAAGTAATGAAAAGTTGCAAAGTAGTACAACTTTTGTTTTGCAACTCGTGTGACCAAACAAACTATTCCAACATGTCTAAATAAGTATGTTTATGCTAGGAATGGTCTTATTTTGCACCCAAACACATGAAATCACTTTGAGGTATGTTCAATCGGATTGATTCCTTAAGGGTCCAAAGTACAAAATGACTGCAAACTTCAACATGTTGTTACTTGGATACCATGACATTTAGAAACTTTTCATCTGATCCTATGGGATCATGTTGGGCCCCTATGCAATAAACTCTCTCAGTTTTTGTTATCTCAGAGTGGTTTTCCTGTGGTGTCCAATTTTTAATTGATGAAAAAAGTGTCAAATGCAAGTAGTGGAAAGTTGTAAAGTGGTGCAACTTTCATTCCGCAACTCATGTGACCAAACAATCTATTCCAATGTGTTTGAAGAGGTATGTTTACGCTAGGCATGGTCCTCTTTTGCACCCAAACACGTGGAATTGCTTTGAGCCACGTTCAACTAGATCAATCTCTTAAGGGTCCAAAGTGAAAAATGACTGCAAACTTCAACATGTTGTTACTCAGATACCGTGATACTTAGAAACTTCTCATCTAATCCTATGGAATTGTGTTGGGCCCCTCTACAATAAATATCTCTCAGTTTTTGTTATCTTAGAGCGGTTTTCCTTTGGTGTCTAGTTTTCAGTTGATAGAAAAAGTGTCAAATGCAAGCCATTGAAAGTTGCAAAGTGGTGCAACTTTCTTTCTGCAACTTGTGTGACCAAATGAACTATTCCAATGCATATGAATAGGTATTTTTATGCTAGGAATGGTCCTCTTTTACACCCAAACATGCGAAATCAATTCGAGCTACGTTCAACTGGATCAATCCCTTAAGGTTCCAAAGAGCAAAATGGTTGCAAACTTCAACATGCTGTTACTCGGATATTGTGACACTTAGAAACTTATCATATGATCCTATATGATTATGTTTGGCCCCTTTATAATAAATTTTATCAGTTTTTATTATCTCAGAGTGGGCTTCCTATAGTGTCTATTTTTTAGTTGATGGAAAAAGTGTCAAATGCAAGTAGTAGAAAGTTGCAAAGTGGCGCAACCTTCATTCTGAAACTCGTGTGACCAAAAAAACTTTTCCAACACATCTAAATAGGTATGTTTATGCTAGGAATGGTCCTCTTTTGCACCCAAACATGCAGAATTTATCTAAGATACATTCAACCGGATCGATCCCTTAAGGGTCCAAAGTGCAAAATGGTTGCAAACTTCAACATGTTGTTACTTGGATATCGTGATTCTTAGAAACTTCTTGTTTGATCCTATGGGATCATGTTGGGCCCCTCTACAATAACCTCTCTCAGTTTTTGTTATCTCAGAGTGGTTTTCCCATGGTGTCCAATTTTTTGTTGATGGAAAAAGTGTCAAATGCAAGCAGTGGAAAGTTACAAAGTGGTGCAAATTTCATTCTACAACTTGTGTGACCAAAAAGACTATTCCAATGCTTTTAAATAGGTATGTTTACGCTAGGAATGGTCCTCTTTCACACCAAAACATAGGAAATCACTCCAAGCTACATTCAACTGGATCGATCCCTTAAGTGTTCAAGTGTAATATGTTGAAATAGGCCATTCCACCTATTGTCCATGCTGTGTCTCAATGATATGGGCCTGATGTAGGTAGGATAGGGAGTAGGAATAATAATATAACATTGGTAAAGACATTGGAAGAGATTACTAACACTACCCCTATTGAAAATTCATAATTGAGGCCCCTTAAAAGCAAGGCTAGAAGAGGTGAAAAGAAGAAATTGTTTGAAAATAAGTTAGAATAGGTTGGAAATAGGGTGAGGTTGTGGATTTTGATGTGTTCAAAAAGTCTACAAGGATAGGGGAGGTCAAAAGTATGTTATGGCAAGATGCCGTAGTTGGGAAAACAGGGGTTTTGAATGAAAAATAGATGCTTGAGGGAGTAAAAGTTGGTAAAGTCAAGAGGCAACATAATTTGGTGGTCAATTAAGTTTGTGCAAGTAGAATGAAGAGTGTTATAATAGGTTTTGAGGTTCGAGTTTGGGTTCGAGGGTTTGGTTCGCTGGTTAGGCCAAATTTTTTTGGAGGGGGGTTCGGTTCATTTTGGGTTGGTACAAAAAACATGTAAAAATTATATATATATATATATATATATATATATATATATATGCAGCTTAGAAGCATGAATTAGGATTAGAATATCACATAACATCATATAAACAACAAAACCACCATAAACTTGAATGCCATTTAAAACATGCATGATAAATATTCATCGTTGAAACTTGAATTTTGGTAGCTTGATAAATAGAGTCTATTGATGCTAGGTTTCAATTTGTATGATTTTGAAAAAAGAAGCCAACTAAGTAGAGTTATCAACTTTCTTCATAGATCATAAGAATTTGTTTAGTACACTAGCCATTTTGATGTCTTCTTGCAGTATCAAACATTATTTTTATCATTGTTACATTGGTCTTGAGAGTGGTAGCTTAATAGCTCCACAATAAAAAACTTGGTTTACCTGTGCAGTGTAACAATGGCATAAGTAGATTTTTCTATCAAAGAACCAAAGGGTGAGTGCACAATTGAAGTGTATAAACACATATCTTTTTGTAATATCAAGGATACTTTTTGAAACTTCCATGCATTGCTAATCTAAAAGGAAAAGTCTTTTTCCTAATCTGTATGCATCCATGCTTTTGACATTGTCAAAAAGAGCAAAACTTCCTGAATGCTGCAAAGGCATGGCCAAGCAATTTTAACTCTTCACATGAGAGAAAAGAGATGTTGGAGAGTACATCAAGTTAGTGAGAATAGAAGTGTAATGTGTTTTAGTTTGTAGTATTCCTCTGTTTCTCTACAGATGTGTATTAAATTCTTAGTTCAATGATAAAGAACAATTTTTGAAAAAAAAAGTTTTGTCACAATCCGCTTTCAATCTAGCAAGCAAAAAGGAAAGCTTAGCCTCTTGGAATGAAAATGATTGTTGGAAAAAAAAATGGATAAGAATGAGGTAGTTAAGGTGTTTGAAGTGATTTAAAGGTTACTTTTAGGGTTTCCTTGGGTGTGGGTCAAAGTCAATCTCCATAAAACATTAAAAAAATGTTAAGAAAAACACTTTTTTGGATGCCTAGGCCTGCAGGTTCTATCTTGGTTCACCTGGGTTCTGTCTGGGTTCTACCTGGGTGAACTAGACCCAAAAATGAAGGACCCTGGTCGAACCCATAAGTGAACCGAACTAGGACCCACACAACCTAAGAAAACCAGGACCAAAACCAGGTCTAAAATAGAAGAACCTGATAACATAGATAATGTGTCAAGAAGTTGACTACTTCATCTACTCTGAATATTATGTTTTGCAAGTGTTGTGAAGATTATGTATCCTTTGCTTAATTGAGTTGTTCCAATCAAAGGGTTAAATATATTGGAATCTTTTTATGAATCATTTCACAGAATACCAATTGAAAACATGTTTTTTGATTTTAGATAAAGTTGTTTACCATCAATCAATTAATTTATTCAAGACAAACCATGAAGGACAATAATGATCAATTTTATGGCTAGCCAATTAATAAGTATACACGTGAATAAGTCAAGCATGTACATGTAAGGGAAACACAAGTAGTCACAAACATGTATGCCTTGAAGTATACACATGAATACATAGTATACACAACTTAATACAAAGTATATGCACAAATACAAGGTATATACATGAAAATGCGTAAGTCACAAAGTATACATTGGAACACTCGTAAGTCACAAAGTATACACGTAAGTTGTAAAGTATACACTTGAATACACGTAACTCATATCTATTAAAACATGAATTTATAACATGCAAATATGGAAACCATCGATAAAAAAGATTTGTATTAACCAAATAGTCATGTATGCATACATCAATATATGTTGATATAAGTATAAAATATAGGTACAAAATAGCCATATAGGCTTACGAGAATGCCATATAGACATACAATGTCAAATATATCCAATACAAAATATGCACAAAACTGCCATGTAGGCATACAACAAAGAGATTTGGAATCAAAAGTTATTTCTCTCCAGGCTCTCGAAATAAACTCTTGCCCTTTGCTTGTCGATCAGATGGTGATAAGTTTGTCACTCGTTTGTGCTGCACTCGAGGAGTGCTCCTGCTGCTCCTCCTAGTACTGTTAAGTTCTTGGTGAAATTTTAACTATTACAATAAGAAGTAAAGACATTAATATATAGAACTTACAATAAGAAATGATATATTTTAAAAAAATCACTTACGGCCATCTCACGATCACTCTCCATGAGGGAAATATTCGCATGTCAATGTTGAGGTGTGCTCAAGCCGTATATAAACCATCAAAATAGAAATTAGACTATGAATCAATAATTTGGTTTGATTTTTCACTAGAACTAACATCTATAACAATGAATGTAAATTGAAATTTAGTAATTTGCCTCACACCTCCCCTATCAGAGCCATCGAGGATTTTATAGTAGATGAAACACTGATATCCATTGCCCTTGTAACATTTGGAGGTGTTTCCACAACCAACATCTGAAAATAAAAAAAATTATTCAATCACAAAAAAGTTACAATAGTGATCCAGGTCATGAATTATAATGTATGAGATCTAATGAACAAATTTTTTAGAACTTCTTAAACTATATATTTTTTATTATCATGCTTACTATTTTCCATATCCATATCTTATTTGAAAGGACATATTTTTAGGCTTTTACCCATAGCAGCAAACTGTTGAATCATTTGATTAAATGCTTTCATAGACATGTATGATAATTGTGGTGGCATAGAGAAGGTAGTGAACTGTTTGAAAAAATGCCTCAAAAGAAATGGGGTCTCATGGTGATGGAATTCCACTACAAACAAATGCATGTCATGAAATTCCATCACCATAAGAACACATTTCTTTCAAGATATTTTTCAAAAATTTCATTGCCTTCTCTATGGTATTATTGCTTACTATTATGCTTTGATAGATATTTTTCCAAGCATCCATAGTTTGTTGGAAAGAACCTATTTTAGGATTCTAGCCATAGTAGCAAGGAAGTGAGTAGTTTGATAAAATGCTTTGGTGCACATGTATGAAAAATGTGCTATAATAGAAAAGGTTGTGATCATTTTGAAGAAATTCCTTGAAGAAATGTGGTCTCATGGTGATGGAATGGAATTCCATCACCATGAGACCGCATTTCTTCGAGGCATTTTTTCAAACTACTAACTGCCTTGTCTATGCTATTGCTTACTATTATGGTTTCATAGATTTTTTCCAATCATCCATAGTTTGTTGTGCAAATGCACCTTTGCAAGCACATGCCTCCATGTGAAGAAATGACATCACTGCTTATGTTGACTTTCTAAACAACTATATTGTAGTTGAAATTTTGTCATCTATCAACATCTAGTTATTAGCTATGGAATGTGAATTAATGCTTTGAGTTTGAATGATGTGTAATGCAACATAACCAACGATATGAATATACAATACACAAATCTATTAAGTACAATTCATTAGTTAAATTCTTTATTCTCTTACCTGTGTGTAGGTTTGAGTAAATCCACTGGCACTGGGAGGTTTTCCCTTGAAACCTCTAATATTACCTTGTTCAACATCCAAAGTCACATATTAAAATACCATTTGTAAAACAATGCTATTAACATGTAATAAATTTATAATTGTTTACTAGTTACATACCTTGCCGATAGGTGTACTGCAGAAATAAGTAGGTGGAGGGCTGGTGTATCCAATATCAACACTATGACCCTGCAATTTTATTAAAATCATAAAACTAAATTAGTTAATCTTGCATTTCAAAATCATTAATAAATTAAATTCAATGAACATGCTAACTTTTACCTAAGTATCAATGTCATATGCATCATGTAAAATGTCATCCACCCTCTCCATCTCTGTAGCTGCATACAGATCCTACGTAGCAGCCTCTTGAGTGTTAGTGGGGTCATATGAACAAGTTGCCCCACAAGATTGACACACATGGGTTCAAAGGCCACCACTCGAAGAATCCCCTAGACGGTGCTGTAGAATAGGGCTAGTACGATGGATGACACTCTGGGTCAAAGTGCTGATCGCTTGCAATGTCTCTATGTTGACACTCTCCTTTGTGACGACAGGCATAACAATGTGCTCATGAGGTAGCCTAGAGAGAGCTCATCTCCCTTTCCATGTAGGATCCAGCTGTGCAGCGAGCCTATCTTGAGCCGACCCTCCACCTCTCCCTTGGAAGTCTCTCATATCAAACTAATTTGGGATTTTGTTCAATATGAACTCATTGTATAGTTTCCTAAGAAAATACTGGGGGACTTCACAATTGTTGCACAGTTAGTCATCAAAGACCATGTACCACCTATCATAAAAAATGGTTCCTAATCTCTTGGTGGTGGCACCAATGAATAAGAAACCTCTTCACATTGAGGGAAAGATTTTGATTTGTGTGTGGGTCAGTGAATAATGAGCACAAATCACCTTTTGTAATTTTTAAATCCTTTACTTGTTTATATGATAGTTTATCTGCATAATATGCCTTAGTCTCCTGCTTCCTATCTTACCATCTAGTTATTTGCTTGCTAATTGAATCTACATTTTTTAACATATCTTTTAATGAATTTGTGAGGGTCATTCTTTCTGTGGTTGAACTATTTGGATCACTCAACCTACTAATAAAATCCTCAATTTGTTTTTTTTTGTTCTCAATCTCACTCCTTATATTTTTTTGAGTGCCAGCAGGGTGTTGAGGGATTGGTGGAGGAGGTTGTTGTTGAGGATTTTGTTCTCTAGGATTTGGTTTCTCTTCTTGTTGAGGATTTTGTGGGTTTGTGGGTTCATTTGCATCTCCTACAAATTCAAAAACAAAACAAATATAACCTAAAACTAGCAAAATCAACCTAAAACTAAGAAATTCAAAACAAACAACAAACAATACTTACCTCTCCCACCTCTTTGTCATCGTGGTTCCATCCTTGCAAAGAAATAGAAAATCTTGTTGAAGATTTGTGACCAATACCTCCTCCTAGAACGCGAACGCGAAAGTTGGGGGTTTTGGCCACAGGAAGAAGAAGAAAAGAGTCAAAGTGAAAATGAAAAATTTCACTTTTTTTTTTGCTTTTAACGTGCAATAACACGCTTGCGCTATGAGTTTTCAAACTTTTTTTAGAAAGTGGCCACGAAATTGCTACCCAACTTCATGCACCCACTTGTATGCATACATGGCTATTTGGTTAATAAAAATATTTTTTTATCAATGGTGTCCATATTTGCATTATAAATTCATGGTTCAATAGATATGAGTTACATGTATTCAAGTGTATACTTTACAACTTATGTGTATACTTTGTGACTTACGTGTGTTCCAATGTATACTTTGTGAGTTACACATTTTCATGCATATACCTTGTATTTGTGCATACACTTTGTATTAAGTTATGTATACTATGTATTCATGTGTATACTTCAAGGCTTATGTGTTTGTGACTACTTGTGCTTCCCTTATTCACATGTACATGCTTGAATTATTCATGTGTATACTTATTAATTGGTTAGCCCTAGCATTTATCATTGATGTCCTTCATGGTTTATCTTGAATAAATTAATTGATTGATGCTAAAAAAATTATCTAAAAGCAAAAGACACATTTTCAATTGGTATTCCATGAAATAATTCATAAAAAGATTCTAATATATTTAATCCTTTGATTGGAACGACTCAATTAAGCAAAGGATACATAATCTTCACAACACTTGCAAAACATAATATTCAGAGTAGATGAAGTAGTCAACTTATTGACACATTATCTATGTTACTGGGTTCTTCTATTTTAGCCCTAGTTCTAGTCCTGGTTCGCTCCTGGTGTGTGTCCTAGTTTGGTTCGCTTGTGGGTTCGACTAGGGTCCTTCATTTTTGGCTTTAGTTTGCCTAGGCAGAACCCAAGAGAACTGGGGTAGAACCTAGGCGAACCAAGATAGAACCCGTGTGCCTAGGCATCCAAAAAGTGTTTTTTTGAACAATTTTTTAATGTTTTATGGAGTTTGAATTTGACCCACACCCAAGGGAACCATAAAAGTGACCTCTAAATCACTTCAAATACCTTAACTACCTCATTCTTGTTCATTTGTTTTGCAAACAAGCATTTTCATTCCAAGAGGTTGAGCTTTCATTTTTGCTTGCTAGATTGAAAGTGGATTGTGACACCACTTTCTTTTTTCAAAAATTACTCTGCATCATTGAACTGAGAATTTAATACACATCTGTAGAGAAACAGAGGAATACTACAAACTAAAACACATTAGACTTTTTTTCTCACTGACTTGATGTACTCTCCAACATCTCTCTTCTCTCATGCAAAGAGTTAGAACTGCTTGGCCATGCCTTTGCATCATTTGGAAAGTTTTTCTCTTTTTGACAATCTCAAAAGCATGGTTGTATACAAATTAGGAAAAAGACTTTTCCTTTTAGATTAGCAACGCATGGAAGTGTCAAAAAGTATCTTTGATATTACAAAAATATATGTGTTTATACACTTCAATTGTGTAGTCACCCTTTCATTCTTTGAAAGAAAAATTTGCCTATGCCATTATTACACTACACAAGTAAACCAATTTTTTTTATTGTGGAGCTATTAAGCTACCACTCTCAAGACCAATGTAACAATGATACAAATAATGTTTGAGACTGCAAGAAGACATCAAAATGGCTAGTGTACTAAAAAATTCTTATGATTTCTAAAGAATGCTAATAACTCTACTCAGTTGGCTTCTTTTTTCAAAATCATACAAATTGAACTCTAGCATCAATAAACTCTGTATGTCAAGCTACCACAATTCAAGTTTCAATGATGAATAATTATCATGCATGTTTTAAATGACATTCAAGGTTATGGTGGTTTTGTTGTTCATATGATGTTATGTGATATTCTAATCCCAATTCATGCTTCTAAGTTGCATATATATATATATTGTTTTTACATGTTTTTTGTACCAACGAACCCAAAATGAACATAACCCCCCTCCAAAATTTTTTGGCTGAACTAGAGAACCAAACCCACAAACCCAAAACCGAACCTCGTACAACCTCAAAACCTCTTCGAACACTCTTCATTCTGCCTACACAAACTTAATTGACCACCAAATTATGTTGCCCCCTGACTTTACCCACTTTTACTCCCTCAAACCTCTCTTTTTCATTCAAAACCCCTGTTTTCCAAACTAAGGCATCATGCCATGACATAATTTTGACCTCCCCTATCCTTGCATACCTTTTGAACACATCAAAATCCACAAACTCACCCTATTTACAACCTATTCTAACTAATTTTCAACCAATTTCTTATTTTCTCCTCTTCTACCCTTGCTTTTAAGGGGCCTTAATTCTAAATTTTCAACAAGGGCAACATTAGTAATCTCTTCCAATGCCTTTATCAATGCTATTTTATTATTCCTACTCCCTATCCTACTTATATCAGACCCATATCACCAAGACACAACCTAAACAATAGGTGGAATGGCCCATTTCAACATATTACACTCAAACCCTTATATGAGCAAGTTCAGACCTATTTCTGAAATCTTCTTGTAAGTTGCTTGGAACTTAATAGAATTCCACAAGAATGGATTCTAATCAAAGCTAAAACCATTCTACAATAATGGATTCTAATCAACCATCGTGCGTATGTTTCTCTTTTTAATTGTTTTGCATGCCATCATAAGGGATCAAGCTGGTTGAACGTAGCTCAAACCAATTCTATGTGTTTGGGTGCAAAAGAGACCATTCCTAGTGTAAACGTACCTATCGGGATGCATTGGAGCAATTTGTTTTGTCACATGAATTGAAAAATAAAAGTTGCACCACTTTGCAACTTACACTGCTTGCATTTGACACTTTTTCTATCAAGTGTAAACTAAACACCATAGGAAAACAACTTGGAGATAACAAAAACTGAGAGAGGTTATTGTAGAGGGACCCAATGCAATCCTATAGGCTTAGACAAAGAGTTCGTAAGCATCATAGTTTCTGAGTAATAGCCTGTCAAAGATTGCTTCCTTTTTGCACTTTGAACCCTTAAGGGATCGATCTAGTTGAACGTAGCTCAAAGTGATTCCACGTGTTTAGGTGCAAAAGAGGACCATGTATAGCATAAACGTACCCATTTGAAAGCATTGGAACAATCTGTTTGGTCACAGAAGTTGCAGAATAAAAGTTACACCCCTTTGAAACTTTGAACTACTTGCATTTGACAACTTTTTTCCCAAGTGAAAATTTGCCACCATGGAAAAATTCTTTGAGATAGAAAAAACTGAGAGAGGTTATTATAGAGGGGTGCAACATGATCGCATAATATTAGATGAGAAGTTTTTAAGCATCACGTTATTTGAGTAACAACATGTTAAAATTTGCAACCATTTTTCACTTTGGACCCTTAAGGGATCAATTTGGTTGAATGTAGCTCAAAGCGATTCCGCGTGTTTGCATGAGAAAGAGGACCATTCCTAGCATAAAAATACCTATTCAGATGCGTTGGAACAATCCATTTGGTCACACAAGTTGCTGAACAAAAGTTGCACCACTTTCTAACTTTCAACTACTTGCATTTGACAACTTTTTCCCCAAGTGAAAATTCGCCACCACAGGAAAATGCCTCTAAAATAGAAAAAATAGAGAGAGGTTATTGTAGAGGGGCCCAACATGATCCCATAAGATTAGACAAGAAGTTTCTAAGTGTCACGGTATTTGAGTAACAACATGCTAAAATTTGCAGCCATTTTGCACTTTGGACCCTTAAATGATCGATTTGGTTGAAGGTAGCTCGAAGTGATTCCGCATGTTTGGGTGTGAAAGAGGACCATGCCTAGCATAAACATACCTATTCAGATGTGTTGGAATAGTTTATTTGGTCACACGAGCTGTAGAACGAAAGTTGCACCACTTTGCAACTTTCAACTACTTGCATTTGACAACTTTTTCCCCAAGTGAAAATTCACCACCACTAGAAATACCTCCAAGATAGTGAAAATTGAGAGGTTATTGTAGAGGGGCCCAACATGATCCCATAGAATTGGGCGAAAAGTTTCTAAGCATCATGGTATCCAAGTAACAACATGCTGAAGTTTGTATCGATTTTGTAGTTTGTACCCTTAAAGGATCAAACCGATTGAATGTAGCTCGAGGTGATTCCGCATGTTCGGGTGTGAAAGAGGATCATTGTTAGTGTAAAAATACCTATTTGGATGCGTTGAAACAGTCTGTTTGGTTGCACGAGTTGTAGAACGAAAGTTGCACCACTTTGCAAGTTTCAACTACTTGCATATGACAATTTTTTTCCCAAGTGAAAATTCATCACCACGGGTAAATGCCTCCAACATAGAAAAAAATGAGAGAGGTTATTATAGAGAGGCCCAACATGATCCCATAGGATTAGATGAGAAGTTTCTAAGTGTCACGGTATTTGAGTAACATCACGCTGAAGTTTGCAGCCATTTTGCACTTTGGACCCTTTAAGGATTGATTTGATTGTACATAGATTGGAGTGATTCTGCGTGTTTAGGTGTGAAAGAGGACCATTCATAGCATAAAAATACCTATTCAAATGGATTGGAATAGTCTGTTTGGTCACACGAGTCATAGAACGAAAGTTGCACCACTTTGCAACTTTCAACTACTTGCATTTGACAACTTTTTTTCCAAGTGAAAATTCACCACCACCGAAAAATTCCTTCAATATAGTAAAAACCAAGAGAGGTTATTGTAGAGGGGCCCAACATGATCCCATAGATAAGAAGTTTTTAAGTTTCACAATATCCAAGTAATATCATGCTGAAATTTGCAGCCATTTTGGGCTTTGAACCCTTGAGGGATTGATCCAGTTGAACATAGCTCAAAGTGATTCTGTGTGTTTGGGTGTAAAAGAGGACCATTCCTAGCATAAAAATATCTATTAAAATGTGTTGAAAATTTTGTTTGGTCACACGAGTTGCAGAACAAAAGTTGCACCACTTTGTAACTTTGCACTACTTGCATTTGACACTTTTTTGATCAAGTGAAAACTGGACACAACGGGAAAACCACTTTGAGATAAAAAAATGATAGAGGTTATTGTAGAGGGGCCCAACATGATCTTGTAGGATCAGATGATAAGTTTTTAATAATTATAATATTCGAGTAACATCATGCTAAAGTTTGTAGCCATTTTGCACTTTGGACCCTAAAGGGATCGATCCGGTTGAATGTAGCTCAGAGTGATTCTGCATATTTGGGTGTGAAAGAGGACCATCCCTAGCATAAAAATACATATTTGGATGCGTTTGAACAGTCCATTTGGTCACACGAGTTGCAGAATAAAAGTTGCACCACTTTGTAACTTTGCATTGCTTGCATTTGACACTTTTTCCATCAAGTGAAAATTGAACACAACAAGAAAACCACTGTGAGATAACAAAAATTGAGAGAGGTTATTATAGAGGGGCCCAACATGATCTTATAGGTTCAGATGAATATTTCGTAAGTGCCATGGTTTCTGAGTAATACCCTGTCAAAGATTGCTACCCTTTTCAACTTTGGGATTTGATGTTTCCTTGAACTGTACGGTTCTGTATAGGGTGATTGTGATTTATTTTTGATTGAATTTGGTGGGAAGCAGACTTAACTCCATTTTAGTTTTGGTTTGGTTTGATTTCAAGTGATTTTGTGCAGTTTAGAAGCCAATTAGTGAGGGTTGGTTTGTATACCCTGTTTTAAGGGTTTTGAGTGCATTAAAATGTCATATTAAGCCTTTCACCCATTGTATGCTTCTATAACTCAATGGAAAGGCTTAGTTAGGGTTATAAAACATGTGTACAAAGTTTTGTGTGCAAGGGAGGTGAATAGAGGGTTTTTAGGTGATGCCCTAGATGTCAAATGGTATATTTTTGAATGGAAAGTGGTGGTTTAGCGCTAGGGTTTGAAGAAATATTTGGGGGTAGTGATATCTCTTCAAATTTTAAGCTTGTGCAAACCTTTTTGAAGGTGTTTCAGACTTTTGTTGGCTCTGGGAAGGTTTGGAGTATGGGTTTTCAATAAACCCTTGCCTAACTTGTTAAAGAAGAGGGTTTTGGGGTTTGTTATATTAGAGGGCTTATTGATGCAATTCAAGGTGGAGGAACTCTTTTCAATATCAACTAATCAATTCTCAACCAATGAACCCAATCTTTGATCACCAAAACACCCGGTTTCTCAAAACACACTCAAAAGGCTTCTAGCCTCAATATTCAATAAATTAAGTTATCCTACTACTAAGGCCATACAAAGGTCAACAAATTATCACTAGAGACTTACCACAGTCCTACTACAAGATTCAAAAAATATCCCCATAAGTTTTTTGTGCCATCATGGAGAACCAACAAACTGACCTGCTAAAAGGCTACTAGAATTACCCCACTTTTCCAAACAAAGTACCTTTTAAACTTATTGTAATCACACAATCCCTTGGATAGTCACTAATTGTGACTCAAAATATCAAATTCACTGATCTTTACACCAACACAAGGCTTCTAGGGTGCTGTCTTAGAAAACCCTCCCTTTTCATGCATAAAACTAGGGTTTTACTAGATCTACCATAAACCGGACTTTCCAAAATTTGAAATTGTTTCCAACACACCTATTTAGGTCTGAATAGACATTCTACGACATTTCCAAGCCAAATCCATCAAAATTTTACTAAAACCATTCATAAAACCTCTGTTTTCACATGCATTTTGCTCTGCCTAGCCCGAGGGCATCACCCAAAATTGACCAAAATGACCTCTCAGCCTTCCAAATCTCCTATACAGTTATATTATACTTTTCAAATGACCCATTCCATAAGAAACAGTGGAAACATAAACTGGAATGGGTCAAATCCACATTTTAGAAGACCCTTAATAAGAAAACAGTGTTAAATTAGGGAAGTTGCAGAGTATTGAAGAGAACTCACTCAATATTTTGTCTTAGAACCTCCAAAATGATGCAAACTAAAGCTACTTCACACTACCAAAAAATGCAAAAGGTTTCAGAGAAAGGACCTATACGGGTCTGTACAAGGGAAAGAAAGTTAAAAAAACTAAACAAAATACTGAGAAAATGTTGTTTTTAGTTTTGAATTTCTTCTATCAGCAAAATTACACTGTGTCTAAGCCTTCAAGAGGCTTTAAATAACTTTTACAAATGATTCTACATCTTTCCAATCTTGCCTAACTATTGTTTTTGTAACTAACTTGACTTACTACATTATAAATCAATTGGTCTTATATGACCTTATTCAATTGACAAAACTCAAAAGACAAAACTAACTTAAGACTTCCATGAGCCAAATTTGTTCAATAACCTTGGTGCCCTTCCACCAAATTTCAATATTTCAGTAAATCTCATAACAATGCCTTAGGTACTATGTTCTCATTGATATTTTACAATGTCACTCATACATTCAAGATTCTCTTATAATGTCTAAATCATAGGTTCTCATTATGAGGTTAACTTCAAATGAGTAATTTGAGATTCCCTCACAAAGCTTCACATGCTCTTTTATAATGGCTTCAAATTAGAATTGAGATTTGTCAAGATAATCAAAATAAGGATGTTCCATTTCTTTTTTGGCTGAGATTCTCTTCGATGGCTCATAAATCAATATTTTCTGCAAGGAGAGACCAATCAATTTTTAGTAGTTTAGTTACAGATATGCAAAGTAAAAGAAAAAAGAAACAACATCCAAAATGGAAATGAAATAAAAATAGATAGAAGACACTTATAGATAGGCATGGCAGTCTCTCAACTTAGTCACTTCTGGTCATACATCTTCATTGGGAGTTCCAAGATACCTATTGCACACAACACCTCTCATGAATAGAATATCTTGAAATTTGAGATGCTCTTATAGGTGCTCATGATAAGGTTAACTTCAAATGAATAAATTGAAATTCTCTCACCAAGCTTTGCACACACTTTTGTAATGGCTTAAAATCATAATTGAGATTTGTCAAGATCATCAAAATAAGGATGTTGCATTGCTTTTTTGGCTGAGATTCTCTTGGATGGTTCATAAATCTGCATTTTCTACAAGGGGATAGCAATCAATGTTTACCAGGTTACTTACAGATACGTGAAGTAAAATAAGATGATAGCATTGGCATCAAAAAAATTAATGTGCATACAAGTATAAATTAATAATAACCATTGTGCATATGCTTACAAATTAATCCAATGAACCATCCAGGTCTGCTCTACTCTTTATTGTGTCAAGTATTTCCTCATGGTTAGACTCACAAACCTTCCATAAGGTCTTGTTCAAAGGTCTACCCCCATATTTGGTCAAACAAACATTGGATGCCACAACAAGGTTCGAGTAATGAAGAATCTTACGATGCATGTCAAAGTCTTGAAAAAACCATTGTTTAATACTCTTATGTGGGTACCTTCTAAGCCACATTCCAGTTACAACAATTGAGCTTGTAGGGTATTTGATGTTTTCTCCATCTATAACTAGGGCTTCCAATTTCTTTTTGGCCTCAACACAATGACACAAGTAATAATATGTTCCCTCTTCGTTGTCTTCATCTGCAATAACTGCATAAACATGCCATCCATTGATATGTGCAACAAATCACTTGAAATTAGTCAACATTAAGAATATAGTACAAATTCAGATAACAATATGGAATTTCAAAAAATAAGCAAGTAGATATATTAACTGGTCAAACTAGATCTGATACGTGGTCAAAGTTGATGAATGATTCCATATTTGTTAGTTCCAATGCCATTAGAGGGCGATACATGTGAAGTGGGATAAGATTATTTTTCAACCCACTCCCTTGACTTAATCATTCTAGGCTTGCATTGTACATGAACAAAACCATGCCATCTTACATGTATTGATACTCGATGAACCTGCATTTGAGCTAAGGAAAGAGTGTAGCTCACTCGATCTTGTTAGTGTACAAAAATCCTCATATGGTGCAATGTTAGTATCATCAATCAACCAAAAAATATATGAACTGAAGACATACCTTCATTACCTGGACCCATTGAAGCATTACACCACTTGACGATTGATCTTGCATCTGTCAACTTTGTATTGTCTTTATACTTTAACTCTTCTTGTGCTAATGCTCTTTTCACACATGCTCCCCTTTTCCATGAATGACCTCACAAAATTTCTACATATGTTGAACACATATAGTGAGATGCATCTTGCACAACCAATAGAATCTGCACACATTCTTGAACTATGTTGCATAGTTATCCGGCCATATCATATGCCAGCCGAATGCTATGGCCCTATGAGCCAAATCACTGTAGAACATTTGGAAGCAACATTGCATGAAATTTGGAGAATGTGTGTGATCATCACTAATATAAAAGTGATACTTCCTCAATACCTTCCTTTGGTCCTTTGTACTATCAGCTGCATGAATGAATGCTATGTGCACAAATATCGAAACCTATATGGAGTTGTAATATTGTGACTGCACCTCACATTGTAGATGTAGAGTGTAGTTCTCTACAAAGTCAACCACTAATACTATGTTTCCAACTGGAAAGGTGTCCTTGCATAGGTTGAATTGTGTGTCCAACCATTAGGCTCTATGGGTATGCCTTGCATACTCATACACTATATTGTCATGAAACATGGACATAAAATGATACATTGGAATCTTCTGAATAACCAAATCATACCTTTTTTCTTGAGACCCATCTTTTGTAATGTATGCCACTATTTTATACTTCCCAAACTCTACTAGTTTCTGTCCCACCTCATCTGTGCTTTCCATATGTTGACATAGTGGCATTCGTTGCAAGCCACCACAACACTCACATGAACCATCCAAGCATGTTGTCCTGTAGAATATTTGGCCATCCTCTATTTCACATAAATTTTTTGATAAGATCTCTCTTGAAGATTTTGGTGGGGTTTCTATGCCACAAGCCTGCAAAACATCGTTAGTATGCAAATCTAAACATATAGAATGATAAACATCATAATGGTTAGAGAATTCAATATGTAGTCTACAACAACAAGTAGTATCCAAAAAATGCTTTGGATGTGGCTCATGGTTCCGACTACCGATTCTCCTTCTTATGACATCCCTTTGATTCAGAGATGGCCTTATATTATTCTTCCAGTACTCTTCAATTAGTGTTTTCAATGATTCAACAAATTTTTTATCTTTTTGTGGCAGTCTCCTTGAGAATTCCCATAATTCATTTGAATCGGTGCCCTCAATTCTTTGCTTCCTTTGAACAACTTTTGATAAAGTTTTTCTACTAATTCTCATTTGTTCACTTGTCTTTTTAATGAAAAAAGCTCTCTTTGTTTGATAGCTTACCAAAGTCGATGTAATGACACGTCAGGTGACATTACTATCCTTTGAGTGTAAGGTCTTACCCACACTCTCATAAGCATCCATTAGATTCTTCACAATAGTGTTTCCACTTGATGCATTCAATGTTCTCAACCCAATAGTCTTCATGAAGTTTCTATACTTTAAACCCCACATCATTTCAACAAATATTTGACATCTTGTTGTCTCATTTAGCCTTTCAAGAAGAATTTCCAAATCTTATCAGCGTATCTTCTACAAGAGCGTGTTGAAATCTTACCTTCCATGTGATGCAAAATATCCTCGTCAATATTAATAAAATACTTTGGATTTCTATGAAAAATTCTAGGTGGTGTTCTCCTAGGTGCATACATCTCAACATTAGCAATTTCATCAATATTTCATTGAGGTGGGCTAGATTGCGTACCTTCGATTGAGGGTGGAGTAGAAGACATACCTTAAGGTTCACGTGGAGATGATGGCATACCTTCTTCATCAAATCCGAGTGATGATATACTCTCAACTTGAGATGTGGTGGATGGTGTCCCTCAATATTTTATTTTTATTAATGGTGTCCCTTTGTATTCACTTGTGGTAGAGGGTGTGTCTGCAACTATGGTATCTACATCTGTCCTAGCACGATGCTTTCACATTCATTCCCTTTGTGTTGCTGATTTTTGTTCTCTCTTTGACGGTTGAGGTTCCTCTTCAATTGGCTTGTTTTTGTCAATTATTTCCAATTTCATCTTTTCACGATATTCCATCAAGCATTCTCTCCTTTTCCTTGAAGGTTTGGAGCTCTTTGTCTATTAGTTTCTTCCTTATTCATTTCTTTTGCATGGTGGATAATTTTACCTATAGCATGGTAATGAGATGAATATTAGTTCCTAAAAAATGTATCCATTAAAATAAATGAAATATATGTCATTCAAGGCTTCATAAATAGAAAAAAAGGTGATGAGGTAGCTTTAATGATGAGGTAATTTAGAAATATAGATGAAAACCCAAATAGTTTAAATTGGTGCTATCAATGTGGGAGGAGTTGGTGTAGGAGCACCATTTAAAGTTGTTAATCCATTTAAGGTTGAATAAGCTCTAGATTATAGCTTTGGAGGAATTTTGTATTAATAAGGTCTATAAGACCATGTGATGATGTAATTGGTCATTTTTTCAATAGTATTTAGGGGTCTAGGTAGTAGAATTTTCAAAAAGTGCAGAAAGTGCTAAGTTTTCAAATTAACAAATAGTGAAGGGTTGTAAAAGGTATTAAAGAGGGAGAGCAATAGTCACCTCTTTTAAATGTTAGTTTTGGAAGTTTAAGTGTTTTTTTTTAGGAGGTAAACATTATAAAAGTCCATGAGAAACTCAAATGGAGGATGATCCTTGGATTGGAAAGAGGAATTTGAACAAAAAACTCAGAATTTCTCCATTTTTTCTATATTTTCCAGTATAGCAACAGTTGGTACAGGCCATACAACATATTTTTGATTCATTTTATTGTGGAATAGAATATTATATTGTGTATTCTCTTATTTGAACCATTTTGAGTTTTTTCCATTAAGTTTTGTGTGATTTATCTTCAGATTTCTCTAACTGGCTGAAACATGTTTCTTTTAAGTTTGTAAACCTCAAACATGTATTAACTCCATACCACCTACTGTAAGGCTTATACCTCAGTGGGATGGATTGTAAAAAATAGGTTTTTGGTGGAGGAATGTTGAACTAGAACATGGGAGGTCTGGAAGTGGATTGGGTGTCAAACCCTATGAGGAAATGTTGACTTTTCCTTAAGAAAAATGAGGTTTTGGTGAGTGAAATTGAGTTTCTGAGTTGGGAAATGTTATTTTATGTTAGATTTAGAATTATTAGGGTATTTTATGCTTTTTTGAATAGTTTTAAAGTTTTGGAGTGTTTGGCAAGTGCTAATTTCAATAAAACCTAGGGTTTCTAAGCTTAGGGAGAGGGTTTTATGGTTTGGGTGGTAAATAATTGAATCTCTACAATATCATGCTAGAATTTGAAGTTTTGACAGATATAAAGTGCTGCACCAAGGTTTTAGGATATTTGGACAAGTTTTGAAGGTGGTCCCTTTGTAAAAGTGGGCTAATTTGGGCCCTTAAAATTGTAGAAAACCCGATTTGTGTAGTTTGGTACAAAACAAGAATTAGTGATTATTGGATATGTTGAAAGGCTATGTAATAGGTCCTTCATGTGTGCTGTTTTGTGAGTTGAAAGGTTGTGTGAGTGGAGTTATACCCGATTGAGTGACTTTGATATGCTACAAGGAACATTGTGAATTTGCTGAATGAAGAGATCTTGATGAAATTATAAATTGTAAATTGTGTTTGCAGATTGGAGTTGTGTGATTGTGTTATAGGCCTCCCTCTATTGCATCAAGAGTATATTCCAATTTTTTAGAGACATGTATGGAAAATTTGGTAGCATAGACAAGGCAATTAGTTGGTTTGTATAACTATTTGACAAAATACCTTAATGAAAGCTTTGGAAGCATACACAAAGTAAGTCAATTTTAGAATTAAAAAATGCCTCAAAGAGTTGTGGTTTTAAAATGTAATTGGAAAGTGTATAGAATTGTGTAATTTAAAATTCCCATTGACAACCTAAGGTTGTAACATGACAAACAAATAATGATCAACATGGAATATGCAAAAGAACAAAAATGAAAGCAAGCCATAATAGAATGAAAGAAAATGTGTAAAGACTTCACATACTTAAAAAATCATAGTTTTGAATGGAGGAGTTCTACCCAATTATGTAGCCTTTGCTTTTTCTTTCCTCAAAATCCTCAACAATTTGACTTTATCAAAAGATTATTCCCCTCCAAACTTCAATTGTATATTAGTTATCATTGAAATTCAAAATTGAATTGATAGTATATGTATTTCTATGTGAAAACTCTGCTATTTAATTCAAAGGTGGTGGAAAGATCATGAAAAAGGTGGTGGAATCTAAAAATCATGCATGCACACTTCACTCACTCATCGAAAAGCTACTTTTTGTTGAAGCATGTGTAGAATTGGGAGAATATGTAGAATGTGGGCCGACATGACATATATATTGTATTTTTTTTACCATTTTTAGAGCAAGAAAAAATGTGCTTGCATTATAACGCACTCACCTTATGAGAAAGTTGGTTTCTTTATAGATTTATTTTCTCTTTGTCTATACCCTATACCCTAATTCTATCTCTCTCCCTTCTACCCTTATACCTTAATTCTATCTCCCTCCCTCTCTCCCTAAACCCTAAACCCACTCGATCTCCCTCTCTCCCATTCTCCCTCTCTCCCACTCTCCCTCTCTCCCTCTCCTTC
>VDFB02193867.1:311877520-311906759 GCA_007258455.2 Sequoia sempervirens
TCAATTCTCAACCCTCTACCCTATACATTGAATCCTCAACCCTCGTATATCTTTTTCCCTCCATCCTCTTATCTCCTTCTCTCTATCTCAGATCTCCCTCCATCTCTCTATCCATCAATCCCTCCCTCTACTCCTAATACCTCAAACTATAAACCTCTAACCTTTTAAACCCTTAAAACTCAACCTCTAAACTTCTACTCAAACTCTAAACCACAAACCAAAACCTGGAGGATTCTGAATTTAACTTTGAGCTGGATGACCGGAGGATGAACGCATTAATCTCGGTCTTATTCTGATGATGCGATTTGATTTTTTTCTGACGAGACTTTATTTCCGGATTTAATTTTTCTTTTAATTTTTGACGGATTCATTTAAAAGATGATGGATGATGATGATGATTTATTTATTTCTACGATGGATTTTTCGACTTTTTTTTTTCCGGACTTTGATGAGTTCCTCGACGACCCTGCGTTGCTTGACCTGATTTCGACCTTTTGAAAATGACTCGATTTATCGATTGATCCGATTTCGAAACGATTGACGTTTGATGATGCTGATTTTACTGATCGATTAGCCGTTGATTGATTTGATGACGTGATTTGCCGACGGATGATCGATTGATCCTGCCTGATTTCTGGACGGGATTTTCGACTTTTCGACGCGAAATTGTTCTGAACTGATTGATCTTTGATTTTGATTTTGATTACCGGATTTCTCTTGCCTTTGATTTTTTCGCGGAAAGTTTGACTTTGATTTTGAGATCGACGAGTGATCCTGATTGACGATGATTTTGTCTTTTGATCTCTTTGATTTGATTGAGGAAATCTGATTGACTCTCTTAAACTCTCACTTCCACCCCGTCTCCCTTTCTCTAGAATCTCTCTCTCCCTCTCCCCATCCTACCCTACCTAGACAACTCTCTCTCTCCCCCTCTCTTAAAATTCTCCCTCCCTCTAAAGACATACACAAATACATAAAAGCATAATACATATGTACATACAATCCTACATCCATACAAGCATACATGCATACATGTGTAGATACAATCTTACATATATATAGGCATACATACAATATACATGCACTGATACATACAGACATACATAAATGTACATATAAACATACAAATATATCAAGATACCTTCAATAGAGTGGTATTTAACATAAAGGAATACATAACACGAGTGCATTATAATGTGCTCGTGTTATGTCTTGCTTGATATGTTTCTCAGAGAAGCAAAAAACCATGTGAAAACTAAGATATAACATGAGTGCATTATAACACTCTTGTGTTATATTTTGCTTTGGGAATCCTTGAGCCTTAGAATTGGTATTTTCCTTGGAATACCAACCCAAAGGATTGGAGGGCATTCCCAATGACCAGAGACATGTTTTTGCAAATTCTACAATTTTTCACATAATCGGGTTCATGCTCACCATCAGGATTGCATCTAGTTTAATATTGAAAAAATCAAACACATGGGTAATGTTAGGTTCTCTCTTAGCTATCCAACGATGTAATTTTTTTCACTTTCTGACAATGTTAAGCCTTTCATCCATAATTTCTCTTAAGCCTTTCATCGATAATTTCTTTTATTTGTATGTCTCTTTTTTTCCAAAAAGCAACGTTTGGTGTTTTTTTCATTATAAATTAACCGTTCATTGAAATTTCAAATAAATTACATTTTTAGAAACTAGAATCCATTCTAAAAATTAAAAAAAAATTCAATTAGTTTCCAAAATTTTTAGGGGGAGCATGGCCAAAATTTTGCTTTTCAGGAAGTGCCCACTTATAAAATTAGTAAAAAATCAAATGTTCATTAAAAAATTATTAGAAAAATGGTGCATCAACTACATACTGTTAGCTAACTTTTGATTGTAGCAATTTTAAAAATAATACAAAAAGTTCACCATGCTAGGGTCATACAAGAGTTGCTATGTTATGTTTTTCTGACAAAAATAACACCAATTTGTGTATATCCCTCTTTTGAACCCCTTAATCTCAACAATTTTCAAAATAAATTAGTATTTTAGAAAGTAGACCTGGAGTACTTCAATCTTTGTTTTTTTTCCATCTCAAAATTTTGAGTGTAACTATCCTCAATTTCATGTCCAAGATTAGTATTTCCTTATTTCAAAAAAAAGTTGTCCACTTAAGTCCCCTTTTTGGGAACCATCTTTGTGCACTTACCCATGAGGCAAGTGGTGAAATACATCTAAATTGCTTTAATGATGTTTTAGATGAATTCTAAAATTCTATCAAAAGTGGTTAGGTTTATGTAATATCGAATGGTCAGATTAAAGTAACCAACCCTACCTATAATCGAAAAACCAATCCATTTGAGATAATCGTCTAGTCATCTTCTAAAATAACACTTTGTGATCGAATAAACATTAACATACCTACTCAAAAATTTTGCTTCAAAATAATCAAAGACCTTGAACTAATACCTTTGAATTCCCTTTGTTGATGTTATTGGAATACCATCTCTATATCTCCCACTTCCACTATACGTGCAAAAGAAATGGCTCTGAAACAACAAAGTGAACTGCTACTATAATTGACATGTCTAGTTTTAATATTGAAACCACACTTTGGGGTCCCCATTGTGATGTTGATGGGAAAAATCTATTTGAAATGTGCTTAGACCCAAACCCTCCCATCCTTCTAGTAAAATATAGTCACATTGTCTCATGGAATGACAAAACAATCGATACCATTTCTGCAACCAAACTTCTTATTGACACAGATGTAGAAGAAATGCATGCATTAAAGTCTTGGTACACTGGTGAGATAATCAATATGCCTTCAACATTGTTGTCAGGTACATATAGTACTTCTTATAGCTTTGACAATCAAATGGTTATTTATGTAGCTCATGAAATTTCCCTATCAGGAAAAGTAGAGAATGTCAATGGTAGATACACTGAAAAAAAAAATACTTAGATAACTTCTACTACCTTTCCTGTCCACCTACAATACTCAATAAAAAATACAAAAGAAAAGGTCATCCAAAAAATAGACAATAATTTGCATTTCCAAAAATGTTGTGTTGATATTCTTGAATGTGATTATACCTACATGCTAAAAATGGACCTAGAAGACCATACATGCTAACTACAAAATGTTATTGCATTTGGAGACATTGCATAAGCAATGATTAGTGTTTTAGCCAAAGATTTACAACTACTATTGGTAGAAGTCAAAACAATTGAAAAGGTACTAAGCAATGTTGTATCCCACCAATTCCTCTTCAATCGAAATATCAGACAAGAAGAATTTTGTGGTGCATTTAAACTTAGCACTATTCTAACAAGGTTTCAACACCTTGATTTCATGGATTGAAGTGTCGAACTCCTTGATAGAATCTCAAAAATGTCTTTAATTTTATAATAGGAAACATCATCCAGTATCTACTTACCCATCTATCCATAACATATATAATAATTACATTGTATCTCATGTTTTTTGGTTTCTAAAGTACTCTATTTTAGAAATACATTTTTTATGGATATAATCCAACATTACACATGTAAATCTTAAAATTATGGATTTTGAATCTTTAAAGTTTGAAAAATGTATTATATTATGTCTTTCATTATTTTACCTTGAAACAACTAACAAATTATATACTTAATCTTTCTTTCTTAATTTACAAATTGATTTTTGCAATTCAATCATAAATTTTATTGCAATATATACATTTTAAAATCACGATTTCATCATTTAATGAAATTTAATTAAAGAAATATGTTTATAATGAACTAATAAAGTTATCATTTGTATGTTCTCACAATTTTAGAAAAATATTTTGATTGTATTGCAACTAAATTGATGAGGATGATTGTAAACCACCTCTTACATATGCTTAATTGTTCTAGTGTCAAAACTAACATGATACAATATAGTTAGCTTCCAAAATTTATGCATATGACACTTGAGGATAGTTTTCTATCACCTATAACTGGTTGTTTATGAACTTGTTCATTAATTTAAATGTATTCTCTATATTTGATGTCTAGGTCTCTTGAGGATGGTTGTTTACCACCTCTTAGTTATTGCATATAAAATTAATATTTTTAATAATAACATTTTTAAGGAAGCTTAAATTTTATTATCTGGTTTCCTATCAACTATTACTGATTGTTTATAAACTCATGCATTATTAATTTACTCTATATATTTGAAGCCTAGGACCCTTGAGGATGGTTTTATACAGCCTCTTATTTATTGCTCACAAAATTAATAAATTTTCATAATAACATGTTTAAGGATGCTTAAATTTCATTAACTAGTTTTCTATCACCTATTACTGGTTGTTTATAAACTTGACCATTAATTAATGTACTCTATATATTTGATGTCTAAGACTCTTAAGGATGGTTGTTTACTACCTCTTAGTTATTGCTTACAAAATTAATAATTTTCATACTAACATGTTTAAGGATGCCTAGATTTTCCCTCATACAAATGCCTGTCACTAACAACTTTCAAATATCTTATATTGATACTAACAACTTTCAAGATTATGAATATAATAATTATATTTTAGTACAAAACAAATATTTAATGCATAATTTATTACACTTTTTAAGATTGTATTAAACTAATTTTCATATGTATAAGGTGAGTCCTAGATAAGGTCAATCTTATATACTCATTGCATTTTTTTAGTTAATTAAACAATGTTGTCTACTATATTTTGGTTATACTTATTCTCTCAAAGCAATTATTTATCAAAGAACTAATAAAGTTATCATTCTGATGCGCCCAAAATTTTAGAAAAATATTTTAATGGTCTTGCAACTAAAATGATGAGGACAGATGTACACCGCGTCAAATACACATTCTTAATTGTCAGTGTCAAAAGTAGCCCGATACACGATAGTTAGTTATGGGCAATTACATGTATGGATTATAACCTTTTTCATTAATTAATGTACTCTCTATATTTGATGTCATAGCTTGTTAGTTATTGCTTACAAAATTAAAAAATTTCATAACAGCATGTCTAAGGATGCTTACATTCTCCCTCATATAAATGTGTGATCCTTTATATTGATTCTAACACCTTTCAAAATTCTAGATATAATCATTATATTTCACTACAAAACAAATATTTAGTGTACAATTTACTACACTTTCTAATATTGTATTAAACCAATAATTGTATAAGGTGAGTCATAGATAAGGCCAGTATTATATACTCATTGCATTTTTAATAGTTATTTAGACAATGTTGTATACTAGATTTTAGTTATACTTATTCTCTTGGAGTAATTATTTATCAAAAATTTGAGTTTGCACTTTTCATAGGTAAAATTCTAAACACTTTTCTAATACATTGCAGGCATTCCATTTTGTAATAAATGAGAGGTCCTCCAAGATTTAATAATGCTAATGCTAGCACATCATCTAGTAGAGAACATGCAAATCAATTGAGAAGGATACGGTACCATGCAAAAAAGGATGAAATCAACAAGGCTAGATGAGCAACAAATAATGCTTCAATAGAAAGCAATGCTCAAACACTAAACAATAACACATTCAATACTTCCTACCAACACCATCTGTTCCTATACCACTAACCTATTCTACCATGATCTAAAACACATTTTGCACATCTGAGTATATTGTTGCACAAAAATGATTCCACTGAAAAATAGACAAACTAGCAATCATGCCTACATGTTCCATTTGCTTAGAGAGTTACTTAGGTATTCAAGTTAGAAAGTCAAACAATGTGACTAAGTGTTATAGATGCTCTACTGAGCGAAAAGGATTTTTTTTTTCAAAATGGAATAACATGGACCCTGGAAGCATGCCTCTTGCTTTGAAAAATATTACTCAAGTAGATGAGATGTTAATAGCAATGGTCAATCCATTTCTACAAGTTAGGCATGCATGAGGAGGCCAATTAAAATATAGTGGCCATACAATTAGATTTCCACAAGATAATACTACTATCACAAAATACTTACCTAGACATATCAACCAATTAGACAATCATTGTTGGAAGACAGAGTGTTGAGAATAAAAACTATGATTTTTATGTTAGTCGCTCACAAGTTCTTGCAGCCTTAGAGTATAAGATTGCACATGATCCATACTACAAAGATGTCCAACTTGATTAATTTTCACTCTTGAGCTTGCCATGCATTCCTACAAATGTGTCATATATTCTTCCGCAAGATTCCACAAATATTTTAGATCCTATGACACACTCCACATCCACAAACAGTAATGAGTTTGACCATATTGAACAACAATTAAATGAAGACTCTTCTTTGCAGCTGTTCTCCCAACAAGATGTAGGGTGGTTGAACAAATACATACCTTCTTCGAAGTTAACTAGTCTTGTCCCATAGATGTTATGGAATGGCCTCCTATTACTTTATCACTAATAAATGAGTACAACATAGAGGGCTTGCTTGCAATGGCATTCCCTACTCTCTTCCCTATTGGTGTGGCACTTTTCAAACAAACACACATCAAAAATGTTGAAATGCACGAAAATGTTGTACATCTTATGTGATACCATGATAATAGATTTGGGCAACATCCATGCTTTAGATATTTCTTGTTAAATGTTATGATGTGACATAGAATCCAAGCTACAACTGTAATTTTTTTCAAGAATTTTTTTCATGAAAGTGTACCAAATATAGTTGCAAATCTATGCCTTTGCATGTAGGATTCACCTAATGACAAACTTGTTGATTACCTTATGTGTTTTGGCTCAAACCTACCCAGGACAAAAC
Organism: Sequoia sempervirens; assembly: GCA_007258455.2. Classification (NCBI taxonomy): domain Eukaryota; kingdom Viridiplantae; phylum Streptophyta; class Pinopsida; order Cupressales; family Cupressaceae; genus Sequoia; species Sequoia sempervirens. The sequence goes on from VDFB02193867.1 coordinate 311,884,283, forward strand.
CCTTTTGGACAAGGTGTAGAGGAGAGCTATCGAATATGGTCATACAAGTTGGTTGTCTAACTTTGTTCTTCACACTTAGTGCAGTAGATCCAAAGTGGCTAGATTTACACAGTACAATGCCTAGTAAACAACCCATTGAATCGACACAAGCATACCAATGGAGGATCAAAAACATAATTAAGAATCCACATATAACTACACTATAAATGCATAATAGATTCACAATCTTTCGTGAAGAGATCTTGGAGAAGCTTTTACTTTCCCAAGACAATTGGTATAGGTCAATAACATTTATCATCATTTGAATTTCATCCTATACCAAGTACTTAATTATGAAAACTAATCCTAGCTCTTATGGCATCTCACAGATATGAATGGAAACATAGATGATCTGCCCATATTCATGGCTTCCTTTGGTTGCAAGGTGCACCTGCCATTGAAAGCATGGATTTCAATAGTCCAGAAGTAGTTCAAAGTGTTATGCAATACATGAGTAGATATGTTTCTGCATGGAACCCAAAAATAGATAACCAAAGGGAACAAATGGTGCAACACTCCATGCATGATGACCCTTGCTTGTTGGACATACCATCAATCCTTGCATGTAACCCCTCTATAGATTACATAGAGTTAGTGAATCGAGTTCAATGACACACAAAATGTAGTGAACATACATGCTTGCAAAGAACAGGGTCATCATTGTTATGTTGTTAAAAAGATCCTTGGGATTTGCATGCATCATCTACTTTTTCTACAAATGATATTGGGAACAAAACATTCCTACCTACCAAAAATAATGATAGGGTCAACATCAACAACCTAGAAATTTTATCAATTTGACATGCAAATGTTGATTGCCAACCTATTTTGTCATGCCATGCAGTACTAATATATATTGCAAAGTATGCAGCAAAAGTAGAGTGTAGATTTGAAAGTTATCACCAACTTTTGAAACACATCTTTACAAATATTGACCCAAAAAATCTAGCTACAACTATATTTCGTAAGTTTGTAACTGAGACCATTGTTGATCATGATATCATTACATAAGAGTCCTGTAACTTGCTATTAAAACTACCACTTAAAATTCATAGTCGTTCCTTTGTTTGTTTGAATGTCGATAAAAAACCCTATGTCGTGTGCCTTCTACTCAAGATTTCCCACTACCTACCTCAAACTTCATTGAAAGGTATATGGTCCAACTAGGCTTGGAATTTGATGGTCTATTTGACCGTTTGTTCAATTTTAGATGATATATTATAGCTTTAAAATTTATTAGACTGTATAGTTTGACTTGCTATATTTTTATTAAACCGTAAAAAAATATTATAAGCAAAATATAATATATATCATTTTATAATTTTTATTATAAAAAGATAAATTGATTTAAAATAGAATATAACTTTTTGGAATATTTTCTAATATGAATTTAGAAACTTTTGACATTTTTATAATAGTTATCATTTTTTTATATTAATATATGTGATTTATAATATTATTATAAAAATATATATTAGTTTAGAATCTTTTCAAAATAGAATATAATTATTTTTAACTTTTAGAATATATTTAACAAGATTTTTTTTTAATATGAACTTAGAAACTTTTGTCAATTGATAATTATAATCGTAGATTTTTATATTTATTACTAATGATTATCACTGTTTTCTAATTTTTCAAGATATTGCATTTATAAAAGATTTTATATAAAAATTCATAAATTAAATTTTTTTTGAGAGGCATTTAAATGACCAAACGTTCATAAATTTTTCATATGACAGATAGGGGCGATCGTCAAATTCCAGGCTTGGGTCCGGCCAACAACATTAGAATCATTGTCGTTGATTAATGTAAGGAGAAACTGGTATTGTTCAAAGTACCACACAAACTACAAATAGACATAAAGGGATATTCCAAAAAATGTCCATGTATCTCCACGGTTTACTACAATTCCTTCTAAAGATAGTGACATGTATGAGTCCTTTTGTTGGAGTGAGCTTCTATTATACTTTCCTTTTTGCAACATTAGTTAAGAAATAGGCTCATGTAGGGAAGATATAATTGGTGATATATTTTTACACCATTTAGAAATTTTTGGTTTCATGGTTTTAAGTGCATCAAAGGTTCAATTTTGCAAAACAGACCCAACTAGATATTCCTTGAAGTTCGGTCTCAGCACATTCAAAAGGGTTCAACCTTATGAATCATCACGCCACCAACATCATAACAGGAGCCGTTGCCAATACAATTTTCACCGTCAACACCATATTTTAAATTATGTAACACGACTTTGTGATGATCGATGCAAAGCTCATAAAGGAATGTATTCAATCCCAATAAATAGCTTAGCCAGTATTAATTTGGAGCTCAGTCTAATCAAAAGAAGGCGTTGCCTGAAGGGGTGATGCGAGTGTATAGTTTGACCATTTGAAAGCACACGACACTCCAAACAAAAAACGACACGGTCATATGAAGATATGATGTCGTATTTTCATCAAAGGTTCAGCCTCTGGAATCTTTTCATTTCCATGATGGTTCATCATATTAGTGGCGTTTCCTGCCAATACAGAGTCAATCAAAGGTGGAGCATCATACAAAAACTACAGTATCTATTATCAAAATCTTCGCCTACTATGGAGGTGTGGTCTCTGAAAGAAAGGCTCAGCCACATGTTAAAGTTGAACATATGACATAATGGCGTTATAGTCCATATGCTAGTATCATAAGGCACACTTCATAAGTAGAAGCGTGGCCACTCATAAGTTCGGCCAGCAATATCAGAGGCACCTCCGAGATGTAGAGATGCAGAAATAATGGCACAACCATTAGCAAATATATAACAATGCCATGGCTGTTAGCGTTAGTTTTCCTCCGTAATCAACGTTTCATGCAATAAGCTAATTTAAGTAAACATGAGTGTTGTTTTTCATGCATATGCTAACTGAAGCAAACAGTTCACTACGATATGCTAATTGGAACAAACACAACAGTCAGTTTGCTTTATCTGTCCCTTATCACCGTAGGAAACTGCAGTTAAGTCTGCCTTTCACCGCAATTTCCTTTTCTGCGGGTGGTTATAAAACTGTATATCTTTGCATTTGATTTAGTGTGAATAAGAATGAAATCAGATTGTGCAAATTTGTTCTTTTGTGCTTGATAAAGTTTATCTTCCTAGATCTGCAAGGAATTCTACAATGGCCCCCCCAAATCTCACGCTGCTTTTTAAGGCACGATTCAGCAAATTCATGGCCGTTCATTATAAGGACCAACAATAGTAAATGAAGGCATAGCATATATGGTATTGACATTCAAATAGAAGCAGTCAGTAAAGGAGGTACGATTTAGCAAAAGAGTGGCACTGTAGTTTGCAGGTAAGAAGATGACTCGGCCTTTCAGTAAAGACGCTGCCTATTATGAGAATTTGATATAACTTGAAAGCAAAGGCGTAGTCAGTAGCAAGTTTGGCACGGTCATTACAAAGTGAATCTACAGATGCAGAGGCACGTTTTCAAGCTTAGTCCCAATGTGTATAGATTCAAAGGCCAGAGAGCGCTCGGCCTGTGAGATGGCATATGACATTAAAACAAAGGACGCGGTCATTCTGATATACGGCACACAGTTTCAACATAGCAATGGCTCACCACTCCAAAGATATGGCGCTATACATAAAGAATGGTATGATACAGAATCATGGCGGCCTCTTTAAGCAAAGCAAAATCATGACAAACAGGGGCAGAAAAGGTAAGCTCCAGTTCCCTTGCATGTTTTCACTCTACCTTAATGTGCTTGATACCGACAAGCAAGATCAACCACCTTAAGGTGGGGGCATATATACTGGTATCTGCTTGATTTTACACTGACAAATCATGTTTGAAAGCCCTCATCGCGAGGCGGGATGGTGTATCTCTTGAGCTAGTGCACATCCTTTTTAAAGAAAAAATCCTTCATCACGGGGTGGGATGGCATATATCTTGAGCTAATGCGCATCCTTTTATACAAAGCCCTTCTGTGGAAGGCGGGATGGTGTATCTCTTGAGCTATTTTACATCCTTTTATACAAAGTCCTCTGTAGAGGTGGGATTGGATCTTGATTCATTCACCCTTAAGTGTGTCTTTGGCAGTTGTGGTAGCATAGCTCAACTGTCAAGTGTGTCTGAAATGTGTTTTAGATGGTAGGACTTAGCAATAAGTTCCTTCCCATCACTCGTGTTTGCCATGTATAAGACGTATAGTATGTCGATGACATACTATGCAGTGCTCATGTATTCCGTGTGTCTTCCTTATGTGTTTGTTGTGTCTTCCTCCGGGTGTGGTCTAAAGGCATGTAACGATGAGATCCCTCCACACTTTGGGTTTTGTTTTGTGTGCTTTTGGCAGTCTAAAGGTGCATAGCGATGAGCTCCCTCTGCCTCTAGTGTAGAATTTGCTTAGTTGTTAAATAAATGTAAACTTCATGTATTGCATGATTGCTCTCATGTCTTCTTCGTGTATTGCATGCTTCACTATATTCTCCGTGTCTTGCATGCTTTACACTATCTTCTTTGTGTCTTGCATGACCGTCATGTGTTTTCTAGTGCTTACCTGAGATTGGGGGATAGAAATAGTCCTCCAATCTTTGGGTATGCCTTATCTTTATGTGCTTGGCGTGTTTGATGTGTTTCAACCGTACTTTAATGCATGTATAGAATCATAATCATACATACATTAAAGTGGGGGATAAATGTTTTGGAGTAAAAAGTTTCCCTATGCCTCTTTACCTCCTAGTTTAGCTCCTAGGTCCCCGTGTTTACACTTTGCAAGATAAATACTCATCCCGGGGATGAAGCAATTTCCCATTAAACCCATGTCAAATGGGGCTAAGGGGCCCATTATAATCCTCAATCATGACTAAATTAGGGCCTTGGGACTTGGGCACATGTGCCCAAGTCTAGCCTAATTTGTTAGGATGAAAATGTTTGTCTGCTTGGGCCCTCTCAAAAGGTTTCCCTTTGTCAACTCTCTTGATTTAATTTACGAATGTTAGTGAGAAAGCATATTTAAATAGGTTTATGATTTCATTTGTGATATAGGTGGATAATGCAAACTTGTGATGTTGAGAAAAGAGCATTCAAAGCCTTCATTATGTTTCAAAATAGAATTGTGTTGTTATTGTGTTTATTTGTTGTAGATTTGGCTTCATCAATCCATCTCCTCATGGTTTGAAAGATCTTCATCTCTATGAGGGCTTTGCCTCTAAGGTGACATTAGTTTGTGTTTCAATCATTTCATTTTATCATTGGATTTGGCCTCTGCCCTCCTTGGGCACGTACTCTATCTGACAATGGTGTTGGGAGAGTTGAATGTCATTCTAAGGCTTGACCAAGGCAAGCTCCTAAACACCACAACCCTCAAACCCCTCTCTTTGTGTTTGCAGTTTACAAGTGTAGGATTTTGAAAAGTACAGGTGCAAAGAAGCAGTTTGAATGATAAGGATTTGGGATCTTGAAGAATCTTGCTAATATTCCTCCCTCCTAGAATAGGGTGCCTGCCTCGGAGTCCTCTCGATAAGTTTGGTTTAGAACTTAAAAGTAGGATACAATCTATGATGTCTCTTTGTACAAAATGTCCAGAAATTATGCCCTATTAGATTGGGTGCCCACCTCGTAGTCCGCAAAAGTTTCATTTCTAGAAACTCAACTTTTGGTATGTTTCTAATCCTTCTTGAGTATCTTCGCGTCTGGTCTTCTATAGTAGTTTGACTGTTATAACCCATTGCAATATAATTTGGGTTTGAGGCCTATTCGAACTAGGGTTTGACAAATCTCTGAATCTAATATATTCTTTCCATATCATTCCTGAGCACAAAATCAATAGTTGAGTCCTCATCCATCTTGTAGTGACTTGGCTTGGTTTTTCCCTCAAATGTTATTATTAAAGGACGAGTTGATTTGATAGACTTTAACTTCATTCACCCCCTCTTCTCATTTTCAAACATAACATTAACATGCTCTTCAACTTGTTCATCAATAATTTCAATGGGTTGTTCTTGACAAAATATTCCTAAAGTCAAATTCATCCTATTTAGTTGTTTTCATCTCTTTTTTGTCATAAAACCTTGATCTAGTCCTTTTATCCCCCATCACAAATTGCTTGTTTTAATTCACCTACACACGTACACATGCATGTACATCCCAATAAATAAGTCATTGAGTTAAATTTCTACATGGTTTTAATCTATCATTCAAGTGCATTATATAAATTCAATAAATACACTCACAAATACTAAAATGAGTAAATAAGAATCTTGCAATCTCATAAACCTTTAAAATCAATCAATGACAAGTGTGTTGACGCAGATTGAGAGTATTGGAAGGGTTTGTTACAAGATATTTTCACAACACAATACATCACACATAGTAATTGTACTAGTCAAGCGTCGAATATATATCAACCCCATCTTCATATATGGACTGGGTCCATTTTTTCTTTTCTTGCTGAAGGGACGCATGATCCTTATCAATATTTGTTTGTTTTCGTCATCTGTCGACTAGGTAGAATCACTAAAGAATGGAAACAATAAAAATGAGAGAAAAGACAAGACTTAGGAACACCACGTAGGAGGATGCCCCCAAAAAAACACCCTCTGCAATGGTATGCCCCCAAGACACAACACACATCAATAAAATAGAGGAGAGAAGAGTAGAAAAATGTAGAAACAGATAGAAGAATGGTCACAATAGAGGTGGTCTCCTGGCATCCTTGATCTTACAAGAGTATCAAGGGTCATCCAAAGAGAGCTAGACAACATATAACACAACACAGAGGAACACAACATGACACAATCTCATATCATATATATCTAAAAGGAGGCCAAGCTTGTGAGCATCCAAGAAAGGTGCTCCATCAAGTGTGGTAAAACATGTGAAAAATTCATACCCATTTGATTGTCATTGTCAAAATAGTTATGCGGTGTATTCTTCACGACACCATTATGTTTGAACTCTGGTGATTCTTGTGAGGAGGGGAATCATTACCTATTCCTATGGATGATGCCCACCTTGTTCTTTTCTAGTCCTTTGCTTTCGTATTCTAATTTTTTTGATGGAGTCTCTCGTGATGAAATGGGATACTTTCCATTGTGACAACTTTTCTTGCTTAATGTTATCTTGTCGAGGTTGCTCAATTTGCATATCTGGTGTATTCTGGTTGTCTCCCGATCCTTGAAGGGATAGCGGTGGAGGAACCTTAGCATAAATACCTTTCCCTCATGGACGAGGCGAGTTTATCTTTTTCCTTGTCCACTTCTATCATGCCAATTATTTCATCATAGTCGAGGTAGTCATTGTCCTACTCTGTTGTATTTTGTTCTACCATATTGTTGTTGTTATGCTTAGGAAAAGGATTGGTGAAGATTTGTAAATTTTGATTCGAAGGGGCAACCAACTTATTTCCATTATCATTCATACCAGTTACCTGTATTATATTAAAATCGATGAGGTCTTGAATTTCATGTTTAAGATGCATACATCGTTCAGTGTCATGTCCTTGTGAGCGGTGATAGTGACAGTAAGCATTGGCATCAAATGAAGTTCCTTGTATCTTGTTTCTACCAAATGGTTTAACATGAGGGAGATTCAAAAGATTATTGATTACTGCTTGATTCATAATTGATTGAATAGATTCAGATAACGGAGTAAACTGTCGATGTTGTTGTCTGAATTGGAATGGTTCCCATTTAGGATTATTGATAGTGAACACTTGTGATTGAAAATTATGTTTCCCATTGATCTTGATGAAACTCTTGTTGTTCCTTTTAAAATTGTTTTGAGATGTTCTAGTTGTGGATTGGCCAACTTGAGCTGATGAGTTTTGATTCTCATACTGACTAGATAAAAGATGGTAATCATGAAGAGTTGTACATAAAGCTATACTTCATCAAGAGGGTTTTATCACGGATGTTAGTTGTAGATTTGTAATGAATATCTTTTGATCATACTCATCTGTAATCAGATATTGTATCTGCATGAAAAGAGCTTGATAAATTGATTGATAAACTCATTTAACTTTTCTTTCTAACCTTGTTTACAATGAACTAAATCAATGAGACCGAAGGTCCAATATTTTCTTGGAAATATTGCTAAATTGATCAACAAATTGTGATAAAGAGTTTATTGAATTCGGAGATAGTGAGAAAAACCATTCCAATTTGATATCTTTAATGGATCACAAGAAGATTTTTTCTAGCAAGTCCTCTTTGAATAAGAAGTCACTACACATAGCCGTGAATGCTGCCACATGAGTATTAGGATCACCTTTACCACTGTACTTTTCAAAGCGAGGAGTCTCAAACTTATTAGGCATTTGAGCTCTTAGGATTGTAAAAGATAAAGGACTACGAGCATGGTATGCTGGTATATTAGGTTGAGAGGAAGCATTGGTCAAATTTGTCACTTTCTTTTGTAAGGAGGTCATACTTTGCAAGAGTTGGTTTAAGATGGCATCATTAGGTGATGCAGTTTGTGGGTTAGAAGTATTGGAAACTGTAGTCATGAAATTTAAATGTGATTGGGTATGAGTTGTATTGAACCATGGTTGAGAGCAATTTTAAATGATAGGTTCTTGAGAATAAGTGGAGTGGAGCAGTGGTTGAGAATGGTTATTCATATAGGAAGACACCTTAGGTGCTAGGTTTTGATAATTAAATCCCACAACCTTGTAATTTTGTGAATTAATGGGGTTAGATATTCCCATCCTCGTGGTATCATTACTACAAGCTTGGGCATTAGTACTGAGAATCGATGATGTGAAAGTGGACATTCTGGTAGTTGGTATGAGTGCTGCTATTTGTGTATGATTCGGTGATGACACATTGTTGATGATATTTGCACAGTTCGCCACTAACATAATGTTGTTATCCACTATATGTGTTATTCCACGAAGCATGTTAATACCATCTTGTAATTATTTTAATAGTTCTCTTAGACTATGAACAACAGGTAGAACTTCTTCAACTAGCCTTTCTTTTTCCACAAATACTTGAAAATCAGCTAGTTCTTTATAAAGTTTGTGGATTTGATCATTTGGTACATGTGTTATCACTTTGATTGCATCTTCAAAATCATGAAATGTTTTTTCTTCCATCATATTTAAGTTATTTGGATAAGATATTGTTTCATGAAGTGTGAAGTAGTGAGAGAGTGAATTTTCTGATGTTGGTACACCATTGCTATTAGGAGCACTAGAACCCATCAATCTATGACTTCTCACTAAAGTGTTTGTGTTAGGGCAGTGGGTTACAACACTCATGCAAAATTTTATAACACAATGTACTAATGAAAGAAGCAATTCATGATATTATTAAGATATGTATGTTGAGATACACAATGTGTAATTGCAAAAGATGAAAGTTTCAGAGCAAGGATGCACAATGAAGCAACACTGCAACTCAAAATCAGATTTGAATGAGTGTTTAAAGGAGAAGAAAAATATGAAATAAGATTTTGGCTACAAACCCTAGTAGCTTTTGGAAATACTATGTTATATGAAAAATACAACTTTTCAAGCAAAACCCTAGAAAAAGGAACCTTCAAGTGCAAGATTTAATATGAATGGATTATGAATTACTGTAAGGAGGCTCAAATCTGAAGCAAATATCAGAAAATAAAATATTTTTATCATATGCAATACAAATTATGCAAAACTATGCCTTAATGCAAGCCTAGAATGCTTGTTTTTTCAAATATATGTAAGATTTTCCAATGCAAGATGATATATATGATATGAATGAATGCAAGGACTGAATACAACAATAAAAAAGATGCAAAATTCTCTATGTTCGAGGTTCACCCAAATGTTATGTGTGAAAATGAGAAGTGGGGATGAATGAAGTTAAAGTCTATCAAATCAAGCCCTCCTCTCACAATAACATTCAAGGACAAAACTGAGCCAAGTCATGACAAGATGGATGAGGAATTAGCTATTGATTTTGTGCTCAAGAATGATATGGAAAGAGTAGATTAGACTGAGATATTTTTCAAACCCTAGTTCAAGTAGGCCTCAAGCCCTAATTATAATGCAATCGGGTATAAGAGTTAGACTACTATAGAAGACCAGATTTGAAGATGATCAGGAAGGATTAAAAACATACCAAAAGTTGAGTTTTTGGAAATGAAACTTTTTCAGACTATAGGGTGGGTGCCCAAGTCTAATAGGGTAGAATTTTGGGAGATTCTATATAGAGAGATGTCGTAGATTGTATCCTTATGAGTTATGAACGAAACTTATCGGGAGGACTACAAGGCAGGTGCCCTAGTCTAGGAGGGAGGAATATTGGCAAGATTCTTCAAGATCCTAAATCCTTATCCTTCAAACTAATTCTTTGCACCTGTACTTTTCCAAATCCCACACCTGTAACCTACAAACACAAAGAGAGGGGTTTGGAGGTTGTGGTGTTTAGGAGCTTTCCTTAGTCAAGCCCTAAAATGACATTCAAGTCTTCCAATACCATTGTTTGCTAGAGTGTGTACCCAAGGATGGTATAGGCCAAATCCAATGATGAAATGAAATGATTGAAACACAAATTAGGGTATGTGCAGGATCATGGTGGGCCAAAAAGTGGCAATGAGGAAAAAAACACATCTTTCATCAACCAAAAAAGGTGAAAATATCGAGTTGACTTTTTTAAGGCTTGGGTGTCAGTACACACCACCAAAGCAAACAGTAATCCTAGTTTTCCAAATCGGATATCCGATTTGTAAAAATTATATATATACAAATTTATGGTTGTTTTAAAATCATTTGATAGTCAAACAACCCATGGGCGCATAGTGAGGAGGCTCTTCGTGTAACAAATATTTGATTTCACCAATATCCAATTTGAAAAGGTAAGATTTTAGATTTTTATTTGCTTTGATTCAATTTTGAATTAGATTTGGATAATTTCAATTAGTTTTTTGTGGATTTTTTTTCAAAATAGGGTTTTTGATTTAATTTTTATGAAAAAATTGAGTTTAGAATGGATTTTGATAAAAAAAATGCTTTTAATGAATTTTGATTTAAAAATAGTGTTGCTTATTATTTGTATTAAAAATTAGAGAATTTTATAGATTTTTGTTAAAAGTAGGGTTTTTTTTGGATTTTTTTAAAAAACGATGGTATTTTTATAATATTTTCATTTATATTGTCTAATTTTAATTAGATTAATTATTTTTTAACTTTAATCAGGCATTATGGCTGCTAAGAATGAGAATGCACAAATTCCACCAGTTGAGAATGAAAATTCACTAGTTGAGAATCAAAATGAAGAAATGCCAAACACTCCACCACCTCCGCAACCATTAATTGAAGACTTAATTGGTGAAAAATTGGAGCAATTGAGGGGAATTTGTGATGTTTATAATAAAATACCTTGATTATCCTGTATGTCAACCAAATTGACAAAAATAATTACAAATGTAGAAACCCTCTCCACCCAACATAATGCCTTTCATTTGTGGCGAGAAACCACATGAGGGAATATTATGCATGTGGATTGTCTTATGATGATGTGAAAAATCTCCAAATAACAAAAGCCCAAATAGCCTCTTTATTTATTAGCCCCTGCATTGGTTTTCTAGTTAATGTTAACAAACCAAAACTTTCTATAAAATGGTGCACTCATAGGGGTATAGTAGATAACTTTTGGGATCGTTGGTATATGGTTTTTGATAAACCACCCAACAATAATCTTGATGTACCTTTTTACTTTATTAAAAAATATACACTGAGTTTTTGTTAGAGCATCATCTCAATTACTTTGACATTAAACCCTTCTAGGGTGTTGGTGGAGGTATGCCCTAGGATAGGCCAGGGGTAGTTAGAGTAGTCGGGAGCCCACATGTTCTCTTTCCTCCCCTTCCTCCACCACCTTTAGTACAACATCCAAATATTGCGAAGGATGCAACCACACAGACTATTTAGGCCATTCACTTGTTGAGTGGTCTTTTGGTTTCCCATGCTTCTTCAGTAGCTCAACCACATTTTGGTGATGTTGGTGATGGATCCAGTGCTGTTGCATCATCATCCTCAAGTCCACATATTTGTGTGCCACATATTTGCAATACGTGCCAATAGATATGCTTGGATCCTATTGTACAACCCGTTGAGCATCCACTAGACACTTCTGATTATGACATCCAGGATGTGGAGATTATAGCCGATCACACGCAAGGGAGTGGAGCACACCCTATAGAGTCCCCTCTTGCTAGAGAGGTGGACATTGGAATAGTTACATAGGTAACATTTAAGGTGTAAATTCATAACTTGCATTTTTTTAAAAATGAATATTAATAAGAGATAGTATCAAGTACTAATATTTATTTACATGGTCTTTTTAACAGTTAATGTCTGAGGAGGAGCTCACATGGGTGACTGATAGCACCCTTAGGGCCATTTCATTTGGCCTCGACACACACACAATATGTATTTTTGCACTCACTCATTTACATTTTTTTACTGTATACTTGCTTGTCATTTGAATTGTCATTAATGAAATTATATATTAACTTATATGTTTATCTTATTCTCTGCTTGTAGGAAACACCTAATGCGAGTGAGCTGTGACACTCTCTAGACTATGGAGGCGCAATGTTAGATAAGGGAAAGGTAATTGAACTCAAATTTGATTGAATTAAGATTTATAAGATCTTTTATTGATTATGCATACATTGACATAGATTGGTAGTTTCATATGTACTTGCCATTTTTATGTACAAGTGGTTGTGAGCTATACATCATTGTTGACAAGTGTCACAACACCTGAAGGAGTAGGTATTCAAACACCTAAAGGGGGACAAGGACAAGGTGTCAAAACACCTAAAGGAGATAAAGAAAAAGATCAGCCTAAAGAGGTATGTGTTTATTTTATTTTGTGCTTGGTAAATATGTTCTTATTACCGACAATTCTATGCTAACTTGGATCAATTTTATGTTTTTGCTCGCATATATAGATTAATGTTACAAAAGTTGGTTTGGTTGGTTCTTTGAGAGGGGTATATTCTAGGACACCTGACCCTTCGAAGAGACATATATTTCAGGTAATCAAGATTTCAATTTTAGAGTTCAATTATAATTCAATGCATATTGATTTTTATGTTAATTATTCAATTTTAAATTATATAGTATAACTAATCTCAATTGTGGTTTGACTTTTTCTTGTGCAGCTACCTTCAAAGCCAACAAGTGCTTCAAAGAGGCTCCATTTTGATGATCCACTAGTAGTTTAGGATGAGATAGACATTTTGGTATGTAAATTTTGAATAGATACCAAGATGGCATATGCCACATATTGTAAGACTTTGTTTGAGTTGGTGTTGATGCCATTTTTGTATATGGACATACACTTGATTATTGGATAATTTGATATATATAAGTTGAAATCAAAATTTAATTTCCTCCTCATGTGCATGATTAAACTCTTTGAAAATTTAATCAACTGAGCAATGGTTAAATATCAATGTACAATAGCATAAAAAGAATGGTTAAATATTATATAGTTTATATTTATATTAGTGATTACATTGCATTGCACATCTTTCAAACTCAAAGCATTACTTCACATTGCATAAGTGACAACCAGATGCTGATAGATGAAAAAATTTCAATAACAATATAGTTTTTACAAAGTCAACCTAAGCAATTATGCAATTACTTCACATTACATAACTAATAACTGGGAGCAGTTCTCAATTGCATTAGCTTGTCATGGAGTTCTATGAGACCACATTTCTTTGAGGAAACTTGGCACAAAAATCACAAAAAATGAAAAGAAAGCCCTCAAACAAACTTTAAAGAGGTCTGAGGCCTGTTGCCCCCTCATTCCACACGCTATGCAACCATTTACTTATAGTGTAGGGGCCAAACAATGGAGAAAACATGTAATATATATATATATATATATATATATATATATATACAACCTAGAAGCATGAATTATGATTAGAATATCACATAACACCATATAAACAAAAAAAACCACTATAAACTTGATTGTCATTTAAAACATGGATGATAAATATTCATTGTTGAAACTTGAATTGTGGTAGCTTGATATATAGAGTCGATTAATGCCAGGGTTCAATCTGTATGATATTGAAAAAAGAAGCCAAATGAGTAGAGTTATCAACATTCTTTAGAAATCATAAGAATTCTTTTAGTACACTAGCCATTTTGATGCCTTCTTGCAGTCTCAAACATTATTTTGTATCATTGTAACATTGGTCTTGAGAGTGATTGCACGTTTGAAGTGTATAAACACATACCTTTTTGTAATATCAAGGATACTTTTTGAATCTTCCATGCATTGTTAATCTAAAAGAAAAGGTCTTTTTCCTAATCTGTATGTAGCCATGCTTTTGACATTGTCAAAAAGAGAAAAAATTCCTTAATGATGCAAAGGAATGGCCAAGCAATTCTAACTCTCCACATGAGAGAAGAGAGATGTTGGAGAGTACATCAAGTCAATGAGAACCAAAATGTAATGTGTTTTAGTTTGTAGTACTCCTTTGTTTCTATGCAGATGTGTGATAAATTCTTAGTTCAATGATGCTGAACAATTTTTGAAAAAAGAAAGTTGTGTCACAGTCCACATTCAATCCAACAAGCAAAAATGAAAGCTCAGCCTCTTGGAATGAAAATTCTTGTTTGCAAAACAAATGAATAAGAATGAGGTAGTTAAGGTGTTTGAAGTTATTTAGAGGCCACTTTTAGGGTGCAAGGCTTAAAACTTCATTTTAAATGCACTCAAACAAACTGTAAAGAGGTCGTAGGCCTGCTAGCCCCTCATTCCATATGCTATGCAGCAATTTACTTGAGGTGTAGGGGCTGAACAATGGAGAAAACATGTATAAATAATATGTGTGTGTGTGTGTGTAGCCTAGAAGCATGAATTACAATTAGAATATCACATAACATCATATAAAAAAAAAAACACCATAAACTTGAATGTCATTTAAAACATGCATGATAAATATTCATCGTTGAAACTTGAATTGTGGTAGCTTGATATATAGAGTCCATTGATGCCAAGGTTCAATTTGTATGATATTGAAAAAAGAAGGCAATTGAGTAGAGTTATCAAGATTCTTCAAAAATCATAAGATTTTTTTAGTAAACTAGCCATTTTGATGTCTTCTTGTAGTCTCAAACATCATTTTGTATCATTGTTACATTGGTCTTGAGGGTGGTAGCTTAATATAAGTCCACAATACAAAACCTGGTTCACCTGTGCAGTGTAATAGTGGCATAGGATAATTTTTCTTTGAAAGCAAAAATGAAAGCTCAGCCTCTTGGAATGAAAATGCTTGTTTGCAAAACAAATGAATAAGAATGAAGTGGTTAAGGTGTTTGAAGTGATTTAGAGGTTGCTTTTAGAGAAGAGAGATGTTGGAAAGTACATCAAGTCAGTGAGAACCGAAGTGTAATGTGTTTTAGTTTGTAGTACTCCTCTGTTTCTCTGCAGATGTGTGATAAATTCTTAGTTCAATGATGCTAAACAATTTTTGAAAAAAGAAAGTTGTTTCACAGTCTGCTTTCAATCCAACATGCAAAAATGAAAGCTCAACCTCTTGGAATGAAAATGCTTGTTTACAAAACAAATGAATAAGAATGAGGTAGTTAAGGTGTTTCAAGTTATTTAGAGGTCACTTTTAGGGTGGAAGGCTTAAAACTCCATTTAAATGCACAAAAAAGAATGAAATTACTTCAAACCAAGTTTGTGAAGAAGTTAACTCTGTTGCCCACTAGTTTCCCTTAAGAGTCCAAAGTGCTAAAAGGAAGCAATCTTTGAAGGGATATTTCTCCAAGACTGTGATGCTTACAGACTCTCCGTCTGAGGCTATGGGATCATGTTGGGACCATCTACAAAAATGCCTCTCGATTTTTGCTAGCTCAAAGGTGTTTTCTTGTGGTGATGACTTTTCAGTGGAGGGAAAAGTTGCCAGATGCAAGCAGTGTAAAGTTGCAAAGTGGTGCAACTTTCATTCCACAACTCGTACGACCAAACAGACTATTCCAACACATCTGGATGGGTATGTTTATGCTAGGGATGGTCCTCTTTTGCACCCAAATATGCCGAATCACTCCAAGCTACATTGGACTGATGATTTCCCTTAAGAGTCCAAAGTGCTAAAAGACATCAATCTTTGAATGGATATTTCTCGGAGACCATGAGGCTTATAGAATCTTTGTCTAAGGATATGGGATTGTGTTTGAACCATCTACAAAAACCTCTCTTAGTTTCTGCTATCTCAGAGGTGTTTTCCTGTGGTGATGAATTTTCAGTGGAGGGAAAAGTTGCTAGATGCAAGCAGTGTAAAGTTGCAAAGTGGTACAACTTTCATTCCATAATTCATACGACCAAACAAACTGTTCCAACACATCTAGATGGGTACATTTATGCTAGGGATGGTTCTCTTTTGCACCCAAATACACCGAATCACTCTAAGCTACATTTGGATTGACGATTTCCCTTAAGAGTCCAAAGTGCTAAAAAGAAACAATCTTTGAAGGGATATTTCTTAGAGACCATGATGCTTATATAATTTTTGTGTGAGGCTATGGGATTGTGTTGGGACCATCTATAAAAACCTCTCTCAATTTTTTCTATCTTGGAGGCATTTTCCTGTGGTGATGACTTTTCAGTCAAGGGAAAAGTTGCTAGATGCAAGCAGTGTAAAGTTGCAAAGTGGTGCAACTTTCATTCCACAACTTGTACGATCAAACAGACTATTCCAACACATTCAGATGGGTATGTTATGCTAGGGATGGTCCTCTTTTGTACCCAAATATGCTGAATCACTTTGAGCTACATTGGATCCATGATTTCCCTTAAGAGTCCAAAGTGCTAAAAATCAACAATCTTTGAAGGGCTATTTATCAAAGACCATGAGGCTTATAGAATCTTCGTCAAAGACTATGGGATCATGTTCATACCATCTACAAAAAACCTCTCTCAATTTTTGCTATCTCAAAGGTGTTTTCCTATAGTGATGACTTTTCAGTGGAGGGAAAAGTTGCCAGATGCAAGCAGTGTAAAGTTGCAAAGTGGTGCAACTTTCATTCCACAACTCGTACGACCAAACATATTGTTCCAACACATCTGGATGGGTATGTTTACGCTAGGGATGGTCCTCTTTTGCACCCAAATACGTCGAATCACTCTGAGCTACATTGGACCGACAATTTCCCTTGAGTTCAAAGTGCTAAAAGACATCAATCTTTGAAGGGATATTTCTTAGAGACCACAAGGCTTACAAACTCTCCGTCCAAGGCTATGGGATCATGTTCAAACTATCTAGAAAAAAATCTCTCAATTTTTTCTATCTTGGAGGCATTTTCCTGTGGTGATGACTTTTCAATGGAGGGAAAAGTTGCCAGATGCAAGCAGTGTAAAGTTGCAAAGTGGTGCAACTTTCATTTTGCAACTCGTACGACCAAAAAAATTGTTCCAACATGTCTGGATGGGTGCATTTACGCGAAGGATGGTCCTCTTTTGCAACCAAATATGCCGAATCACTCTGAGCTACATTGGACCAACAATTTCCCTTAAGAGTCCAAAGTGCTAAATGGCAACAATCTTTGAAGGGCTATTTCTTGGAGACCGTGAGGCTTATAGATTCTTTTTCCAAGGCTATGTAATCATGTTGGGACCATCTACAATACCATCTCTTAGTTTTTTCTATCTTGGAGGTGTTTTCCTGTGGTGATGACTTTTCAGTGGAGGGAAAAGTTGCGAGATGCAAGTAGTGTAAAGTTGCAAAGTGGTGCAAATTTCATTCTGCAACTCATATGACCAAATAGACTATTCCAACACATCTAGATGGGTATATGCATACTAGGGATGGTCCTCTTTTGCAAACAAATACACCGAATCACTCCGAGCTACATTGGAGTGAGTGAAATTAGGTGAAAAATTGATGCAGACACAAGGGCACAATCACAAACTCTTTGTAAACCACCTATTTGAGGCATCTAACAAGATTATTTTGACCTCTTTGGGCAGTCCAAAAATCCTTTAAAACTTGACAAGCAACTAAATACACATTTCCCTCTATAACCCCCTTAAACCCTTGTAATATTGAGAAACTAGTTTTTTCCCAATTACTCCACAATTTTCCAAAACACTAGACCAAAACATGACTGATTCAAACACCCATATCCAAGTTACACAAAATATATGAGAAACAACATAGACTCCTTTGGACTAGTGTTGACTTCCTATACATTCAACCTTGAAAAGGCTACTCAATTAGCCCAAAAATGCAAACCAACATAATTTCAAACACCACATAGACCCCTAAAACCTTGAGGTAGAAAATAAATTCCCAAGAAAACAAAGATTCTGCAATTGGATTCTATTTTTACAGAACTGTAACCATCAAATCAGAAAACCCTTGTTTTTATTGTAATTCTTGAGGGTTTATTGGATGTAGCACTTCCACAGCCTTTCAGACTCTGCCAACACCTTAGACGCATTTATTTAGGCCCTAATATTTTTTATAAAACAAAGAAACTTCTGGTATCTTAGAGATTTTTGCAAACCCTAGGGTAAAAACTCTATTTTCAAGTGAAAAAAAAACCACCATTTTTAGACCTTTAACTCTTTATTTTATTTTGAAACCAAGTTCTCCATGCCTTCCACTCTTGAAATATCATTTCCTAATCCCTACCAACTCATCCCACCAATCCACATTGGCACACAATAGGTGGGATGGGATTCAAGCCATTAAAATTACAAAACTCTTATTCCCCTATTTAGGAACCCGTCTAAAGAAAGTCTGAGTTTTGAGGCACAAAATGAATAAACAAACCATATATTAAGAAGTAAGAATAAATTAAAGACATGTAATAAAATTTCTACATAAAATTTTGATACAAAAATGCTTGAATGGCTTGTGCATAGGTAGAAAACACAAGAAAAATAGTAAAATATGAAGTGAGGAATTGAAACTTTATTGATTCAAAGAAAAAAAAATCCTTCAACCAAACCTGTCTCGAGCCCTTGAAGGCCTTAAGTACATTTCTATGCCTTGGAATCCAACTCCCAATCCCTTTAACTACCAATATTAACTGACTTTTGAAATCTTAATGACAGTTGAAGGCCAAAATACAAACATTTTTCACATTAATACGACTCATAATGAAATGTTGCACTTTTCCACTTCTAACTTTACTAAGACTTCACTTAATGGCTTGAAATAGAATCATTACATGTTCAAAACACTGTTCTTTCTTGTCCCTAAATTTTTTTTCTAATTTTTCCTTCAAAGGCTACAAAGCAACAACTAGGACAAGTTGGGATCTCCATGTTTTTTTGACCCTAAAACCTAAAAACTCCTCCTAATACATGACCATTAGGACTATTAGATCTCATAAAGACAAAAAATTAAAATATTAACACTTTAATCATTGAAATGATCCACAATGATATTGTGATGTAGGTGCTCCTACACCAAAAATGGTGGTTACAACTTGCTAATGTCAATGAAACATGGGGGCAATAAGATTTAAAGTTGGATCATTCTTATGCATGTCCTAATAGATGTGTTTGATGAATTTATAGGGTGTGGAAAGGTTGGAAACATTGATTTCCTTAAAAACCTCATGAAAGTTGCTAAAAATGAAGTTGCACCCAAGTTGGATTTGAGGAGAAAAAGTTGCAAGCCACTATAATTTATTATATATAAATGGGAGATATTACAAAACCTGGTTCAAACGAGCATACCGACATGAAAGAACCAAGAAGAAAACATTTGGTTGTTGCTCGATTAAGTACAAAAACAAACCCCTTTACAAAACCTATGAGTTTCCAAAATACAAACCCCTTTACATTTTAAACATTTCCCTTTATAGAATGCCATACATTTGACCCATATTTCAAAAAAAATCACTAGGTATAGATTATTCCCATACACAATTATGACTATTTTACATTGTTTCCAATTTGGGAATTCAAATTTTACAAAATTTTCCTATTGGAGGCATTTAGGGAACAGTCTTCAACAATAGTAGTATGTTCACGTTCTGGACTAACAAGAACCTATACAAACCATCAAGGTAGCTTAGAATAACCAATCTATATTATTCTAAATGACACAAAATATGATGAGATGGTAATGCAAACTATAAAAGACGCTTAGAATAACCAAACTATATTGTTGTAATATGTTGCATACTTCTCTAAAAGGATCAAAGCTAGCTATTGTTGTAGTAGGTTCATGATCAATAGTGCTAGGAATATTGCAAAAGTGGTAAAATGAGAAATCTATATTGTCACAATAGAAAAGATGCTTAGACTAAAAAATCTATATTAATCTAAACAACTTGAATGATGAATTCGTGATGCAAACTAGAAAAGATGCTTGGAGTAACAAATCTATATTAATCTAAACAACGAATTCGTGATGCAAACTATAGATAAAAGATGCTTAGAATAACCAATCTATATTATTCTAAATGACACAAAATATGGTGAGATGGTAATGAAAACTATAAAATATGCTTAAAATAACCAATCTATATTGTTGTAATCTATTGCATACCTCTCTGAAAGGATCAAAGCTGGCTATTGTTGCAGCAGGTCCATGATCAATCATACTAGGAATATCACAAAAGTGGGAAAATGAGAAATCTATATTGTCACAATAGAAAATATGCTTAGACTAACATATCTATATTAATCTAAAGAACCTAAATGATGATGAGTTGGTGATGAAAAATATAAAAGACACTTAGAATAACCAATCTATATTGTTCTAATCTATCACATACCTCTTCAAAAGGATCAGAGCTGGATATTTTTGCAGTAGGTCCATGATCAATCTTGCCAAAAATATTACAAAAGTGAATACAAAATATCACTATTAAAGACACCTGTATTGCAATAGTATATAAAATATCAGTATTAAATAAAGAAAACTAATGAACTTAATCATAATGAACATAAGAATTCTACCTTCCATTCTTGAAAATTCTATTTAAGTGTGCTTGAAGGGTTATCTCTTTGCTTAAGAGTATTCAATATTGCTTCATGATCAACATTACTAAGTGTCCATAGTTGTTTTATCTTTGGTTTGGCATGATGCTTCAACAACTTAACATTTGTTGCTATAACAAGGTGCGAATACATGAGAATGGTTTTGTGTTTCTCATAGTCTTCAAATGCAGGTATGCCATTCTTTCTAATCATGTATATTCGCAACCAAGTTCCTGCAACCACAACTGAACCTGTAGGATACATGAAACCATCATCATCTTCCATCAGTTGTGTTAGCTTATTCTTTTCTTGCACACATCAAGACAACCAATAGTCTGATCTCTCTTCATTCCCCTATAGTGCAACAACTGCAAAAATATGTCCTAGCTGTAGGAGATCTGAAAGTAGGTCATAATCGAATGAAATTTACATTGTGTCATTTGTCATGGATATTGTTTGAGATAAAGGAGTTAGATAATGTGGTACCCATGTATCCACCCATTCACTTGACTCACATTGATCCCACTCACACTGAATACAACTATGACAAAAAAATCCAACTCTCATGTCCAAATAGTCCATGTGCCTACATTTGAGCTTCAAAATGAATGCATCTTTGAAGAATCTTTGATTGTATGACAATCCAATCTTCCTCCCACTGTACCCTCCTCAATGAACCAAAATAATTTGTGCACTATTGAATCAAGTGTCCCTCCTTATGACAATGTTGAACTACACCAATCAACAATAGAATGTGCATCGCTGAATTTTGCTCCTAAAATCTTCAATTGCTCCTTAACTAAAGCTCTCTTTACACATGCACCTACTCCATCATGCTCCCCTTTCCCATGTCCAACTTAAAAAAAACTCCAAATATGAGGTAGGCCCCTCTCTACATGCATTCTACTCAACCAATAAAACATATGAGCATTCTTGAATTGACATGTACAATTATCTGACCAAATTAGATGTCAACCTAGTGCTATATCATGCTCTTACAAGAACTCAAAAAAATTCTCGAAACAATGTTGGACATACTTGGACGAGTGAGATCTATCATCACTCATATAAAAATGATACTCTCTGATTATCTTTCAATCCTCCTCTGTACTATCAAGTGCATGTCTAAATGTTATGTGGACACATATAGCAATCTGAATGGAATTGTAATACTGAGATTGTACCTCATATTGTGGTTGTAATGTGTAGTTTCTTGCAAAATCAACCCTTGATATAATAGTGCCAATCGGAAAAGAGTCCTTACACATTATGAATATTTGATCCAACCATTGAGACCTATGACTATGCCTTGCATACTTGTAGAAAATATTGTCCTTAAAATTTGAAATAAAGTCAGTAACACTGCATTCTTTTGAAAGCAACTCGCATCTAGAACCTTCACCTCCACTTTGCAAAGTATATTTGACTATATCATATCTCTCACTAATACATTTGACTGCAAAATACGACGAAACTGTCCGACAAAAT
>VDFB02193867.1:311906859-311992217 GCA_007258455.2 Sequoia sempervirens
ACATGCATCACATTCCCATGCTTCACATGCTGTAGGATTAAAAATAAATTGAATTTCATGGTTTGACCAAGTTAAGGTGGTCGACATAAGTTTTTATATTTTTAAAAGTTGTAATAAAAAATTCATAATTAATTATTTACTTGAAAAAATTACAAAAATATAGCTACATCCGTACATGAGTCCTCTACTTATATCTAAAATATTATAAAAAAATATTATCATTTTATTGTGGTTAGAGTAGTCAGAAAGACACCTACTTCTTTTTTTTCACTAAAATTTAAGTACTACTACATTGAAATTTCAAATTTTTACCAAATAGACTTTAAAAAAAAAAAAAAAACTTAGTAGTTTGGAATCTACATTCAATTTTCCACATATTCTATTCTTACATATTTTTGAAACAATATAGATAACTTATTCAATTTTTTATGTCAAGTTGCCTAACTTTAATTTTTTTGAATTTTCATTGCCACTTAAGGGCCTATTTTTTCCATGGTGATCCTGCACATACCCATTAATATCACCTTAGAGGTGAAGCCCTCATGGAGATGAAGATCTTTCAAACCATGAGGAGATGGATTGATGAAGCCAAATTTGTAACAAAAAATCACAATAATAACACACTTATACTCTGAAACACAATGAAGGCGTTGAATGCTCTTTTCTCAATATCACAAGTTCGCATTATCCATCTATATCACAAATGAATTCATAAACCTATTTAAATATGCTTTTCTACTAACATTCATAAATTAAATCAAGAGATCCAAAAAAGGAAAACCTTTTGAGAGAACCTAAGCCAACATACATTAATTTTCATCTCAAAAAATTAGGATAGAATTGGGCACAAGTGACCAAGTCCCAAGGCCCTAATTTAGTCATGATTGAGGATTAGAATGGACCTCTTAGCTCCATTTGACATGGGTTTTAGGGGAAATTGCTCTGGGATGAGTATTTATCTTGCAAAGTGTATACACAAAGACCTAGGAGCTAAACTAGGAGGTAAAAAGGCATAGGGAAACTTTGTATATAATGGAAAATATTATAGAGATGGATGAGGATTTTATTTTCAAGAATATTTTACCTAAAGATATGTTACCTAAAAGCACAATAAAATTTCACTCTAAAAGAAATTGGGATATTTTTTTTGAAGATAAATCTCTAATTAGAAGAGTGCAATTATGTACAAAGTTATTTAGGTGAAAAGAAATGACCCCTATTTTGGAGTCGTTAGTGGTTGATAATAAGAAAAAAACATCAATTCATAAGATAGTAATTCAAAACTTGCAAGCATTATTGGATTGTATTCAAACCAAGAGTCAAGCTACTTATTTAATTGTTACATGTAGAGCATTGATGACTTATTTCAAGTAAAAAATTATTACATATATGAAAATTCAAGTAATTTCCCAATTAGTAAATGCATCTAGGAGATTTTTTCAAAGATATATCAAGAACATAAACATATTAGATGAAAACATTAAAAATAATTGTGTAAATATTTGTTGATTCCCTTGGAAAGATAGAATTTTAGAAGATGTAAAACAAAAAGTAATTGGATATTGGACGAACCACTCTCGTGTTTACTCCAATAGAAGGGACACTATATAAATAAAAGGTGAAGATGGTATAAAAATTTCTCGTCCAAAACATTTTATAGATATAATAAAAAGTGAACGTTTCGAAGCATTCAAGCAAGAATCTTCACAAGTGAAGATTTGCCAAAGGATGTTTGAGAGTTTACAACCATGTTTCATATGTATAAATGAATTACATGAAACTTGATTTTGTCCAAATCATGTTGGATTTTATCTTCACATACAATCATATAAAAAATTTATGGCAATAGTTAATCCAAACCTATCCATCCCTAGAACTACAACACAATTTGCGAAGTCTATTATATGTGTAGTAGAAAAACGAGTAATAAATGACTAAAAAAGCTACTAAAAATTGCAAATAAATGACTAGCTAATCATTTATTTGCAATTTTTAGTAGTTTTTTTAGTCATTTATTGTATGTTTTTCTACTACTTTCCATCGAATGTCTTCTTCATACATAAAACTTGTGTGCAACATGAAGCATCAACAACATATTCTACTTTAGCAATGGACAATGTAACTAAATCTTGCTTCTTTTTGAGCCATGATACCAACCTATCATCAAGGAAGAAATCTCCATCACTAGTGCTTCTCCTATCATTTGTACTTCTTTCCCAATCAACACTTGTATATGCTATCAAAGTAAAATCATTATTTCTAGGGTACCATAACCCATAATCCACAGTACCTTTCAAGTATCTAAAAAATCTCTTCATAGCTTGAACATGAGATTCCTTAGGAGTAGCTTGAAATCTAGCCACCATGCATATTTCTTGCATGATATCTGGTCTAGATGCAAATAGGTATAATAAGCTACCTATCATAGATCTATACAATGTTTGATCTGTATTAGGTGATTCATCATTCTTGCTCAACTTGCATCATGTCATCATGGGGGTACAAACAGACTTACAATCTTCCATCTTGAATTTCTTGACAATTTCCTTTGCATAATTGGTTTGGGATATAAATATACCTTGGTCTAATTGTGATATTTGTAAACCAAGAAAGAAAGAAAGTTATCCAAGCATGGACATTTCAAACTCTTTATGCATATAATCAACAAATTCCTTTCTCATCTTGTCATCACTACCACCAAAAATGATGTCATCTACACAACAATAATAAACATGTGCTCAACTTTTGATTTGAAGTACAAGTTGCTATCTACACATCCTTTTTCTGAATCCTTGTTGTTGGAGGTAACTATCTAGGTTAGAATACCAAGTCGTAGGGGCCTGTTTTAGACCATACAATGTCTTTTTCATCCTACAAACATAATCTTCTTTCTTAGATAGTTGAAATCCTTCAGGTTGCTCAATGTAAACCTCTTCATTAAGGTTCCCATTCAAAAATGTAGATTTGGCATCATTTGGTAAACTTTGAAATTATTATAAACAAAGAATTCCAGAAACATCCTAATGGCTTCCAATCTTGCTATAGGTACAAATGTTTCTTTAAAATCTATCCTTTCAACCTATGTGTATCCTTTACAAACCAATTGTGTAACACCCTTGCCAAGGAACTCAAAAGGACAACACTAAACTAGGTCAAATTAACGAAACATTTTTTTAAAAAGAAAATAACAATAGAATGCATAACATAATATAATAATATAAGCCTAGGTCCTCTAAGGTTCCTCAATTGTGCTACTCACAAATGAAGATTACAAGAAACAAAGGTTACATAATCGATGTAACATATGAGTGATGCATTACTTTACAATACTCTTTACAAGAAGGAATCTTCAATAATTGTTACAACTTACAAAATTTACAATGATGCTTCCCTTAGTACGTGTGAGAAGATCACACGAGATTATAATAAGAGATACAAATGAAGATACATCCCAATTTACAATACATGATAGGAGATCTTCTCAAATAGGAGTAGGAAATGGAGTCCTCAATGCAATGAATAATCTCCACACACACAAACATACAATAAGAATACCCAATGGAGAAAAGCACAAACCTCTCAACCATGTGGAACCCCGAGGTCCACCCCCCATGCTAGGAGATCACACAAGGTCCCATATCCAACAAACAATCAAGAAAACAACATGCTAACATACTTATGGGTTATACATGACTCCAATACAACACTGATAACAACACCAACAACACATGCAACACTCATTTCTCTTTCAGATGCACTCATACCTTAAAAAAAAAGTGCAACTAGGGAATGCCAGACTACAATAGGTAGGAGTGTCATTGCATGGTCCTAGCATGGGTTGTCTTGACAGTCTCTCACTAGACCCAGGGAACCATCTATGGTTGTCCTGGTAACCTTTCATTAGGTCCCAACCCCATAGGGTGACACATGTGGAACCACCATAGTAAACACATCTCCCAAAGGCACAAAGCCTTACACAAACTTTACACAGATGACACCCAACTTCCAACAATTACAAAGGAACTTAACCCAATAATCAAGAGACATTATTTAATACAACAATTAATCATTACATTATAACCATGAAAACATTTCTTTAATAAAGCATTATTCACTACAAGTAGTTATATTTAAAAATAAATTACACCATCATCTCTATTGAACTAATTTCTATGAAACTCTAATATTAAATTGCAACTTTAATTAATATTAAAATAATAATAATTAACTGATTCACCTGGCTATTCTATCAACTATTTAATTATCATAAAGATAAGTAACATTTATTTACTAATTAACCAACAAAGAATAATCTAGATTATTCATCATTTAATTAGAAACATTTAAATTAATTAACTTTATCCTAGTATTTTACCCCATGTAATAGTATATTCCCTTAAACTCTCAATCATCTATTTACGAAATAAATCAATTTTCTCTATTAAATTACCCAATCCATTTATCTATAACAAATTAATTACTATCTTTAATAATAACTACCTTGAAATGCATAAAAAATACTCAACACATGTTACTTAAGATCACTAGTGTCACAATCTAAATCTTTGATTTAGATTGTTCTTTTCTTAGCATAAACTAAAAGCTTTAGGACAATGACATAAGAATGAATACAACTTACATTACATATCCAATGATTGTGGATGATAGAGTTCAACGACCATCAACGATAGCTATAAACTTTCCAAACATTTCTTATTACAACCACTTCCAATAACTACTATATTCTTACTAAAGTTAAAACACAATAGAATCCTTCTATGTATAGTGAAATAATATCTTTATTATAGTCTAAATACTTCTAAGATACAGTTATAATGACATATTTAGTATAAGTAAATTATATAAGAACCAAAATCAAGTAGAGATAAAATAATATCTAATTGATACTAAATCTTCATAATAAGGAGAATTATAAGGAAAACCACATGGATTCTAAGTTGGAATTAAACCTTTTCAAAATCAAGAACAAACATTATATTATCATTATTTAATCTCACTAATCTTTCTTCCATATAATATATGTATCTCATTTATTAAGTTACAGATTAAACTCTACACAAAATAAAAAATCATCATAAAAAATTTAAGTCATTGAAAAATGAAAAGAAAAACAAAAATACTAAATAACTTCTTTATTGAATAAAAAACATTCTTATGTTAATAATCCTTCTATTTACAAGATTATTTTATCACTATCCATTTAAAGAAAATATTTCCTTTCATAAATCTGCAAGATATCTTTATATTCCTATTATCTAGAGAGAAAAATAGATTCTAAAATTATCTTTTAGAAAGAAAGAAAACCCTTCATAAAATTACGTAACTCTTAGAATTTTGAAATATATATAAATAATATTCTTAGTTATAAATATTCCTCTTTAAAACTTTTTTACCATATCAGTAACACTGTAATATCATAATTATCTAGTAAGTATTAATCTATGTACGTTTACTTTCATCAAGCATAACAGTAGGGAAATATTTGTCAGATATTACGGTTGCAACTGCTCTGGAAGACTTACATGAAAAATGTAGAATCATAGACAAGGCATACTAGCTATTGTATTAAAACAAGCAAAATCTATTGTATGAGAATTTCCAACTATCCCAACTGATTTAATTTATTAAATTAACTTTCTAGACATAACACAATAATTAATTTTAATTGATTAAAAGTATTTTATTTGAAAAGTCAATATAACATGAAAAATATTCAATTTTACGCAGACAAGTAAAACCATTTACCCAACATTCATTTACATATTATAATTAATTATATGACCCAACTTTATAATTTTTAACCTTATTATCAATATTTATTAATTTCAACATTACATTATAAATTTATTCCATTATTAATTATGGTTATATATTTATTTGCCAAGGTATTTCTTTTACTTATCAATTTATTTTAATACATAAGATAACCAAGGCATATTATTAGACAAATTAAACCAAAATCCAAAACACCTGACCTCTAACTAGGGTCAAAAAGCAAAAATTCAAGCAACACTGACTAACTACAAAGTTCAAGCAACCTTAACTGACCACCTATAGTAATGACAAGGTATCAAACCAAATACTCATCCTCTTCGAGGATGATGGCTAGGGTAGGGGACCAAGTGCTACCTCTGGTCAACTAATTCCATTGGGTTCAAGATATGCTCAAACCTGTCAGTTCAAGTGGAGTCGATGCCTAGTACTTGTTCACTCAAACATACAAGTTAGAGCACATGTGCATAATACCTAAAGCACTTAGGGAAGGGATTCTAACAATCATATCTCATACCCGTATGTCCCCCATACATGTCCAATGGTATGATGCTTCTCTTTCCACCTGTCCTAACAACATAGTATTGCATCACCTAACTATCCAAATAAATCTCTGCATAATAATAATAATAACATAACAATATGCATCATGCTCCCAAAAGTACTAACATAAGCTCATATTCTATCCTCATCATTAGGTTCCTTAGCCAAACCACCTGCACATCCAAGGTGCGAATGGAGGGGAACTACAAATCGTTCCTTGTTCCTTACAACTTCTCCATGGATGCATTCAACTTGTTTTTAAACACCCATTTTGTGTCTATCACATTCTTATCTGTAGATCTTGGAACTAATTACCAAGTCTAATTTTTCTCAATATGATTGAGCTCATCTTCCATAACATTGATCCATCCTTCATCCTCACTAGCATCAATAAATGTTCTAGGTTCAATCTTAGATAGTAATGAGAAATTTACCTATTCATTTGTCTAAATGCCAACTTTCTTCTAGTTTTAACTCCATTTGTGTCTCCTATTATCTTTTTTTAGGATGATCTTTTTGCACATGCTGAGCAAGCACCTTAATGGTTGTCTTTTCATATTCTTCTTCAACATTAGCATCTTCTTCTTCTATTATAGCTGATCCATTTGTGCAACTATCCTTGTTTTGTGTTAGATGTGGCTGGTCCTCATCTACCTTGACGTTAACACTTTCTACAATTCTCTACAGTCTTCATTGTAACAGCTATATGCTTTAGATCTACAAGAATAATGAAGAAATATTCCTTCATCACATCTTGAATGAAAGATTCAAAGGACATCTTCATCTCTTCTAATGTAGCATCTACTACCAAACATCCTGAAATATTTGACAAATGCATATCTATTGTACCATAATTCATACGGTGTCTTATTAGTTTTTATCCTTAACTGCACTCTATTTAAAACATACATTGTTGTGTGTACTGCATCTCTCTAATAAACATCAGGTAACTTTTCCCCATTTAATGGAGAGTGTATAAAAAATATATGTGTAGATTGTGTAAATTCAAACAAGGTTTTACAATTTAAGAGTATTGATCATTCAATGTAAGTTATGTGGAAGAGATTTGAATATGAGAAATACTCAATGAAGTCAGGAGCCTAGTCCAAAAAAATTCTTTTGAAAGAGAGTGAATTTCCCTACAATGAATTTATGGACAAATTTTATAACATCATATATCCACATATTCAACATTATCATGACACAAGATGGAAAGCTAAGAAATTTCATGACTCAAAGAATTGTTTTCCATTGAGTTGTATTCTCTCTATTGTAAATTTTCTGAGAACTATACATTTAGTATTTAAATTCAAATTCAAAGTAAATATTATCATTGAGGGAAAGTCACAATCTTTGTACAAGTTTTCTATAGATATGCTTTAAAGTAACTTGTAGATGGTGTCGAAAGTAGCGAAGATGAATGAATTATCATCAAGGAGGTTCACTTTTATATTAGTGATGATATGGGTCATGATAGAAGCTATGTACCACATTGTTTTGGAATATTTTTAAAAAAATTTAGACAACATGGCATAAGTGCATTACAACATTGGATTTGGTCTGATGGATGTGTTGGTAAATGCTGATTTTTTTGAAATTTGAAATTTAAATTTATAACTTTAAGACTTGAAAGCTGCTTATATGGGTAATCCCATAATAGTGATTTACAATTTTTGGCCAGACATGACACTAATTTTTTTTTTAACTAAATCTTCACTTTCAAGCACCTATAGCAGCTAAACCATGAGGAATTTGAAGATGATGCAAACTAGAGTTTCATGAAATTTTGTTTGTAGATTCTAAATATATTTTTTCTAAAAATTTTGGAATCAGATTGCACTTCTTTTTCCATCTCCCTCTAAAACTACTTTTTTTTTTCTTTCAAAAAAAAACATTTTAAAAAAGTGACGCTCATCCTATAGTGCATAACTTTTTTTCCATGAAGAATAAAATACTAATTCTTTCGAATTTATATTTACAACTCTGATATCTAGTGCTTCCACTTGGTTAAATAGTTTTTTATTGCATATTTTTTCTTTAATCAAGTTTCGAAGTCAAACCAGTTACAATTTAGACATAACACTACCGTATAACATGCAACTTTTTTTGTATGTATCAAAATTCAACTTGTTTTTTGTTGGATCAAAGATTTCAATATCTGGCGCACTCATTTTTTTTTGATAATCTGCTATTTTTCCACATGTGCAAAATAAAGAGCTTGATTTTAGGTGAAAAACCTACATTCACAAGAAATAAAAAATGAATGTAATAATAAAATTAAATTTATTTAAAATTATACTTTTGGGAAGCTTATAATAAGGACTAAATATGTAAAAAAATAAAATTAAATGAATTAATTTGATCCCCTAAAAGGTAAATCAAAAGTAGTTTTTTATTAGCATTTTGATAGGTGTAAAAGAGACTCTGTTATAGGTATGGTTTAAAACTAGCAGAGTTCTATCCAAGAGGGTTTGATCTAATGTAGTTTGATTAGAACCTCTTCAATTGGAATGCTTTAAATGGAACTTTTAAAGGCTTAAATCATTATATTTTCTAAAAATATTTGATTTCAGCAAAATTAAAATCTCCCAAAAATTGTAAACTAGCTTTGTGGGATCACCCATATACATATAGTTTTTGCAACTAATTCAGTTTTCAAATGATTGTTTATATAACTAAATACAAGGCAATTTAAGTCTACAAAAACATTTAATTGGGTAATGCAACAACATGCTAGACATAACATAAAGTTTTTGTGGAGTTTTTTTGAGATTAGACATGGAAAAGGAGATCATAATGGAGCAAGAGCATGTGTGAAGTTTGCACTTCACCAATATGAACTTGCAGGTAACACCATACATAATAAAAAATTAAAATTGTTGAATACTTATTATTACACATGTACTATAATAGTTGGACATTCTTTTTTAATTTATTACCTCTTAGGGGCACTTCACCAACATGAATTTGCAGGTAACACCATACAAAATGTAAATGAAATTGTTGAATGGTGCAAAAATCATTT
This sequence comes from Sequoia sempervirens, assembly GCA_007258455.2. Classification (NCBI taxonomy): domain Eukaryota; kingdom Viridiplantae; phylum Streptophyta; class Pinopsida; order Cupressales; family Cupressaceae; genus Sequoia; species Sequoia sempervirens. The sequence goes on from VDFB02193867.1 coordinate 311,916,221, forward strand.
TGGTGCTTGTGACTCAATATACAACAAACACTATTTTTGGGAAGTTAAAGGTACATTGAATATGTAATTTGAAAACTTTATTTAAATTCAAGTACATGAAATTTGAATCTGTTCATACATGTAAGTCTTAATTGGATGCTTGAAATAGTTTAGTTTTAACTAGATGCTTGAATTTTTTCATACACATATATTGATCAATAAAATCCTTATAAATGTCAAAAAAATAATGGTATTAGAAGTTTACAAGAAGTCATGACTATGGGACATATCAAACCTCTTGCTATTCAAGTGATAGAAAAAAATCATGTTTTTGTGTTGACTACTTTGAGAATAATTCAAATAATCTATAATGTGATAATATTAGCAATAGATATGTTTCACAATTGGAAATGAAACAATTAGTATCAATGCCTCCTTTTGAAGACAGTGACATTGTAGATGTATATGATCCTCTAGATTCAACTGATTATGAACATGTATTTGATTTAGTTGTTATAGATAAATTTTAAATATAAATATAAATTGAATTTTAAATGTAAATTTAAATTAAACTTTAGTAAAATTGATTTATATTCTACCTAAGTTGAGTGATTATAAATATTTAAATGATTTTTTGAAAATCTAATGTAGACATGTTTACTTGTGGTGTGTATAGGAGATATTTTTGTTGTGGTTGCAAATCCTAACAATATAGAAGGTGTAGATTACTATATACTAAGATGCACACAACCAAAATAAAAATTGTTACAATTAATGATAGATGGCAATGGACAGGAGTATCCCAATGGATCAGTCATTGTTGAAGGCACATATTAAATCAACAAATAAAGATATATAAAAATGGTATTATATTTATTGATTATATGCTAGGACAAAAGGTTCTACATTATAGTCACTTAGTTATAAAATAAGATTAAATTTGGAAACTTTATAAAAAAGAGAGGATGTGGCTAACAAAAGTAGAGGTTGTCTATTGAAGATCATGAAAAGATTTTAGAGATAATAAAAGATAGAGATGATCTAGATTATATGTACCAAGAGCTTTAAGTTACGTGGACATTATAAGTGTCTTGACTAGATCTAAAGATGATCAGTATAGAGTATTCCATACATTATTGAAGAGAAAGTTAAACCAATCGATATGGTATGAAGGTATGAGCAGTAGATCTAAGTATTATTTTTATTTTTATTTATGATTCAATAGTTCTTTCCTTACAAATTTTAATTTCAATGGTTCTTAACAAATTTTAGAATCAAACATGATCGAGCTACAAACTCTATTTTTATTTGTACATTTCATTGTGGCAGTATAGATTTTTTTTTTTGCAATCATTTACAATTGTTCAGAGGATTTCAAGTTAAACTGAACTTCATGTTGTGTAGGTATGATCTCTAAAATATATATAGTCTTTAATTTCTAGATGTCATACATGTAGTCTCTAGTGTCTTAAAGGTCTAGACTAAGTTTCATAAGGTATAAAGTCTAGGCACATCTTAGGTTTACTATATGTCAACTCAAGGTATAAAGTCTACAATAAGGTATAAAGTCTAGGTGTCAAGTAGGTCTAAGTTATGTCAATTGGGTCTAGACTACAATAAGGTATAAAATATAGACCTATCTTAGGTCTAGTACGCCTATAAAATCTAGGTATAGATATTGGATAGGTGTCTTACATCTACTAGAATAGGTGTCTAGATTAAGTAGATTAGGTGAGGATACATGAACCTCCACCTTCATGTGGTTGGCCTTGTTAGTAAAAAGAAAAAATTATTTTTGAAGCTAAGGGAAGCTCAAGTTTTCTTGTAGAGAGGTTATGAAAAAATTTAATTAAAATTACCTATAAAATTACCTAAGAAATTACCTCATTGTTTCACAAGCCTCTTGCATGTAATAATTATTTAACTAATGTTTGACCCTCATTTACCTTCATTTACACCTAAATGAGGTAATTGTGTAAGGAGGAGTCACATTATGTAGAGCATCTTGCATGTTGGTGTTGACTAGATGGGAGTTACACTTGACCTCTTGAATTGTAATTGATTTCTGTAAGAGGGTGCCATGATTGGGAGGAGTTAAAATTGAATCTTTGACTCAATTCCTTGACCACATTAAAGGATGCATTCTAATTTTATCTTAGGCTAAAACTAGTTCTTTTAATTGAATGGTATTTTTTATGAAAACCTAGATGACCTAATATAGGTATGTCATGAGAATCTTTTAGGATTTGTTATTTAATGTTATTTAAATCAAGAACCACTAGTCTTGCTTTAAAATATATGAGGCCATTACTTTCAAATATTTAGCAATCAAGTAAATCATTTATATGTTCTTATAAATTTTTGTTTTGTAATCCTTCATAAAGGGATTGAAAATAAACATCAAAAGACAATTTAGACTTAACGTCATTTTTACATTGATTTCTCTCAAGAGTTAATGCATTTACACACAATTGTTTCCTACTTAGAGAATCAACTACATTCTCTTTAGCCATAATACATTGGATAAATTAAAATCATATTCTATTAATAATTTCATCCATTGTCTTTGTCTCATAATAAACTATGGTTGTTTAAATAAATTTTTTACCCTATGATGATCAATTTTTAAGATAAAATTTGCTAAAATTTTAAAACATTAACATACCAAGTAATTCTAAATCATGAATACAAATTTTTCTCTACAAGAAACAATTTTCTAGATTCGTAACAAACCACTCAATTTTGTTGCATCAATGTAATCACCTATACTTGTACTACAAACACCAATAACAAATACAAATAGTTTGTTAAAATCAAGAATTGCATAAGATTGGTATAAAAATCAATAAGGACTTTAGTTTATTAAAGGATTGAGTACACTTAGGGGTCCATTCATAATGTTGATCAAGTATTTTCTTTAAATTAGTTAGTGGTATTGCAATCTTAGGATATTTTTAACAAAGTGATAATAGAGTCATGATAATCATAAGAATTTTTTTATTTCATATGCATCCTTGGGTATAAGTCATTCTTGGATTCCTTTAATATCTATAGGATCAAGGTAAATGTCTTTCTTAAACACTATGTGTCTAAGATAAAGACACTTTAGATTTAAAGAACTCACATTTATTGAGTATAACATATAGCTTATTTTTTATTAAAGTTTTTGGAATTATCCTAAGATAACATTCATGGTCCTTTTCATTTTTAGAATAAGCTATGATATTCTCTAGAAAGATTCCTTAATTTCCTTCTGCCAATTCTTCAAAAATATTCTTTTCCAATGATCCTTGCTCAAGTTTAGTTGCCAAACTTTATTCATATGTTCAGTAATATCTACCTGATCGGTAAGCATAGAATGAATATCTTTAACTTTAACATTTATTATTCTATTTTCATTGTGCCACACAAAATATTTATAATGGAGGAGTTCATTTATGACTTTAATCAAGAACTTGAGATGGCCACAAGCCTCTCTCAACATCATGTAAGTTCTCCAATTAATTTGAGGGGTGTTAAACTCAGTGTTAAGGGTATTCAAATCCTTCAAATTACCATTAATTATGATATCCTTAAAGCAAAGGATTCCTTTAGGTGGCCATCCTTTAGCAGAGCACCCATGAATAAGGGCCAAGGGCTTCCCTTTATGTCTCAGGTTCCACCAAATAGGTCCATTGGCAAAGATTTCCCTATTATCACCCATGGTGAATTGGCAGTTGGATAAGAGCTTCTTAACAATTTCCCAAGCCTTCCATAAGGTTTAAAAAAAATTGGACCATGCAGGTGACATAGGCACTTCATAGCTAAGAATATCATTGAAAGGGAGAAGTTTCCAAAATTTAGCATGCTTAGGCACAACATTAGCAATACTGTATTTCATGAGCACCTTCCATGGTTCCTCCCCATCCAAAGCCCCAATCACTCATTTAGAAGCCAAATCAATACCTTTGATCCTCAAATCATTTAGCCCTAGCCCACCTCTCACTCTAGAAATAGTACACCACTCCCATTTGAAAAAATGCTTCTTCTTCTTTCCCTTACCATCAGACCACAAAAATTCCCTAATTCTCTTTTGAATAAGATTGATTTGATAGGAACAAAAGAACCAAACACAATCAAAATAAATGCTATAAGAAGACACAATTTTCTAATAGATTTGGAACCTCCCAACAAAAGAGAGGTAATGCTTGTTCCATTTGTTTAATTTATTCTCAATCTTATCTCTAATCCAACACCACATATCTTTCAAGTTGGGTTCAATAGAAAATGGGATACCAAGGTATCTCACAAGTTTATGAGGACCACCCCATTGGAACCATAACTGCACACCCAATTAGGGGCTTATCTGACCACCCACGAAGGTAAGATTTTTTAGGGGAAATTTTTTCCCTTGAAGCAGAGAAAAAAATCTTAAGTTTCTTCATTAGAATTGCAAAGTTATCCTCATCTAGTTGTACAAGAATAGAAGTATCATCAACAAACTAAAGATTGATAATTTCATTGGAATTTGACAACTTGACACCTCTTACCCTAGGGGTCAATGATCTATCCCTCAAAATATAATGAAGAGAATAAGAGGCAATGGAAAACAGAGCTGGTGCAAGGGGGCATCCTTGCTTGATTGACCTCCCAAGAAAAATTTCCTGTGAAAGAACTCTATTAACATCCACTTGAGCAGAAGCATCTTGGAACAAAGTCTTGACCATAGAAAAAAACACATTTGGAAAACTAAATGCTTCAAGGACCATAAGGAAAAATTCCCATTCAATTCTATCATAGGCTCTCTCAAAGTCAAGCAAGAACATTGCAGGATCTTGCCCTGAATTCCTAGCCCAATTCATGGCTTCCCAACTTGTCACCAGATTCTCCAAAATTTACCTCCCCTTAATGAAGCCAGTTTGAGTTGAATTAATGATGGCGAGAAGAATACTAGTCAGCCTCTTAGCCAGAACTTTTTCCAAACTTTTATAGGAAACATTCAGGAGAGTAATGGGTCTCCAATTCTTAGCAAGGGTTCTGTCTCCCTCTTTAGGAATCAACTTAATAATTCCTCTGTTAATGTTTTTTCCAAGGGAGCCTCCCTCGAAGGAATCCTTATAGACCATGTAGAGGCCATCACAAGCCCAATCAATGAAGGATTTTTAAAATTCTAAAGATAAACCATTAGGTCCTAGAGATTTGTCATTTTTGAGGGAGAGAATAAATCTCCTTATCTCCTCAGAAATTTCTTAGTTCAGTTCAAGGGTTGCCTTCTTACCAACCTAACTTGGTAATATCGCCTTGATATAGTGCCTAGCTCAAAAGCAAGACTCATTACCCCCTTCAGAAGTGAAGAGATTCTGATAAAAGAGTTAAAATTTCCCTCTTATTTTCAAAAGGATATTACTATCTTCATTAATCTAATCAATTAATTCTCTAGCCTACTTCTCCTTTAAATATCTAAAGAAAAATTTTGTACCCTTGTCACCATTTTCTAGCCAATTCATCTTGGCTCTAATTTTTAGACCCTTGACTTTGTTAGTTTGAAACCTCCTAAGATTGTCTTTGGCCACAATGAGCTTATCCACTAGGGAGCTATCATTAGGGAAATTTTGCATATAAGATTCTACCTTGAAAAGAGTGTCCTGCAGACAAGTCTCCTTTCTCCTTCTATCCTTTTCCTTTTTCCTTCCAATGGTCTAGAAAAGAACCTTCTAGCCTTGCACATTCAAGTCCCATCTCTCAATGAGAGGTAGGGACCTATGTAACCACTTGTTAATGGATCTGAGAGAGTTTATGGCACATTTACAATCTTCATCCTTAAGAAGGCTAGTGTTAAGAGAAAACCCATTCCTGGGACCAGCACTAGAAGAAACACCATTTTTAAACCCAAATTTTGCTCTTATTGGGTGATGATCAGAGAGTGAGAATGGAGTAACCTCCACCTTGCAACAATCCTTAAGGAGGGCAGCAAAAAAAAAAGGCTTTATTTATATAAAATCTATCTAGCCTACAAAGAACCCTCCTCCCATTTTTTTGGTAATTGGACCAAGTGAACCATATGTCCTTACATTCCTTCTTTTGGCCTTCAATGGGATCCTCAAGATTTAACTTAGACTTAAGTCTTAAGCAATGAAATTTCTCATAGTCTTTCCAAACATGACCAACACCTCCATATTTTTCCTCCTCTCTTTCCACAAAATTAAAGTCTCCCCACAAAATCTAAGGGATATCTTGGATATTGAACAACCACTTCCACAACAAAAATCTATCTCTGTAGTCATTAGGAGCATAAATCGAGCAAAGACCAAAGCAGTCTTCCTTCTTTACAATTACCCAAACTTCCCTATTGTAGAGAGATACGCCAGATTGTACCACATATTGGTTCCAATTGTTAGCCATCATAATGATAGCCCCACCCTTCCCCTATTCATTCTTGGTCACAAAATTAGAGGCATCCTTCCATATTAACTTAAGGTTGGTTTCTAAGGAAAATCTAACAGATTTGACTTCTTGGAGAAGTAAGAAATCCATTTCCTCTTTTTGGGAAACCAACCTCCTGACAAGATGTTTTTTATCAGGGGACTCAAGGCCCCTTACATTCCAAGAAATACAATTAAGCTCCATCCTTTTGGTCATTGGAGGAAGGGCCCTTATTATTCCTAAAATTATCAAAGCACCTAGGCAGTTTATTCTCTACCTCAATTCACTTAGCATTGGGTGGAAGGATCACCCCACTAAGCTTTTTCCTTTTGTCTTTTAAAAGGGGATTACTATCTTTGTTGAATCATGAAATTTTGTGCCATCCATACCCTTCTTCTTTCTATACCTCTTGGTTTTTTTAACAAGCACCTTAATGGGCACACCCTACCCATTAGTGGTTTCCCTAGTAGAGAGAATCCCTAGGTCATCTACAGAGTCCATTCTTGATTGAGAGAAAAACCCATCTGAATTGACCAATCCATCAAGCGGGCTAATGGATACAACTGCCAATTTTGACTGAGTCTCATTCTCCTTATCAAACATAGAGTTAAGGTTTAGGGTGCTATATTCAAGATTTGGCCTTGAGGCAATCACATCCCCTTTGGAATGGTAGACACCTCGAAGTTAGCCTCCTTGTTAGAGAAAAAAGATGCAAAATTATCAACAGTTTTAGTGGAGCAGAACCCACCAGTATAAGGTATCAATTCCCCTTCATTCTTATGGTCTTTTATTATTTGTGATTCCTTTGTTAAGCCAACAAGTTTTAAATCTATGAAAAAATTATCATTAAAAGAATAAATCTCTTTCATTGTAATAGATTCATTACCCTCAGGTTTCTTTATTTGTCTTATTTTCTAAAGGGTCAATTGTTGTGCATTAAGCTTACCATTGAGAAAAACCTTATTAGAATCATTTGGGTAGGGAGGTGGAAGAAATTTTTTGTCAAAAAACATGTCCCCCACCTCATCACCATTATTATTCATGACAATGTTCAAATCCTGACATAATGAGTTCAAATTTTCTACATTACTGATTTCAACCTCATTTTTAGAAGTGTCCAAGTCCTTCTAGTGTTCAACTCTCGAGGGAGGAAAACCTTCCTGTGCCCCCCCAAAAAGGTTAAAATCCTCACCAAATTCTTGCAGAACATGATTATTTCTCTTATTTCCTCCATAATCTTGCTTTTCATTAATTTTGTTTTTAATCACTGAACAATTCCTTCTAATATGCCCTTCTCTATGATAGAGATAACAAGCATTAAAGCCTCCTAGGGTTTCCACAACACAATTGATGGTGCCAGATTTCAATTTGATTTCTAGGATCTATGGAAGATCCAGTCCCAATTTTATGGAGGCCAAAACTATCGCATTTGAATGGGGAAGAGGCGATTTGGTCTCATTTGTTCTCAACACCTTGCCATAAGGCTCAAGTAAAAGAGGAACAAATTTCTAGAGTCGAGGGGGGAAATTTTTAATAACCAAACCTCGGGGACTAGACAAGACTAGAACCTCCTCATTTAGAACCTCTGGACGCCATTCCAGGGCTCGAAAAGTAACCTTTCCAATAGTCCAAAATTCCTTACTAACAATTTCCTATTGAAATTTAGGGTTTTTAAAGAAAACAACAAATAATCCTTTTTGCACCATTCTAAAATAATAAAAATGAAACCCTAATTTCTTTTCCCACACATTTTTGAACCATTCTTCCATATACTTCCTAGTCAAGACCCTATCAAGGTCGACAACCACAAAGAAAATAGCAGTTAGAGAAAGCCTCACATCTTCCTCATAAATAGCTTTATCCAATTCTTTGTTCGGAACCAGGACAAATTTCAAAGGAGGAGACAATGATTGCTTACCTTGCCCCTCTTCTCCATCACCCACCAATGGATTAGACCAATCAGCAACAAATTTTGTACCCTACAGAAGGCACTCTTGCTCTCCTACCACAATATCTCTTAAAGACTTAACAAACCCACCAAAAGCCAAGCCATTTAAGGAATCTATCGAGGGAATCGTATCCCCATTCATTATGACCAAAAATCCCCAATGCAATCACCCACATGCCTCGACGTGAATGAAAGGAAAACCAAAAGGAGGAGCTTGTAAACCACACCTCACTAGATCAGAAGCTAATACCACTCCCACATTGCATAGTACAAAGCAAAGTCTGGAAAATGATGATTCATAATCGTCGAGGAGGGCAAAGCCTCCTCCACGGGTGCCCGAGGACACCCACAAAATAGGCAACCACATGCACAACCAAGTTGTAGAGCCATTTTTTATTTATCTTCTCCTCATGGTATCTAATTTCAAAATGTATCATTTCCTAGGTTAATTGAACTTTTAATTCAAATTAATTCTAGAATGGATTGATGATTAGGAGTTGTACATACATGTTTGTATCCTAGAACTAAATCGATGGAATGTTCAACTTATCTTTGAGGTAAACTATTTAACTCATCAAAAAACATCCATAAATTCTTGAATGCCAAATTTAATATTAATAATAACCTTAACATTAGATATTAAAGCTCTCATTCAAGGATTTTTTGATGTATTAAATATTAAGATAATTAAATGGAAAAAAAAACTAAGTAAAGGCATAAAACTAGAATATGATGGTGACTCAAAAGGTAATCTAGATTTAGTTGGGGAAATATTTATGGTTAGAGATGGGAAAGGTAGGTTATTAATGGAAGGGTCTCAATTTCTAGATAAATAAACAAATAATTATGTGGAATTCTTTGATATTTTGATAGGTCTTCATGCCACAACAAAAGTTGGTTATATAAAGAGGTTGAAATTGAGAGAGATTCAAAAATAGTGGCCAATGCTACAAATAAAAAAGTATGTTCTAGTTGACAACTAAAATATTTCTAGAAGAAATTATAGAATAGAAAGAGAAATTAAACTCATTTTCAATATCTAATTTCTTGGGAGAGGTAAATAAGGTAGCAAATCTATTAGCTAATAATGGTGCCTCTTTGAGCTAATTTATCTTTACTTGTAAGCATGAATATAAATGATTTGGAATATCTCTATGACATCATGAAGGATGAGTATTCATCATTTTTTTTAATGATTTATGTTATCCATGTTTGCATTGAGGTGGCTAATAGCAACATAATATCGATTATATATAGCTCACACATAAAGCTCTTAATATTAAAGGTGTCTTATGTATGATAATGATGAATATGTTAGGCTATCTTCTGACAACAATTTTATTAAGATACTTATTAAGATATTTTGTATGGAAGAAACTAGGGTTTAAATGCATTAATTAAATTTTTTCATGATAGAGAGGTTTAAGACTGGAAAGAACTGATGGTTTTTTTACAAAGCTTTGCTTTGGAAATTTTCTTTCTTTTTCTGTAATATTTCCTACAACTATAGGAACTATAATTTTTTTTCATTACAAACGTATCTATGTTTCTAGAGCCATGTTATGTTTAAACTTTAGGAAACTATATTAGATGTCTAAAGTATTGTACACTCTAGCACATAAATGAGTAAATAAATAAATAATGATAAGTCACCATAATTAATTTAAATAAATCATCATAAATATAATCTATTCATTTTGTATTAAAATAACATAATTCAAGAGAGGTTTAAGACTGGAAAGAACCTATGGTTTTTTACAAAGCTTTGCTTTTGAAATTTTCTTACTTTTTCTGTAGTATTTCCTACAACTACAAAAACTATAGTATTTTTTATTGCAAAAGTATCTATGTTTCTAGAGTCATATTATGTTTAAACTCTAAGAAATTATATTGGATGTCTAAAGTATTTTACACTCTAACACATAAATGAGAAAATAAATAAATCGTCATAAACTCACCCTAATTAATTTAAATAAATCATCATAAATATAATCTAATCATTTTGTATTAAAATCACATCATTCAAGAGAGGTTTAAGACTAGAAAGAAATGATGGTTTTTTACAAAGCTCCACTTTTGAAAATTTCTTTCTTTTTTGTAGTATTTCCTACAACTACATAACTATAGTATCTATTGGTTGAAAATGTCTTTATGTATCTACATTAACATTTCAAATTGTAAGTGGAAAGGGTTAGAGTAAGTCTGTTGTCTAGGCTGAAATACATGTATAGCATATCTTCTATTCTTGCAATTATTGATACTGCAATAATAAAATAGAAAGGTTAAATAACATGAATTCAATATAAATGAGAAGGAAAATGATATGATCGTATGGAGAAGATTTTACTTCAACCAAAATTTATTATGCCCATCATAATGATCCCATTCTATAGCTTTGTGTGATTCTACATGTTGCTTATATTTATTAATTGACGAAAGGGGAATCTAGGTTGTAGAATTTATATGTACTTGGATCAAAATGGGTTTGGTTAAAAAATTGACTCACTATGGGATATATAATAAATTATCAATGGTCCATGTTAATATTTTTTAAATGTATTGATATATCTTGATTATTTTAAATAGTTCTTGGCACATGCCATATCCAATTTAAGATGAATCTAGGGTTGTGGTTTCCATCATTAAAACAAAATTTAATGTCAATCAAAACATGTCAACAATCTCTATCTATCCTTATACATTTCATTGCACTACCTTAAATAATTAGGGGAAAGATCAAGACACAATTATTATAAAAGGAAAAAAAATGACTATTCGTACATAGTCCAACACCTATTCACATCATGTCATTTCTTCTCTACATAAGTGAGAGGTCCATGATGTGTAAAATATTAGATGCATAAGACAACTGGGATGAAGGGGGGTGAATTAGTTGTACATTAAAAAATTAAACCCTCAATACTATTCCCAATCCTTATTAGCATTCAAAATATTATTATGCATTAGCAAAATGTAAACATGTGAAACAACAATTCAACCACATCCAAACACATAAGACCACTAGATTTATCTGGAAAAACCAAGAAGGGAGAAAACACGACAAGGATTAGCTCACATATATATGAATATGAATATTAAAAACAAGTAGGCTCACTACTAAGGGCTCACTGCCAAGAAGAAATCCACCACTACAACTTTATTCCATCCATGGCCTTTGGCTCACTACCTCTAGTAACTTCGAGGAGATTGAAATGTAGACACCTTCTACTCACTGCATTTGGAAGTCATAAGCATTTAAGCTTGCACTCAATTCACCACCCTTGATCACATATGCATCTTTTTCCACTTTTCCATTCTACTCAAATTTCATTTTTCATTTATACCATCCACGACCAAAAAAAATATCAATTAGGTTGGCCTTAATGAAATGTGTGCACCTCAAACATGCAAAACCAAAGTAGTTCATCACCAAACACTTCAACAGTGGAGAGAAGTGAAGATGGACCACGTAAAGGGTTAATTAGGACTCAAATATGTATTACCATGCTACTCATCACAATCACAATCCACAAGGTACCTCCGCAAATAGTGCTAGTGAGTCAGGTCATCCAAGCCTAAGCTAATACTACAAGTGACCACATACACACCTCTCCAAGTCCAAAAACATCATGTAGAATGTTGGATGTTTTCCAACTGATTATCTAATTTTCCCCTAAAAATTTTCCATCTTTCATCAATAAGGATTCTCAAGTCAGTGGCCAATGAATAGGAGACAAACTCTAATGTCTCCTCTCCTTCTTCAAGCTCTACAAAACCTAGGGGGGTATTCCCTACTCAATACCTCTAGGATAAATCTTTGACTGTGACTTGGTATTGACATGAAGGAGATGAATCCTCTTTCATATAGGAGAAAACTATAAGATGAATGCAAAATGGCTGATTTTGGTCCTCACTTCAGTTGTGAACTAGAGGATTTTGAACCTAAACTACTCCTAAAGTACTAAAAGTTTAAAAATGTTGTTCAATTTTTGTTTTGTGCTTGTCTGCAATACTTGGGTTCTGATTCATAAACTCAATACAAACTCTGACCAATGCTTATCTTAGGGCATGGAGTCAAATAGATGTATATGTGTGAATGATTCCCATAAATTACACCAAGATTCAGGTTTCAAGGGGTTTAGTTAGCATTTGTCTTACAAGCATCTCCCAAGATAGAGTATCATGTTAACTCTACTTACATATATCCATGTTGCAGTATGTTCTTCTCCACATTTAACCTAAACATTTAATCTATTCCTTGAACATAAGTAGAAGATTAAGTATGTAATACAGTAAACCTATATTCTAGAATTTGAGATAACCTTTGGTTATTAGATTTAGAAGAAAAACACATACAACCATTAGAGACAATTAAAAAAATACATGCATACAACATTTCTCATTTACATCAACATGAAACTGAAAGAAATTTATGTAGACATACGTTCAACACATAACTCATAGACTTACAAGGCAAGAAGTGAAGCAACCCAACAAAGCTTGTATTTTATTCACTCTTCAAAAATTCTAAAATTTTCAACAACAAAGAATGAGCAACATAGTTCTTTTATAGATCAAGAATGTGTAAATTACATTTGTCTTTTTAGAAGATTTCTCAATACATTGCATCACCCTTTTTGGTGTTGAGAAATTTACTACATAGAGAAAAGATGAGAAAAGTAGACAAACTTTGGAGAATGTGTTGGTGCTTGAGGAAGTTTTGCCTCATCAATGTAGGGTAGGTGGTGATTGGCCACTCCTTTCAATCATGCAGGTCCATATTTCTCTGTTTGGGAGTTATATGTCCTTTCTAATGGCTATTGGAAAGTGAATACTTCTATGAACTTATCATTATGACTGGTGTACCTTGGGAGCATCAACAATATCTTTATTTCCTTAAAAAAAATAAAAATTTATTTCAATTATATGTAATCTATCAATTGTTGAGCTCAAAATATTCATGGTTGGGTCAACACTAGTACAACAAGCAATAATTAATTGGCTACAATTCCCTTTGATCTTTTCCTTCCACTTGTCCATACCTTTTACTTGTCCATCTCCTTTCAAAATACTTGGCAGCCACCTCTGATCTATCTTTCCAATAGACTGATTCTTCTCTCCCAAAACTCTATCTAGCTTTAACTAAAAAAAAGTAACCTCCTCAAAATCTTGCAACAAATCCATTGTTAATTTCAATTTAGGGGGTGCTTGAGCATCAAAATTTGATCATCTATGGAGATCTCTTACTTATCCAGTCCTTGGAAACCATTTTTCTTTGATAATTGAGATCCTTTCTGCTGATGGGTGTTTTGTACACTTTCTCAACATAGGCAATGCATAGGTGCACCACCTCTCTTGAAAGGAAACTTCCAACAGGCAAGTTATTGAAGATTTCCCCAAGGTATCTCAGGTGTCAAGTCATGAATTGCATGGAATTCCTCAGTGATATTTGATGTGATTTTGTTGGTAATCATGAGGTAGACTTATGTAGCTAGATGCAAAATGGATCTTAAATTTTAAAGTTTTTGAAGTGGGAGTTACGGTGCCATTTGTGGTAGGTTCAAACAACAATCTGAAACTTCAATGTTTTCTTTAAGTTTGGATTCACAATGTATAGTGAACATTGGTGCAAACTATTTCTAAAAAAAAAAAGGAAAAAAAGAGCAGGGAAGAGAGAAGGTTCCTGGATCTATAACTAACTATGAACAGTAATCATGGAATTCCTACTACGGATAGCTTCCCCCAAACAAAATTTCACTTAACCAAAAATCTCACAGTCTCATGAAATTTGTGCTATCATCTAAGGCTTGCATATATTTTACCGTTCATTCACCATATGCATGCATGAACAAAGATAAACAGGTGAATTAGCTTTGAATTCAAGCCCATACTAACTTTACACAACCATCTACCATCGGCAAATAGCAAAAAGTGTTGGCTAGGAAGGCATCTACACAACAACTTTCATAACTACATAACAATTTTAGTAAAATCTATCTAAGTGGTTTAAATCTAACTTAAAAAAGCTATGTAAATCTAAAAAAAGCATTTAACAATGGAGATTGAACCATGAAACATGTGGAGAAATCAAAAAATAAACCAAGTTAATATATTTTCATTATAAATTTCAGCAGCATGTCTTTACAACAACTCAACTCTCTTTGAAAATGAGAGGAGACGCCCTATTTATAGTGCTCAAAAAAACCAAATGAATGGCCAAGAATTATTTTCATTGTGTCGACAAGATTCACTAAAAAATAGGGTTTCACCTACCCCCAAATATATTACAATTTAAAATTACATTCTTGTCTTTTCCCTATTTTTTCCTCTAGTGACAACACTATATCATTTTGTCTTTTGCTGACTGCTCTTTCTATTGTAGCTATTCCTTCAGAAGCTCTTCACTGATAATAGGGTTGCCTTCCTACTTCTTCAAAGCTACATATTCCATGATTTTTAGAAACACCAGCTAGAGTTTGTTAACTTCTATTATTGATCCAGGAGGATCCAAGAATCTCAAAAATATCATGGTCTCAAAATCTCTCAAAACTAACATCATTGGATAGAGCTTGCTGACATGATCTTGATGCGACCTGAATTGCATCAATAGGAGGTCATATGCAAGAGTTATGCTTGGTCAAAGGTTTGGTCAAACAGGCGAATCAAGCATTCAAAAAGGTGAAATTTGATTGTCTCACATCCAAGAAAAAATGACACCAAGTTGTAGTGCTTGTCGTGTTGATTATGGAACTATCCTCAGTTTCAAAAATGGAGTCCATATGAGAAAAATAGAGCCAGTCAAAGTTTTAGTCAAAATGATGATGTCAGCATGTGACATGGCAATTGACTAGATGGTGACATGGGAGTTGCAGGTGATGTGGCAAAAATCTCACAAAATTTACGTACCATGCTTTATTTTTGAAAATAAGGTGTGGAGGATTATTTTATCTCACAAAAATCCATTGGATTTTGTGGGATCCCAATCGGATTTGGTGGGATCCAAATCTCCTAAAAATCAACGAAAATTAACTCATGTGAAAAAAAAATAAAACCTCCTAAAATAACACTAAATTTTTATTTTATTTTTAAACTCAACCCCATAAACTCAAATAGCCCATGAATATAATAAGACAAGGGGTTAAAAAACAAACTCCAATTGTTTTATTAAGGGGTTGTTTAATGTTTTTATTTTTAAAATTGGGAAGTAATTGTTTTTATATCAATGGGTTAGTGTTTTTTGTAAGGCTTATAATTATAAAAGCCAAAGGAGGGGGGTTAAATTGTTATTTTATTTATTATGGTAGTTTTTAACCCCATATGCAAAAAATTATGTATAAAAGGAGGTGATGTGATAGAGCCTTTATGCATTTTGTGGAGAGATAATTCAGATATATTGGAGAGAAAATTATACTCTTTTTGAGGAATTTTTGGGAGAGAAATTACAAGGTGTTGTTACACCAAAAATTGTAAAATTGCAAACAGAGATTGTGAGTGATTAAAGCTTGGATATTGTAAGAAGGCTATTGAAGCTTGGCGATATCAATAAAGTGGTCCAACGTTGAGAAGTGGATCCGAAGACGTAGCTCAAATTGAGAGAACTCCGTTATCAAGTTGTTTGTGTCTCTCTTCCATCTCTTTCTTGTTCTCTCATTTATTTTGGTGTTATGTTCTCTCATGAATGATATTATAGATAACTGTTTTAAAGTGTTTGAAAGCATTACTCAGTTTCATAATTTCAATGGTTAAGATACATAATCATGCATTACTGTTGGATCGAGAATTAAATTTGTATTTGGATTAAGTTTTGGGAAAATTTAACGTCCTAGTTTATAGATCAATTATCTCAGACCACAACATCTAATAACTCCACTCTTTTGAGTTGTCCTCAAGCTTCTTCCAATCTTCATCATACTTTTCAACCTGATCCCAAAACAACTCTGACTAGGCGAAGGCACAGGTGGAAAAAATCATGAAATCCATCGTCATTTCATTAGAGATCTTGTCCTTCATCCTCTTATGGAAATAAGGCTTTATTTTCTCTGGATCCATCTACACTACAGGCATGCCATACTTTGTCATCAACTTCAGATATCAGGCACAATCCACCCTAATTTTCTTGACCTATTCAATGTCTCGATCCACTTTATCCATTATTTGTTCCAACCTTTCACTTCTATTATTGAAATCCCACCTCCACATGTCCACCAACTAGTGGTCATCTCTTTTAAATGTGAACTATTTTTCCCATGTGGCCTTCGATAACCATAAGATGGCCTCAATCTTCAAATAGGTGGAATCATATGTTGCAGGGAGGTCAGCGTAGAGCTTCTTTGCACCCTCCAAAGATTGCTACAGATCCAAGAACATGTTGGCTATCCGAATAGCTCGGTTGATACCCATGTTCTTGACATAAAAGACTTTTCAGAACTAGCTCTCTATAGTCTTGTCCAAATTCTTTCTCTTCTCTAATTTGTCAATTTGTTCTTTGGACAATAGTTGGGGTGGAGTTACGGATGTGGTAGGCATGTCATCCACTAAAGACCATTGTTGGATGTAATCTATCAAGGTAGCCACCTGTGCTTTAAGATCATCCTTCAAGATCTTGTCCTATCATATCAGGTGCACCACTGTAGCCATTGACTCTTCAAGATGTTCCACGTTCTTCTCTTTGGTAGTAGTTCTCAAGTTAATGGTGGAAATGTTATAGCCTTCACCCTCCTGGCCTACCACCAATGTTGCTATCTGTATCACTTGAAACTCGAAGGCATCCATTGTTACCTTGGATCTAACTTTAGGCTTCTTCTCCTTCCTGGTTGAGATTTGTGCTTGAGCTAGGATAGCCTCTAGCCTTGCTCTTGGGTCCTTTGGTGTAGGAGTCTTCTTGTCAAGCTGCTTCTCCAGCCATTCAGGCATGGTAGACTTTCTTTTCAGTGACTCTCGATCACCCTTTCCTTCCCCTATTTGGACATCCATTTGTTTTCCGGTGGTAATCTTTTCTTTCATTTTCGTGTCATCTCCCTCTTCTTCATCGGATTCTTAGGTGAATATGAGGCGTTTAACGAGAGGCCTGGTAGTCGATCTCTCTCAGGGACTTCCCTTTATCTCAAATTCCTTTTCCTTTATTTTATCAATTTGTTCATCCTTGTGCATGTATTCCTCGGGCTGGTCTCCCTCAATGTCTCCTTCCTTCCTAGGGAGCGACATAATCTCCAACTATTTTTCCCTTGCAGGGATTTCTATGTCTTATGTTGTCCTGTTGCCCTCCTGCTCTTCGCTGGGAGGTGACCTTTCTATTTCTTCCTCATCATATCTCAGCTACTTGGCCATTTCTTCTTCAAGATCATCATCAAAATTTTGCATGATGACTTTACCATCAATATCCTCCTTCTCATCTTTGCTCTAAGAAGAGTCTGTTTCTTCCTCTTCGTAGGCCACCCTATCAATTCGTCGGTGTTCATACTCTGGGTGTTGATGGTACTTGTTAGCCTCCTCTTTAATTTCCTTTGAGGATTCTTGCTCCCATCTCTCCCACTCCTCAGAAATTAACATTGTGGCCTCCATTGTTGGTAGTCCCAAGGGAGGTTGCGAGGGCGTGGTAGTGGTGAGGACCTATGCTAAGGAAGTCTAAATGGTGGGGTCCATGAAGATTTGGGAGAGCTTAGAGGGGATATTTTTCATATGCCATGAGAAAGCCTCCAGTAATACCAGTGTGGGAATTAGCATTGTCATTGCTACCGGTGGGAGGGATGTAGTAGGCGACATGGTGGCAGAGGAAGGTGGAGTAGTTGCGGCAGAGGAAGAGTCAACCACTATTATGGACCCGGCTTGGGGGGGAAGGTGCAAGATGGATTGAGATATCCACTGTGAGAGGGGATGTGGTGATCTTTGCTTGGGAGACAAATGACAAGGTGGTTGAAACAGGGGGAGCCGGAAGAAGTTTTGGATAATCCATTCTAGCTTCCTCACCTTCCTAAATTGTAGGTTGTTATGTAGCACTTCCTATTTTCCTGGGCCTCTTGGAAGGTGAGCCCCCTAAATCCTTTCTAGTGTATACCTTGGGATCTAGGGATTGCTCCATTTTGGTACCTTTCCTCTCTTTTGACTTGGTGAGTGGAGGAGATTTGGATGTCCCACCCATTGAAGTTGTGGCGGTGACATCTTCAATTTTACTAGGCTCACTCTTTAGCCCTTCATATGTTAGGATCACTCCTTGCTGCATTAGCTGGGCCACTTGTTTTTTAACCTATTCTTCAATCTAGGCCATGATGGGCTTGGTTACGATGTCAACGTCATCAACCTCTTGTTCATCCCAATCAATTGCGGGTAGTGGTAAGTTGGAGACTGCATTATACTTGGGATCCATAACAATGATTTCATCTTCCTCAGCTTGATCTGGTATAGGGAACAATTGCATCCTTCTTACAAAGTATGTAGTCATTCTCATGTAGTTCCTTTCACGCACCTCTTTGTCATCCTGGTAGTTTTCCCAGAAATCCTCAACATGATGCAAGTGGACATACTCTGGTCCTAGTGCTCTTCTCACGTGTACATATGGTTCCACCCATGGGCGAGCAGTGTGTAGTCGGAAGTGGTACTCTGTCAATTCCTTTTTTGAGTTTCCAACACATTGGGAAGTTTGCAATTTATACATGCCCTAACCGAAGGTCAATGGTTAAGAGATCCCTACCAAATGTTTGTTTTTGAGGATGGTGTGCACATGCTGTAGCTATCAGGAGAGTTCCAATAGTATAATCTGGCCATTGGGGTACTAGGGTAGCTTGTTTGGTCTTTCAGTGAAACCCTAGGTGCGAATGTAGGTGAATTTGAAAAATTGTAGGAATAGGAAAGTGTATTGCTTTAGGAATGTCTGTGTGTTGTGAGAGACCCTCCTCTCAAAATCCCCTCCGAGCAATTGGATAATGTGACCAATAAAGGTGTCATTCACCCTGCAATATTCCTTCTTAAAGTTTTTGAATTAGAGTTGGGGATATCTATCATAGGCTTTCAGTCTTTGGCCTGACTCCTCTTCAAGTGCCACAAATAGTCTGCTATACTACCTTTGCTCTGCTAGTGAATAGACCAGATAGGAGGTCATGTAGAATATGAAGCTCTTTTTCACATTCATAAACTGCTCATGGAAGCAGTTGATAATGATGCCTCCCCAATAGAATGAAGCTTTCATAGTGACATCCTCATCTGCATGGAGGATTTTCTCAACAAAGTACACCATCCATTCCTAAAAAAATGTAACAAAAGGAAGCCCCATTACCTAGCTCAACATGGTGACTAGGTCAAGGTAATCTTCATGAAAATCACTGTGAAAGAGTTCCTAATGGACCTTTGTAGCACTGCCTCTTTTCTCCTTGAGCCAAAATTGGTTTATCAACTTTTTGCAACCCATTGGGTCCTCATCCCAAGTTTCCTTTCCCTCTTCCATCCTAGGAACTTCCATTTCCTCAAAGGTAGGAATGTGGAAATTTTTCATGATTCCCTCGGCTAACATGTCAACAAGAATATTCCTATGTCTGTCAACGATGGTCCTTGTCTTTGGTTGGTAGGCTTGCTGATAGGCCATGACTAGTTTAGGGGTAATGAAAGATGGGGGGAAGCCTCCAACTTTTGTGATTCCACTATGCCTGATCAATTTGGCATTGTTAGTCTTTGGGTGAATTTGACCCTTCATTTAAATTCATCAATATCGACATGGCCGATATTGGTGTCTATGATTTCTTTCCAGCCTGTGATAATTTTTGGACGTAGAGGTTCACCACATAACTAGAACTTCAATTTTTCTTTATCCTCCTTCCCACAAGGATTCTTGCCTGATTTCTTTCCTTTGTCTCTATTTGTAGTTCCCCCTAAGGGTCTTGCACCTAATTCCATATATCCTGCAAGCATGGACATGATGAATACAATGATTTATAAAAGAATTAGTGTTAATCAAAATTTCAGAGACTAAATCCAATTAAACATCATGTGGTTAATGATGTTAAACCTTTTCCTTTTAGGTGTCGTTAGTTACTTTTAAGGGATTTTGGATAACCTGGCCCCAAAGGGGCAAAATTTCCTAGCAGGAATGTTGTTTTGAAAGGGAAAACATGCCAAAGTGATCTAGGTGGTTTCTCCCATCTTCACATTTTGATGGTTTGAAAGGCTCATGTTGAAGAGGACCAAATTGGAGCACATGGGTAGGCATTAGTTTTCAAATTTGAGGTCATTTAGGTCACTTTTTGGGCTCTTGGAGGTTCAGACTCGAAAAGCTATCTAAAATTTGTTGTCTCCAATGGCCTAGGAGAAATGGAGTTCCATGGTCAGAACTCCTGGGTTTAGGATCTAGAAGGTTAAATGCCAACAGGTAGTTCAAGCCTAGAGGAGTAGAAGGTTGCCCCAGGTTCACCATTTGGAATGGAGAACCAGGCATGGAAACCCGAAGGGGGCTTCCCGAAGGACCAGACTTGACATCCAGCTTGGATGTCAGATTTGCTTTATTAAGTTTTCGTTTGGCGAATAGGAGGGCAGAGCCTAGAGGTTGGAAAGGTGGGAATTTTTTTCCCTTTTGAACCAGTGAAGGCGGGATAGAATCTTGGATGGTGGAGCCCGGTGAGGGTATGGATGTCAAAGTTTAATGTTGTTTGTTTCTCCTGAAAAATGAGGGCTTGGGGCTTGGGAGGTGTGTTGAAAATCAAGGTGAAGAAAGCTTGCAATATGAACTTAAATGTGTGAATGCAAATCTGAAATATGTAGATTAACCTTTAGCCTTAGTATGAAGAAATAATGAGAGAGAGAGATAGAAAAAACATAACACATGCAACAACAGATTTACGTGGAGAAACCCCAAAGGGAAAAAAATCCACCACCAAAAGAGAGGCAAGTATATTACTAATAATCTAAAATATTACATGTAGCAATAGACTTCTCTTATCAATCCCTGTAAAATCTGGCAACACCCTGTTACCCTACAAAACTAAATTTAATAACTCTAGCTCAAGGCCCCAATTTATAGAGATTTGTGAGGATGAAAACCACCATGGTTTCACCAAACAATAGGCAGCAATACCACCTAGAAAAACCCACACCTCCCTCCTTGAAATGGTCAAAAATACCAAAAATATCCTCTTACAGATGCTCTTATAGATGTCTTAAGGAATCTTTCTTGAATGGGCGCCTGGGGTCTAAAAATAGCATATTCTATCATAGGGAATCTGTCATACTGTCATAGCATCTTATGACAGCTTGCATGCATGTCATAGATGCTCTTACAACACCCTATTTTGACCCAACAACCTTATTTTAGAAGATTCTAAGGTGGGTCGCCTAGCTATTTTATCCTTTTCCAAAAGGATAAATGGTAATGGTAACACTGCATTTACATTGTCTCTTTCACGACTGTTGGTCAAGCAGTTTCACCTCTTATGGGTAAATGTACAAAACAATTTAGGAGAATAATAAATTAAAGGATTCACAAGGTTGATGACACATAAATCCTAACAAGGTGGAAGGTCACTGATGAATTGCTATTTGAAACGACAAAGTGGCAACCAAAGTCTGCAGAACAGGACCTGGCGAGATGACAAATCGGTCCATTTGAGAGTTTAACGCTAGATGATGAGAGGCAAGGTGGGACCTAGATCTCGGGAAGACGGGTTCATTCTGCCATCTGGGAATGACAGGAACTTAGTGGAGTTCCAGACATGGAAGTTTGGGGGTCCAAGCCTAAGAATCCAAAGCAAAGGCCGAGTTTCATCATTTGAAGATTGCATTGATTAGTTGACAGAGGTCTAGGTTGGTGGGCCCGAAAGAGGGTGCAACCATTTGCAAAATTTTGTGTTTTCTAAGTTTTCACCAGCGGCGGAAGGAAGACCTAGGCCTGAGAGACATAAACACCCCTGGGCGATGAACGACCGCAACAAGGCTGAGTTCCGGATCAAACTAAGAGGGGATTTTGGAGGGTTTTTGAAAATTCCAAGATAGGGTTTTGTGTGTTTTATAATGTTTTAGCTAATTAAAACATTTTTAACCCATGTTATTCATCAATTTAGCTTTAAAATTATAAAAAAACGCTTGGGAGAGCAAGCAAAAAACTTACCTCAGGAGTCCGATCAGAGAAGACGTGAAATCCACTAAGGGTGGCCAAATGATGATCTTGGATGCGAGGTCAGTGAGTGATGGGTGCACTAATCTCCTCTAGCAAGCACTCTGATCTCTTTTTGAAAACTTGAAAAATGAAAATGACAGGTTGACCCCTTTATTTATACCCTCAATAACAATTAATGCTCTCATTTAATGCAAGTACGATTGGCAGGTTGGTTGGTGGATTTAAATTCTCGAATGGCAGCAGGAGGTCCAAGGTCCGAGGTCCAGAAAGATGTGAGCTGATGACCGCTTTAAACTTATGTTCGTCACCATTGGGAATGGTGAACACAAGGAGGAAACCTGGCTAGGGAAACCCAGTGGGGTGGACTTGACTAGCCCCAAGGCCACTGGTAGGAGCAAACTGCTAAGGAGACTCTACAAGGCACTAAGACTTAGCCAAATTGGGTGAGATGAAACATGGTCAGCTCAAGATGATACTTTGGAGATGTGTTGACCACTTAGGACACTAAAAATGGGGGAGCACAAAATGAGACGGCTATAAAATGATCCGACAAGGAAAAAGAAAAGAGGATCATTGTTTTGAATGGGGTGTGTGTGTTGAGGGCACAACACTTTCTTTGTCTAATTCATGATTTTCATAGGCTAATCTCAATTATGAATAGGACCTCCTAGTCTCATCCACCATTGCCAAAATTTTAGTCACCCTATGATTGATTAGGTTGGTGACCATACTCTTCATTGTATTCTCTTTTTCTTCCTTCAATTTCCTTACCTCTTCTTTTAATTCCTTGATATTAGATAAATGAGGCTCTATGTCCATTGGAAGTGATTCTATAGTTTGAATGATAGGAGGATTTTTGGATGGGAGAGGATCCAATTGTAATTGTCCTTTGTATTTTCTCAATTCTACCATGGCTTGTGCATATTTCTCCAACAATTCATTGTATTCACTATATAGTTTATTTGTCATTTCCTCAGCAAATTGTGTAGTTTGCACATTCAAAATGGCAGCCTGAGGAGCAGGGGTGGTTGACACCCTTTTTCTTATCACATTTCTAGTCAATTCTTCCAAACCAACCTTTGGTTTGTTGTCACTTGGGGCCAACACCCATATTGCCAAAGTTTCAAACTTTGGATCAAATGTTGAACATATCAGAGCCCTATTGACCTGATCCTCTATGACCTCTGAGTCATCCCTTGTTATTGCATCAAATGTTGTTGAATTTGATAAGGTCCAATGTGACAAAAGCATAATGTTGCTTTTTGCCACTAGAGCTCTACCCTCCTCTGGGGTCATTCCACTGATATCTTTGTTGACTTCATTTAAGATCCTATGAGTAATTGCATCATACTTTGAGGGGAAGCTCCAATTTTTGCTTCTTCAACCCTCTTCTAGAATTCTTCATTCTTGGTCCTCAAAAAAAATGATTTAAACTTTGGGGTATTTTCAAATTCATCATCCTCAATAAATTTATTGCATTCCAATACTCTCACATATTCTATGTCAACCTCATTCCCAATAGTTTCCCTTGTGAATCTATTTTTTGGTGAGAAGTATGGCTTGATTCTTGCTGGAGAGATGATTTGATGAGAAGGATCCTAAGCTTGTTCCCCTATTGCTTCTCCCTTTAAATATACCATTTCTATTTTTGGTTCTACTTCAAGGTCAATTATCTTCATTTTATTTGGAGGAGGGGAGTCATGGGACTTTGTTTTCCTCATATATCCACCTCTAGAGCTACTAGGCTGGTATGTTGGTCTCTCCTCTCCAGTAGGTGAACTAGCCATTAGATCCTCAACCTTCTAAAAAATCATCTCAATTCTTCTCATGGGATCCCTCTCCTCAGCAAAAACCTTGAGATATGCAGGATTTATATTTCTTCTCATCCTTTCTCCTACCATCACTGCATCCCATTTATTTCTCAAAAGGTAAACCTCTCCCATAGAGAATCAATTTCTCACTATGTCTTCATCAAATAAGACCTGATGGGGGTACTTGGGCCTTTTGAAATTTACCCTTGTTCTATCAATGAATCCATTTGGATCAAAGATTCTTTCCTTTTCAACATCCATCCTGTAATATTGGAGAATAGAGTCCATTTGATCCAATCCATTTTTTTCAATCATTATAAAATCAAAAAAATTTAAAGATGTAGGAATGAGGGAGCCCTTCCTATGCTTTCTAAAATATTCTTTGCCTGCCTCATTCAATTAACTTATGATCTCCATGAAAGCAATCCTCTGAGGTACATATTTTGGTAGAGTGTAAGGGGGCACTTTGTTGGTTTCTTTTTACTCTATAACTAGGATTGTCTCCTAATCTACCTATGGAAGCACCAATCCTAATCAAGGGAAGCTCGAAGGACTTGGACCAATTGATGAGGACTTTAAGAAACCTCTGACACTTTTGGCTCTACAAGACCTGAAAGGGTGACCCCTTAATGTGTTTACAACCTCTGCACCGCTATCATAAACAACATTAACTATAGTAGATAATCTCACTTAATAGCTCAACACAATAGGATAATATTGAAATAAATTGGTTGTTTATCAGTAACATCAACTACTTGGAGCATGAGATAACTATAACACAAGATAGTATAAACTAGTCATTAATTTTGTAGTTTGGAGCAAGCTCTAGACAAAGACAAACACCTACTAAACCATATGGGTAATCTCAACTTAGACCAATGGCATATATCTATTGGGCAGGAGTCAAATTTATAAGCATCTAAAGACATATAATAGATTTAACACATAACATATGGAATCCTTGATGATATTGCATTACAATTTCATCATTATATATTCTACCTCAATACTACTTACCAAATCCTTATATAATAGATATCCTCCTATAATCCCATTCGATTTTTTTAATTAATTCATTGAATTAAATCTAAAATAAGGATCATACACACCACAATAGTGAGATGGATAAAACAACCCTTGGTTATCTCATTCAAGGTTCAGATATGCAAGTACAATGGAGAGACATGGGCTTGAATTTTTCATTTAAAATAAAATGCTAGAACTGTTATACAACATTAAACCTCCATGAACTCAACACCTAAGTTGCACTTCTTCCTAAAACCGTTAGACTTTACAAATTGCTCTACAACTTCACCTAGACTTGACAAAATTTGTCTAGCTTCCTCCCTCATATTTTTGGCTTTGAAATCCTTCTTATAGAGAATGAAGGAGCAGACAAGCATCAGACTAGAGACTACACATGTCACCAGTTGATTGGAACACCTAGAAAAGTTGATGCAGTAATAAAGATCACTAGAGATCCATGCTGAGATTGCCATTAAAGCAGGACTGTGAAATATTCTGAGCCAAATTTTTTCAAAATTTTAATTGCAACAAGCAGAGCAATCCACAGTCGTTAGGGTTAGCTCTAAACCAGAACGATACTGAGACAACTCTAACCAGAATGTACACCAGGATCCCGATGAGGGCAAGGTGTGAGCATTGGTCAAAGGATCTAAATACAAAAATAGAACTGGAAGGAACTCTAACCAAGAATGGCGCCGATGATGGCGAGCATATGGTCAGAGGATCTTCTACCACTACAAGTACTGAAAAGGAACTCAACACCAAGTATGTGCTACCCAATCCAGTATGGAGTCGAGGCGACCATATGGCAGAGTGTAAGAATTACAATGTTATGAAAGGAAATAAGCAATGATGCTATAAATACTCAATGTCAAGAATGTGCTTTCCAGACTGAGATGGAATGGGAGCTACCATATGACGGAAATATAAATTATTACAAAGCTTCTTTACAATGTAAGATAAACATTACAAATCAGAATTAAGCAAGATTAAGAATTGCTGCCAGTACTACTGTTCAACTTACAATATGAGAAGAATTCGCCTGCCAAGAGCATGAAGTTAGAACAATTCAATGAAAATCTAATAAGAGGATTCTCCTTGCTTAATGAAGATACCAAGACTGATTTCTTCACTCAAGAACCAGATTTAAGATTCTGA
This sequence comes from Sequoia sempervirens, assembly GCA_007258455.2. Taxonomy (NCBI): domain Eukaryota; kingdom Viridiplantae; phylum Streptophyta; class Pinopsida; order Cupressales; family Cupressaceae; genus Sequoia; species Sequoia sempervirens. The sequence continues at coordinate 311,942,640 of VDFB02193867.1, forward strand.
TTTGTACAGATCTACACTTTTAAATGTAAAACCAGCATGCCTGTAATCCACTAATTTGCTCGTATAACACCCTAAACAGACCCAAAATACTTCAAGTTTGATGCAATAGACCTATAAAATGATGGTGCCTAGTTTAGTTATAAGAAAAGGCAACTAAAAGTGGCTATTAATTAATGGTATGGATCCCAAGGCACTCCAGAAAGTGCGCCCTACAAGGAATGATGAATTTGCATTATAAAATCATCAGCTTCATATTAAAATCTGCAAATATTCATGAAGGGTCACCTCCAATAGAGAAAACCAATGAGACAATACCCAGAACAACACTTTTTGTATTTTTTGACTTGTGATTAAAAACAATAATCTGCTATGAGGAAAATGCAATTCTAGCATCTCACTAAAATGCACAAATCTGAACTACAAAGCCACATAATGACAATAATGCAGAAATCTTGATAGAAAACACTCAGACTATACTATCTCACCACTAGTCGCTATCTTTCAAGCGAGAAACAATGCCTAGCTAGGAGGCTTACATTCCTCGAAGCAATCCCACAGCCAATCCGTCAGCATAACATTTTTGTAGATAAAAGATACCTCTAAAGAAGAGAAGGAACCTTCTTTATAGAAAGAAGAGAAGACTCTGGAGCCTTCTAGAAGGTGCGCCCTAATCCCAAGCTGCTTTTAGGTTTAAACTTTGACCCAAACACTTTCTTCCCAATGGCGTACTTTCCTTGTGAAATATTAATCACTTCTCTTTTTTTAAATAAAATATAATCTTCTTCAAAAAGGCGTCCATTTTCCCTTTAAGCAATTATAAACTTTAGAAATATTAAAATATTTCCTTCATGAGAAAATACCCCTGAGAGTCCCCTTATTTAAAACAACTATTAAGTTATAACACTAGGCCAAAGAGGTATTTTAAAAATAAAACATTTTGACTTAAAATAACTTATATCTTCGAAATGAACCCCTTAAGTCAAAAATGAGAATTACCCAATGAACTACCAGAAGAGGAAAGTTGACTGAATTGATGTCGACTGGACCATTGCTAAAATTAGAATTTACTAAAAATAGTAAATTCCTGAAGATGCTCAGAATGCCAAGAACAACATATCACTGCGAAGCTCTTTGAAAACCCAGAAAGAATCCACCATTAAATCAACCAACCTCAAGCAAGAGCATCCTTCAAAACATGAACCCCTAATTTTTCCACTGATTAGCCAACAACACACTGGGAATAGGCTATCAATCACTGAAAAGTGAAGTGCTAAAAACGGGGACATTATAGACTGGAAACTATTGCAACCACAACATTTGACATATTTATTGAATCATTCTAGTAAGCATCCCTCTCACTATTAAAACTCACCTACGCATTGCAAGAATGCCTCCAACCATACCTTGACCCAGACTTTAAATCCCAGCCACCAATCCTTTAGTTGAATCAAATCATCAAATGATTGCCTTCAAAAACTAGCTGACACAATTTCCAACATGGAAAACAAAGTCCCATCATTTACCATATGATGCAAAAGAAATCCACATGGTGATTTACCATGATATTGCACTCTAGTAACTTTTGATCACATAGTGGCGGATGACCACCGATCTTGAGCATCAATGATCTTGTCCCTTCAAAATAGTCACTAGTCTTATCCATAAATATCAAGCAAATTTTCTACCAATGTTAAAACATCTCCATCTATTTTTAGCACTTTCATCCCGCAAGCACTTTAGTAACCCATCCTTTTACTCTGACTTCATTGAGTGGGACGCATGGCAGTTTCCTGCGATATCCCCATCATGTAATTTATGATTGCAGGATGGTGGGAAACCGTTGATGTCCAATAAAAATAATTGATAACATACAAACTTATCTCCATCGGCCCCACCAAGGAAGAAACATGTGGTGCTCGCTCGTGATAGCGTGGTCTTACACTTTTGGATCACAGGATGGTAAGAATGGCTGAGATGCGGCCGGACTCAACTTTTAATCTCCACCATATATCTTCTTTGACTTCATTGGTTGCCCTAATTTCATCGCTTCTTATTTCTTAATGAATTCCCTCATCCTTTATCAAATATTTCATTTTAAATGTTTTTCTTTGAAAGCAATAAAACATTTAAAATATATCACACAAAAATTTCCTCGGGCCCCACCTTGTACATGTGGAAAAATCTTGCTACTACGTGGTATTTAAAAAGTGAGCACCTTTTGATTGTGAGATAGTGAGCAAGGGCTAAGATTAAACAACAGTTGATCATCGGTGGTGCAAGCTTGGTCCCCTAGATAGGACACATGGCGCCTGCCCACAATATTGCGATCCTCCAATTTTCAATCACAGGATAGTGGGCAACCGTTGATCCCTAAAGGCGATTGATCAACAGTGACGTGAACATCATCCCTCTGCAAAATAAAACACTCATTAAAGGACAAGGGGACATTTTTTAGGTTGACGGAAAACAACATAAATTTTTTTAAAACAATGAAACACAGGGCTGACCAGGACTTAGGAAAATAAAACCCATGGAGGAAATAAAACATTAAAACTAGAGGGACCAAGCCTAGAAAAAATTATAGGGCATAAGTTGTTTAAGAGCCTTCAAAAAGTAATGGAAAAATAGAATCCAACCAAGGCGTAAAACAAACATTAGGGTTTTACATGAAAATAAGGCCAAAACCCCAACCCTCGGGGAAAAAAACACCATGAATGACCAGTGACATGAGGCAGGACTTGAGTGACAAACAAGGAGAAAAAATTTGAAGCTCCAATAGTGGCCCCAGTTAGGGGCATTCATTCCATTAGAATGAAGCTAGGATTTAGAATCTTGGGTAAAGTAAACCAAGAAGTAGAGATGACCAAAAAGGGATTTATTGGACAAAAAAACCCAAACTATGTACAAAATATACAAACCTAAACTACTGTTCATGGAAAAGAATACTTCAAGTGAAGTATAGCTTCAAAAACTATCCATGAACTCGAAACTCAAGAATATCCCCTATCATATCTTGGAGGAAGTAAGAATATTCACCCCACTTATCATTAATAAAAATGGACCCAATGAGATTCCATCAAATTTATGATATTTCCCTTTATCTTCCAGTCTGGCATTCCACATTAAAACCAAATCTGCAATTTTGAAACTCCTTGCAACTTCCTTCTTGTCATACAAATTATTTATTTGTAATTGCAACTTTGCATTTATGTTTTGTGCCTCCCTCCTGGTTTCATCTAGTTCTATAAGAGCTTCCACTCTCAATTGCATCTCATCATCAATTTCATTGTCATACATCTAGAAAAACTTATACATTTCCATTAGGTTATTTTGGGGCAACTTGGAATTTATCCCATAAACCAAGTCAAATGGGGCACAACCTATTGCCTTCTTCATAGTTACCTTATTTGTCCAAACTACTAATCTCAGCTTAGAATCCCAAGCCTTTTTATTCTGATCTAGGATTCGTCTAATGATCTTCATCAAGCTTTTGTTACTTGATTCTTCCTATCCATTTCCAAGTGGGTGATAGGGTGATAAATAAGAAATTTGGCTACCATACTTCTCACAAAATTCTATCTATTCTTCATATCTAAAAGAAATTGCATTATCTGATACAATTCTTTTTGGACACCCAAATCTAGTCAATATATTGCTCATCAGGAAGTTAATTACTACTTTACTAGTAGCTTTCTTTGTTGGAATTGCTTCCACCCACTTAGTAAAATAATCAGTAGCCACCAATATCCATGAGTGGTCTCCACTATATTTACATGCTATCTCTCCTACAAAATCAATACCCCACTACTGGAATGGAGCTTGTACTACAACTGGTTTTAGGGGCAAGTTACCAATTTTTTAACTTACCAGAGAAATGTTGACAAGCATCACATGTCTTCACTAGTTAGTGTGCATCCTTAAAAATTGTAGGCCACAAAAATTTGGCCTTGATTATCTTATGTGCAGTTGTTTAGCCATATGATGCCATCCACAAACTCCACCATGCATCTCACTCAGAATTTCTTTTGCTTGATCTTGTTCAAAAAAATTTAGAATGACACCTTCTCCATTTCTCCACTTGAGCTTTCCATCAACAATAACATATTTGATAGCATGTAACTTCAATGTCCTTTTCTTATTCTCACTTAAATTGTCAGGACATTTCATTCTTTGCAAATAACATATTACATCTTTGTACCACTTAGAATGCTCCATATCACATATGTGTGATCTATTCTCCTCTTCTAGTAAATTCACCTGATTAGCTTCCAGATTACTTTGGGCCATAATCTTGTCCAATCCTTTTCCTCTTACCAATTTAGTAATCTAAACCTCAATGTTGAATTTCTAGATCCTATTTATCCATCTACACCTTCTTCCTAATACTTCTTGTTGTGTGAAGATGTCCTTAACAATAGCACTAGTAACATAGGCAATTGCAGTAGCTCCCTTCAAATAAGGCCTAAAAGCCTTTACTGCTTTCACCAATGCATATGCTTGTTTTTTGTTTATATCATACTTAAGTTTTGTAGCCTGCAAATATTTACTAAAAAAGGCTACAGGTTGTTCAAAACCTTCTGCATTCTTTTGTAACACAACTGCAATTGTGTGAAACGAAGCAAATGAGAAAATCTGTAGAGGCTTGGAAAAATCAAGGGTTCTTAACATAGGGGCTTCCTTTATTTCTTGCTTAATGGCTTCGAAAGCCTGCATAGACTCCTTGTCCTACTCAACTTTGGCTCCTTTCTTGAGCATTTTGGAAATAGGGAAAACTATCTCAGAAAATTTTGTCACAAACCTCCTTAAGAAGTTTATTTGTCTAAAGAAAGATTGTATTCCTTTGAAATTTTGGGGTTGTGGGACTTTATCAATTGCAATTACCCTCTCTGGGTCAATTTTCACTCCATCCTTGGAAACAATATGTTCCAATAATTTTCTCTCCTATACTTCGAACACACATTTCTTTGGATTCAAAGAAATACCATATTCCAAGGCTCTAATGAATATCTTCTCTAGATGTTCACAATGATCCTCTTCCTTTTTTGAATATGCTATCAAGTCATCTTAGTAGATCACCAAAAAAAAATTAATTAAATCTGAGAATGCTACATCCATGGCTCTCTGGAAAGTAGCCCATGCATTTGTTAGACCAAATGGCATTCTTACATAGACATATGTCCCCCATGGTGTGGTGAAAGATGTCTTAAAATTCTTAAAATCTTTAACCATAAGCTGGTTATAACCATAAAAACCATCCATCATAGACATTAATTCACCACTCGTCACTCTTTGCAACATGGCTTCTATATTGGGTAATGGATAGTTGTCCTTTAATGAAGACATATTCAAATTTCTGAAATCTACACATAATCTGATGTCTCCATTTTTCTTCCTTACAAGTACCAAGTTTGACACCGAGGATGAATCCCTGATTGGCTTGATGATTCTTGCATCCCTTAATTTCATCAATTCTTCTTGCATTTTGGGGGCCAAGGTGGGATTGATAGGCATCTGCTTTTTCCTAAATGGCTTGGCATCATCATGCAAAGGAATCTCATGTTGGAAAATTTCTTCCCTGTACGCCTTAAGGTCATCATAGGACCATGCAAACACATGCCTAAATTTCCTCAATAAATCAATTAGCATCTTTCTTACTTTTGGTGACATTTTCTTTCCAATATACACCTTCTTTGGGGATGATTTTGTTCCAAGATTTAACTCCTCCAAGTCATCAGGATGGGCAGTAGTGTGATTAATGTTTGTCTTGTCTTGATTATCAAACACTCTTTCTATTACAACTAGGCCCTTGGGAATTGTGTTTGTTTTCAACTGTATGACCTCCTTTCCAAATATAGTATCCTTACCATCAATATTTTCAACAAAAGCTCCAAAGTCAATTTCTTGATTTTCATACTCTCCCACACAATTCAAAAATCTCAATATATCATCATCATTATCAAATATTTTCCAATTTTTTATGTTATTAGGAACAAATTGCCTGGTTTGCACCTCAACCTTTGAAATTCTAGCATAAGATACATCATTTGGTCTTACTGCAATATTAGCTAATAAATTTGCCACCATATTTTGACCTCTTTCCATCCATCCTATGCCAAATGCATCAAAGTTCTCCAATTCATCCCAAACAACATTCCTATATTGTTTCAACCTCTTGTTCTTTGATACATACTTGGATCTAATTTGGGATATCACAAGCTCAGAATCCCCAATTTCTTTGAGCTTCCTGATCCCATGTTTTCCAACCAATCTCAACCCCAATAACAAGGCTTCATACTTTGCCACATTGTTAGTGCATTTAAATAACAAAGTGAAAGAGAACCTAAAGGTCTTTCCATTTGGTGATCGTAGCAAAACACCTGCACTAGATCCTTCCTTTGAACTTGCACCATCAAAATACATAGTCCACAAATTATCAGATTCGTACAATTGTTTTTGTATATGCATAAAATTGGTCATGTCTGATAAATCCTGGCATTTAATTAAATATTTATTATTTAATTAATTTCTCTAAAGTATTCTACGTATAATTAAATTTAATTAATTTAATTATATTGTTCATTCAATTTATTCTTCTATCATGATTAAATAAATTAATTTTATTTAATTATTTCACATTCATAGGTCCACTTGATTAATTAAATAAATACATTTTATTTATTTAATTAATTATCACTTTTTGAATTTAATAAAGTCTTTTTGATTTAATTAAATTTAAATATTTCTTTTCAAATTCTTCTTCTAATTAATTAAATATCTTATTTAATTAATTTCATTTACATTGCCATTTCTTAAAAAGTTTAATTAAATATCTTCCATATCTTTTCAAAATCATAATCAAATATTTTATTTAATTATGAAATCTTTTATTATTCTTCAAATCTGGGGCAAATATTCTATTTTAAGAAAAATCTTTGTGTCACCCATAAATTAATAATTGAATTTAATAATTCATTATTTATCTTCTTCAAAATCTTTCCATAATCTCACAAAAAGATGATTTTTTTTTTTACAATTCATCTTTATCATTTTATCTTACCTCTTTTTTAGAAAAGAAAACAAATCTTGCTTTTTGTTTTCTTCAGTCTTATCCATCTTCAACCGTTTGATCTGCCAAGAATTTTCACAGTCGTTGATCATATTAGCCAATTAGAAGCTTTTGAAAACTCTATAAATAGCATTGCAAATCCAAGTAATGGTTACAATACACAACAAACGAATTAGAGCTTAATTACATTCTACCATTCTAGCATCCTAGCATTGTCATTTTAGCTTATTCATAGCATTATCATAATTTTTTATTTTAGCAATCATATTTAGCATTAGAATAATCATGTCTTAGCGTAGCATTAACATTGCATTCATATTCAATATCATTCTCTAGGAGACTGTTTGTTGAGCCCAACCTACAATTTGAGAGCCAACTGGAATCAACAAAACACTGGAGATAGAAGACGATAGGACGACATCGACAACATAATACTAAGTTTGCATCTTTGTTATTTTAATATTTTATTTTTGATATAATGTCTTACTGGTGTGTTTGATTCAATTTTTTTTACATATTTATCACGCATAAAAATTGATCACACAATTTTATTTCTGTGTCAATCAATGCAATAGGCTTATCACAATTGTTAGGGAATTCCTCAACCCTGAACTCATCTATACCACTGTCAATAAAACATGTCATGTTTTCAAACAACCTATGCTCAATCATATGAGGCACTTTTGATTCCCTTTCAATTTTTACATCTTTACCATCAATGGAGAAAGTAGTAAATGACATCACATTGCATGTTACCCCCCATTGATGCACTCCATTTTCTTGACAAAATCATCCCAAAATGAGGTGGGATGTCTGCGACTAATACTGTCATGACTAAATCCTTATTAGGGCACTGAGTCAATTTATAGGGCAATGCTCTAATGGTTCCAATAATTGACACTTCCCTTGAATCCATAGCATAGCATCTACCTAGAGTAGTATCTACTGTCAAGCCCAATGCCTCCATTATTTTGACTAGCATAACATTATTTGATGCCCTTGAATCTATCATACAATTTCTTAAGGTTTTCCCATTTATATTCACACTTAAGAAAAAGGGAGTTATATTTTCAAGGCACATGTTAATGAAATTTCTTAAATACACAGGGGGAATTTGTGACACAATTCCCTCCACTTCCTTTTCTTTCTCTTTATCCTTTTCCTCTTTTCTAGTTCCTTGTTTAGTCGTATTCCCAACAATACCTGTGATCAAGGCTATTTTTTTCTCTGTGCTCATTTATTCTCATCATTTCTAACAAAGGTACAATTATTTTAACCTAAGAAAACACATGAAACATATCCATAGGTGTATATTTAGGCAGATTAGATATCATACCTTCATCGTTCTCCTTTTTCTCTTATTGTTTACCTCCTAGCTTCCTCTGCTTCTTATCCTCCAAGCAGGTTCAACTACCTTTGCAATCACCGTGGTCTTCATTAGTGAGGAAGTCACATCTTCTTGAGGCTTTGGGGTCTCATTCCTTTTTTTCCAAGCCTTATCATTCTTAACCTCTTTAACTTTGATAACATCTTTTTTGTTGTCAAGCTTGACACCTCTGTCTTTGTCTTTTTGTTCTTTAATAAATAGGCTAGCTAGTTTGCCTTGTTCACCACCCACAGTTATGTTTCTCAATTGAAGTGAACCTCTCATTTGGGCAGCCATTTCTTTGGTCAATCTTGCAATATCTTCTTCTAAAGGTCTCCTTAAGGATACTGAATCTTTAGCCTGTTCCATATTGCAAGCATTATGATCATAATCATCTTCTTCATCAGAAAATATTTGTTGATGATACATCTCACTCCTCTGCCTCTGATTATCTAGGTCATCTTCTTGTATTTTATCATCATAAGAACATTCTTCCTCATCAACGTATGGTCTAGCCATAAAAACATCTATATCATCTTGCTCACATTTTGATGTTTGATTATGGACATCCTCTTCCCCTTTTTCAACAACAAGCAAGTGAGCAATACCACAATAATTTTGATCATGAGGGATTTCACACACTGCACACCATGGTCTATTTGCCACTAGATTCACTAAATGCTTCTACAAGGGGTCTAGCATTTGCTGATCATTTTTAGGCTTTTGGCTAGGCAAGATTGGCTTTCCATCTTTCCAATTTTTATTATAAGGATAATTTTGCAATCTGGGTGGCCTATCATTTCTATTATAAGCTTTCCTTTCATTTCCTATACCATTCTCTTGCTTAGCAACAATTTTATTTATGTCCTTTAGAGTATTATAAACCTTTTCCCATTTTTCATCATCCTTAGGCTTCATTGCTGGAACCTTCTCAGTCTTATTCTTAGGATTTTTTTAAAGTGTAGTTTCTTCTCTCCTACCACACTTCCCTAAAGCTCTTCTATTACTGTCAATATTTATAGCCACCCTAAATGCATCCCTCATAGTCTGAGGGTCCTTATCTCTGAGGAGATATGCCATTTTAGCATCAAAAGCATTGAAATATGTGGTTAAACAAACATTTTCATCAAGCCTTAAAACCTGAAGCAATTTATACATTGCTTTCTAAAATCTTAAATTAAACTCTGTCACAGGATCATTCAATGACTTCTTGATGTTATTATATTCATTTAACATAAAACTAGCATTAGTTTTATCACCATACTATTCTTTGAAACACTTTTCAAACTCAACCCATGAACTAATACTAGCATTAGGTGGACTTCTATGCCAATCCCTCGCATCTACCAAAGATTGTATGAACAATTTTATTACATCTTCATGTTCTACCTCATAATCATTTAGCATATCCATAAAAGATTTCAAATGTTCCTCTACTGTTACAACATTATTTCCAACAAACTTATTCACCTTTTCTCTCAAGTCAGCAGCAAAAGGATTTGGATAACCAGGGATAACCTCAAAGAATAATGGCCTATACATTTCCAACTATATAGGTCATCACTGAAATAATCCTTAATTTACCTGAGGATCAACACCAGGCCCTAAATTTTGTACTTTAGAACCATCCTAATTTGGATTTATAAAATTATTTGCATGATTCTTCAGGCTAGAGTTATTTATGGTGGGGTCTGGATTTGTTTTAGGACCATCCTTTAAAACAACATGGTGACTTGATGAGGTTGCAACTTGTGTAGCCTCATCCATGTTTAACCTCTTTAGGAAACTTAGTTTCCTCTTCATTTCTACATTCGTAGCCTTTTCTAGGGAAGATTATGTTTGCAATGACAAATGTGGTTGAAGATCTTGTTGAGTGAAATGGGGAATTAATTTATCATTTATTTTAATCCCCCCAACCTTTTTCTTTCCTTTATCTAAGGTAGGTTTATTTGGTTGAGACTTAACATGATTTGAGGGTTTTGGGTCAACAGATTTGGGTTGGACATCAATGTGGCCTGTCGGGGTTTCCTTAAAAATAGGCTCCATTCCTCTATTAGCAATCTTTTGTATAACCAGACTCTCAACACTTGGTTTAGGTTCTTGCTAGTTTAGGAACTTCATGCTTTTCAACTATCTCATTAACCTATCCCTCTCAATCACAACATTTCTCAACTCTGCTTCTCTTTCTTCTTCTCTTTTCCTCCTGAGCTCGGCTTGCTTTTGGATTTCTTGCCTCAAGGAATTAATGTCTCCAAAAACATCATCAGGGTTAGGCAAAGTTACATCAGAACTTGATGGATCACTTAGGTCTATTAAATTGACCTCTTCCAGTACATGTTTAGTCAATAAAGGGTTTACATCATTCTCAGCAGGAGGAGGTACATCATTAGTGCATTCTCTATGATGGCTTTGAATTCTACTCCTACTTCTCTTTTCAACATATTTGACACTAACAACCCCTTTATTTTGACATGTCACATCTTCTTGAACAGGTGTATTAAATAATGCATCAAAAAATCCATAGCTATCTAAATCTGAACTTCTAGACACTGAACTTCTAGACACCTCTTCAAGATTTTTAGAGATAGGGTGTAAAAACTTACTTACAATACCTTGGTGTACAAGGTCTTATGATGTGGGAGCAACATTACTAGATTATGGTTTCTTCCTTATCTAGTCCCTTTTCTTCATTTTGGGAAGTCCTCCCTCCAATCTCTGTTCAGGGTGATTCTTCATAAATGACTTGGTGTTCATTCTTCATACTTGTCCAAAAGTCCCTTTTACTTATAATAAAATTTTACTATAAAATGCACACTGGTGTATAGACTTCAGAGTCGCCACCCAATTAGCTTGGGGATACCAAATACCTAAAGGCACGTGGTGCAGAATGAAAACCTTTGGAACCTCATACTATCAACACACAGTGGACAGACTAAACATAGAATTTCAGGCTCAACCTTCAAATCACAAAAATACTCTGAAAACTCTATGCAAAATGGACAATTGACACACTAACAAGAAATATTAAATCTAGTTCCCCAATGGAGTCACCATCTTGTTGGTTTCTTTTTACACTATATGCAGGTTTGTCTCTAATCTACCTATGGAAGCACCAATCGCCTCCTACACTTTGGGCTTTGCAAGACCTGGAGGGTGATCCCTTACTGTTTTTACAACCTCTGCACCGTTATCATAAATAAAATTAACTATAGCAAATAACCTCACTTAATATCTCAACACAATAGGATAATACTAAAATAAATTGGCTATTTATCAGTAACATCAACTACTTGGAGCATGAGATAACTATAACACAAGATAGTATAAAATAGTCATTGATTTTGCAATTTGGAGCAAGCTCTAGGCAAAGAAAAACAACTACTAAACCATATGGGTAATCACAACTTAGACCAATGTCGTATATCTATTGGGAAGGAGTCAAATTTATAAGCATCTAAAGACATATAATAGATTTAACACATAACATATGGAATCCTTGATGATATTGCATTACTTTTCATCAATATATATTCTACCTCAATACTACTTACCAAATCCTTATGCAGTACATATCCTCCTATAATGCCATTCAAGTATTTTAATTAATTCTTTGAATTAAAGCCAAAACAAGGATCATACACACCACAATAGTGAGATGGATAAAACAAACCTTGGTTATCTCATTCAAGGTTTAGATATGCAAGTACAATGGAGAGACATGAGCCTAAATTTTTCATTTAAAATCAAATGCTAGTACTGTTATACAACATTAAACCTCTATGAACTTGAAACATGTTATAGAATAACTCAAAACCTAAGTTGTACTTCCTGAAACTGTTAGACTTTACAAATTGCTCTGCAACTTCACCTAGACTCAACAAAATTTGTTTGACTTTCTCCCTTGAATTTCTGGCCTTCAAATCCTTCTTATAAAGAATGAAGGAGTAGACAAGCATCAGGCCAGAGAATACACATGTCACTAGCTGATTGGCACACCTGGAAAAGTTGGTGTAGCAATAAAGTCCGCTAGAGATCCATGCCGAGATCACCATTAAAGCAAAACTGGAAACCGCTGCAACCACAACATCTGACATATTTATTGAATTGTACCAGTAAGCATCCCTCCCACCATTAAAACTCACCTGCACATTGCAAGAATGGTTCCAACCATACCTTGACCCAGACTTTAAATCCCAGTTGTCAATCCTTTAGTTGAATCAAATCATCGAATGACCGCCTTCAAAAACTAGTTGACACAATTACCAACATGGAAAAATAAGGCCCATCATACAATATGCTACAAAATCCACATGGCAGTTGCCCATGATATCACAATCTAGTAACTTCTGATCGCGTGATGGCGGGCTACCATTGATCTTGAGCATCAACAATCTCATCCCTTCAAAACAATCACTAGTCTTATCCATAACTCTTGAGTAACTTTTCTGCCAAGGTTAAAACATCTTCGTTGATTTTCAGCATGTGCATCCCACAAGTGCTTTAGTAACCCATCCTTTTACTCCTTTGGCTTCATCGAGTGGGACACGTGGCAGTTTCCCGTGATATCGCCATCTTTCAATTTCTAATCATGAGATGGTAGGCAACCATTAATGTCCTATAAAAATAATTGACAACATAAAAACTTATCTCCATCAGCCCCACCAAGGAAGAAACATGTGGCACCTGCCCATGATAGTGTGATCTTACATTTTTGGATGACAGGATGGCAAGGATGGCTGAGATATGACCAAACTCAACTTCTGATCTCCACCATAGATCTTCTTTGACTTGATCAGTTGCCGTAATTTTTTTGCTTCTTCTTATTTCTTAATGAATTCCCTCGGCATTTATCAAATATTTAATTTTAAATTTTTTTCTTTGAAAGCAATGAAACATTTAAAATATATTGCACAAAAATTTCCTTGGGCCCCACCTTGTACACATGGAAAACTCTCACCACTATGTGGTATTTAAAAAGTGAGCACCTTCTGATTGCGAGATAGTGGGCAAGGGATAAGATCAAATGATAGTTGATCATTAGTGGCTCAAGCTTGGTCCCCCAGATAGGACACGTGGTGCTTGCCCATGATATCATGATCCTCAAATTTCTGATCATGGGATGGCAGGAAACTGTTGATCCCTAAAGGCGATTGATCAATGGTGGTACAAACATCATCCCTCTGCAAAATAAAACACTCATTAAAGGACAAGGGGACATTTTTAGGCTGACGAAAAAACAACATAAGTTGTTTTAAAACAATGAAACACATGGCCGACTAGGACTTAGGAAAATAAATCCCGTGGAGGAAATAAAACATTAAAACCAGAGGGACTAGGTCTAGACAGAATGATAGGGAATAAGTTGTTTTAAGAGGCTTCAAAAAGTAATAGTAAAATAGAATCCAACCAAGGTGTAAAACATACATTAGGGTTTTACATGAAAATAAGGCCAAAACCCCAACCCTCGGGGAAAATGACACCATGAATGATCAGTTACATGAGGTAGGACCTGAGTGACAAACAAGGAGCAAAAATCTGAAGCTCCAACACACTTCACATTCATAAACCCTGATACAAGTTGTGAAGGAGTGGAGAAACCAATCTCCACAATTGTGCTCAATCCCCAAGTCTGGGGTTCTTTCCAAGGGCCTAAGAAAATCTTTCACATTTGGATGCACCCTCTCCCCTTCTGGTTCGAAAAAACCTAGGACCTTCTTGGAAAAATTATACTCAAAAGTAAGATAACTTGCATTCTTGCAGTGCCTATCCAACATACATTTCCACATTTGTACAAGCAATGTATTTCCATGAGCATCATTTTTCCTCACATGCAAATCCTTGTGCCATTTTCCAGACATGGAGAAAAGAATCATGTGGTACATTAAAGAATATCATGTGAAATCCACATGGGAACTTGCAGTATACAATTTATTCTTTGTGGTTTCCATCTACTTATGCATCCTTTCAACTAAATAAATTACATAATCATATGGTTGTTTTGCTTCTGGATCTTGAATATATACAACCATCATCATCAAGGATATAAGCATTGTGTTATTTGCATCCCTTCCCAACACATGACATAAACTATGATATGTCTTGACAAAATATTCCATGAATAAAGCACACTGGAGAGGCTCCTTCCCATTCTTTGAGATCTTTAATAGCTTTCCATCAATGCCTCTTGGCCTATGTCTGGGAAAGTTATATACCTTGTATCAATATTTAACAGTTTAATATTTTGTCTCAAAGCATTGAGTTCTATGGGCATGTTTGTAGTGGGTTCTAGGTTAAACACAATAGAGATGTAATCCTTTGTAAATTTTATGATCATAGAACCATTACTAGATAAGAAAGATTTAGTTTGTAGGTCATATCTTGCAACAATTGATCTAACTAGGTCTGGGTTGACAAAAACATTAGGGTGAATCAATTTTTCTAGGCCTAACCTCCAGGAATGACAAATAGGGGCTCTATAATCCATCCTATGATGCTAGTGTTCAAAAAGACTCCATGCTGACATAAGCAGTCTGGCATCTCTATAGTTTACACATAGGTCATTAATTTTGTCATTTTTTCTGAGTAGACCAAGTCATGTTACTAGCTTCCTAATTGACCTGGGACATTGGATCATAAGATCCTTCTATAGACTACATTTTGAGGAAGAAGCTTGGCTAGTTTGACTCATTTTTCTGATGGAAACAACTAACCCTAGACTTCTACAAGCTACTAATGACTTCTATCACCTTAAACAAAAAATCTAACAACCAAATTGACCGATCACAGGTGATAGAGATTACTTACTAGTTTTGTTGCTTGCAGAGACCTGAATTCACTTTTTTCTTGCTTGCTTTGAAGCCTCATGTGCTAAAAATGCAATCATTGCTAATGAAAATCGTGAATAGTTCCCTTAATTATGTCTGTATGAAGCTAAATTTCCTTATGGCTTGTAGCATTAATGGTGGTTGCGACATCCATTACTTTGTTTGTGTCGCAAGTTTGAATGAAGACCATTGATCTTTTCCCTACTTTTTGTAATCTATGACTACAATCAGTCTTCTAGATTTGACAATCTTCATCATCACAGTTGAAAAATCTTCATCAAATGAGAAGAGGCCATGTTAACATGTAGTTTTGTCATTAACAGTGTCGGTTTGGCTAGACAAGGACACGTGGTGCCATTTCACGGCATCGCAACTGAAAATGGCTCACCACTATCAGGCCCTACGTAGCCATGATATTATAATTTCTTGGTATATCTAACCTCCTTGTGAAATTTGGCAGTAGTGGCTTCATCGATATAAAATCTTCAATAGAGGGGCTATAAGACCATGATTGATGGATAGTTGATAGCATATCGTGGCATCGTGAGGGGTAGGTGACGTCACTAAAGGAGTGGTGCAACACTATGATATAAGATTTATAAAGTTTTTAAACTTATGACTTAGAATTAAATTTGATTAATTTTTCACGGGTAGTAGTGGGTAAAGCTAGGACAAGGGGCTGATCTCCTCATGGTAACAAAGACATTAGGTTGTGACTTAAATAACTAGTAACCCACTACAAGTAGTCAATGAATGAATAAAAGGTAAAGCACATATAGAGAGAAATCTTAAACCCTTAGGGTTTTAGGGATTTTATAAGATGAAGATAGATAAACACTTAACTAGAAACTGTAATATAGAGGAAGCACCACTACCAGTTTTGACTGGGGATGTGCAAGCATGAGATTGTAGCAAGAATCACATGGCTTTGGGGTAGACGAAACCAAAACACCAAAAAGGCCAACTATACAAGAATATATAACACTTATAGACTATAGACATCCTATTTTACAATGTGCACAAAAATAGATAATTCATGAAAAGTAAGGCTTAAGGACTTGACTGTGCATTGGTAATTCCTGCAATTCACCATTAAGGGCCTAGAGAAAATAAGAATTGTCTCAATGATTGTTATTTACCAGATACATGCCCATCCATAAGGGGTAACTTCTCATGTTCTCCCTTGTCTTCACTTCTTGCATTCCACATTAGGGCTAAATCATTCACCTAAAAATTTCTCTTTGTAGTCTTCTTATCAAACAAATATTTTACTTTATGATGTTTCTTGAGATTAGTTTTTTGTGCTTCTCTCCTAGTCTCATCCAGTGAAACCAACTAATTTGTTCTTTCACTCATTGGATATTCTATTTCTTCACTATTCTCTTGTACAAATTTGTACACTGGTTGGAGATTATTCACATAAAACTTGGCCTTTGTGCCATATACTAACTCAAAAGGTTACCTCCCAATTTCCTTTTTCATTGTCACCCAATCAGCCCATAGTGATAATTTTAACTTTGAACCCCATGCCCTTTTATTCTTGTCAATTATCCTTTTGATGATCTTCATGATACTTTTATTACTTGATTCTACTTGGCCATTTTCTTGTGGCTGATATGGTGATGCATGGGATAAATTGATTCCATAATTGTTGTAGAAGTGAATGAATTCGCTAAACCTAAAGCATGTGGCATTGTTTATGACCAATTTTTCTGACACTCCAAATCTGATAATAATATGCTCTAGAATGAAATTAAGCACCACTTTCCTTGTAGCTTTCTTAGTTAGAATGTATTTGATCCATTTAGTAAAATAGTTAGTAGCAACCAAAATCCAACTCTATCCACTTGATTTCTCTGTAATATCTACAATAAAATCAATTCCTCACTGCTGAAATGGGGCCTCCACTGTTATAGTTTTAAGGGGCAATGCACCATCATATTTGAGCTTTCCTAAAAAATATCTAATAGGGATCACACTTTCTTACCATCCTATGTGCATCAAATAAAAGTGTTGGCCACCATTATCCTGCTCTAAGGATTTTGTGAGTTGTCTTGGTAGTATAGTGTCCACCACACACTCCCCTATGCATGTCATCTAAAATCCTCATTTCTTTATCCTCATCTACATACTTTAGAAATACACCATTAGGGTTTTATCCAATACAGTTCACATTGGAGAATAATATACTTGACAAAATGCAATTTCAATGTTCTTTTTTGGCTGTCACTTAAGTGAGTAGGAAAATTTAGATTTTACAAATAGTACACAATGGATTTATACCATTCTAAATCATGCATATTGCAAACGTGGTCCTAGACCACATTTACTTGACCTGTCTCTAGATTTGATTTTTTCATTAACTTAGCCAAACCATGCCCCCTTACCAATTTAATGATTTGGATTTCAATGTTAAACTCTTGGATCTTGTTTATCCAACTGCATCGCCTACCAGTCACCTCCTATTGAGTGAGTATATCCTTGAATACTACATGAGACACATATGATGGGTGAAGCCACAATAGTGGTTTACAATTTAAGTGAGGAAGGAAAACTCACAAAAAATGAATGCATGGAAAAAAACTTGATTTTAGGGGTTCATATGAACCTATTGGTTCGATTGAACCCATTAGGGGTTTTCTAGAACTTGGGTTGAGGCGAACCCTTTTAATTTTTTCTTGCCAAAAAAGCCAAAAAAACCCTTATATAAGGGGGGTTCGAATGAGCCTTGGTTTGAAACAAACCCCTATGGGTTTGTTTGAACCCCCCCTTATTCCTCATCCCACCTTGAGACAAAAAAAACCCAAATTTTTGCACTTTAGAGCCCGGGTTGAGGATGAAAATGGATGAATCTTCACAAACCCAACTAGAATCAGGTAGTCCTCAAAATGAGCTATCCAACGAACATAATTTTAATATCTTTTGGTTTTATTATGTACTTGCTTTTTTAGTTTTGTTAAACATAGGTTTTTCATCAAAAATGAAGGTCTCTATTCTGCACATGTAGAAAAATAGTAGACTATCAAAATAAAATAAAAATGAGTGCACTATATATTGAATTCCTTGATCCAACAAAAAAAATAAATTGAATTTCGATATATACAAAAAAAATTGTGTTATACGGTCATGCTATGTCTGAATTGTAATTGGTTTGACTTCAAAAAATGATTAAAGAAAAAATATTCAATAAAAAATTGTCTAACCAAGTGGAAGCACTAGATATCGGAGTTACAAATCTAAATTTGAAAGAATTAGAATTTTATCCTTCATGGAAAAAATTAATGTGTTATACAGTGTGCGCCACTTTTTAAAAATGTTGTTTTTTGAAAAAAACTAGTTTTCATGGGAGATGGAAAAAGAAGTGCAATATAATTCCAAAAATTTTGAAAAAAATATTTTAAAAATCTATAGACGAAATGTGACGAGACTTTATTTTGCATCATCTTCAAATTCTTCAAGGTTTAGCTGCTATAGGTGCCCGAATGTGAAGATTTAGTTAAAAATAATAATTTCAGTTTCTAGTTTGGCCAAAAATTGTAAACAACTATTGTGGGATCACCTTGATACAAATTGAGCTCCAACTAAGTAAGGCCTAAAACTCTTCACTACTCTCACCAAAGTATAAGCTTGTTTCTCCAATATTATATCGTATTTCAGTTCTGTTGCCTGCAAAGATTTACTAAAGAAAGCAATAGGCTGTTCAAATCCCTCATTGTTTTTCTTCAACAAGAATGCAACAATAGTATGAAAAGAGGAAAATGAAAATACTTGGAAAGGCTTAGAAAATTCAAGAGATTTCATGATAGGAGTAGTCTTGATAGCCTCTTTGATGCTTTGAAATGATTGGATTACATCATTTCCCCATACTATAAATTCACCCATCTTTAACATTTTAATAGATATAGCTTTGGTTATTTTTGCAAAGTTGGGAATGAACCTTCTGACAAAATTAATCTACCCAAAGAATGATTGAATGCCTTTTATTGTCTTGGCTATTTGGATTTTATCAATTGTTGCAACTCTTTCTAGGTTAATTCTGACTCCATCTTTTGACACAATATGCCCTAAGTGTTTCCCTTTAGTCACTTCAAAAGCACATTTCTTAGGGTCGAGTGAAATTCCATACTCTAATGCTCTGATGAAAATTTACTCTAAATGCAAGTAGTGCTATTCAGAATTAGTTTTCTGTGAATGTTTATTTCCTCTCAACATAGTTCTTTTCTTTACATCTACTAATAATTTGTTAAATTTATGTAAATGATCAGCTATATTTCTTTATTTTGTGCATTTTCTCAATTTTTTGAGAGCTTTCATATTCAAACATGGTGTATCACCTCCATTAATTTCTAGTTTTATCCCTCCTCTCTTTGTGAATGGTGGATAGATTAAGTTTAGTCTTAGGAATAGATGAATCTCTTATTCAACAAAGGAACCAACCTCTCTCTAGAGATTTGATCTCCCTACAAGGTCCCACACCTAGAGATCATCTCAATATTTTACTGGATTGTTGGAGCCCTAAAATCCTTCAACATAGGGTGCAAATCCTAGTGACAACAAGAAACATATTGAACTAATGAAAACAAAGCATCTTAGGCTAATTGTGGCCCATCAACACTTAAGATATTGTGTTGAGGTTTACCAAAACATTTAAAACACATATGGATTCACCCATACACCACTTTGAACATATCCCTAAGTATTCACAACCATATATCACTTTGGACAAATGTGAAACATTTTGAGACACTTAACATAGTCATACTACAATTCAAAGAACAATCACATATAACTCTTGCTATAGAAATTTTTATGACATGAAATTCAAGAAATGACTACTTTTCTAACTACCAAACTTAACTCTAGAATTTCACAACTAGACCATGCAATGTGGAGGAATGTAGACCAAAAAATAGGGTCATTGATTTAGGAAAATATATAGTTTTTACCTTAGATAACTTCTCTCAACAAAACAAGTATAAACACAACCAAAATCTATCAAGATCATGCTTCCAGACATCCCAACATCTGTTAGGTCTTTTGGACTAACTTTCCTTAAACATGTTGGCCCCATGTCTCCAACTGTGTCAAACCATAGATCTCTCAAATCTTCCACTGTCCATCAACTACATCAATCTATCTCTAACCATTTATCAGCCTCTTCAACTTCTAAACAAAATATCTATACAAACATAACCTATTAATGACAAAACATATTTCCAACAATCTCCCCCTTTGTCATTCATGGAAACATACATTTATCTACAAGTCTTGTAATTGATAAGGAAAACATCAGCACATTCTCCCCCTTTGACATCAAGGACAAAGGGCATAATATCTTCTACTTATAACAACCCAAAAAATGCATGTACTCTCCCTTACTATGTGATTTTGACAAACAAAACTACCTTGAGATAGAGATGCTCCAAAAACTAATGCTATGTACATAGTATTTTAACTAATAATGGCATTGCAAGCCTTTACAAGTCTATAGAAAGAAAAAAGTTGTCATATCTACAATACTCTTATAACTCACATAGACTATAGAATGCCTTTGTAGATTACCTTGAGTTGGGAAATAATGGAAAACCAATTTACTTTTTTTGAGGAAAGAATATTATTCTAACATTCAAATTGCATGCATAAATCCTTAGCCTCATCCACATTTCTTGGAGTCTTCATTTTTTATCAATCTTTTCTCCTTCAATTAGCAACCTAGATAACAACACAATTCTAATGTTGACTACTTCCCTTAGTTGACCAAACTATTTCTTTATTTGTTCTCTTTGATCCTGAAGTAATGACAACTACACATGATGCTTTTCTACTTGATCTCTTGTGGATCCATCCTAATCCTTTGATTGATCATATATCTTAGCCACTTGTGTAGTCTGTTACCCAAAGGAGTCAATCATATCTTTGATGTTCTTACTGGAATTTGGCCATTTTAAATAAAATAGATATAAAGTAGTGACTTAAACAATGCATTCCTTAAACATTTTCATATTTTCTTACAATTTTTTGTGTTCATTGGCACACCGGTTAGATGCGTTAGCCATTCTCTTTTCATTTATCCTCCTCAAGGCCTCTTGTTATGCCTTCTGCTTAATGTGAGAGGAATGAATTTTGAAAGAATACATTAAAAATTTTAATTTTTTATTTTGGAGGTAAAGAATAAATTCTCACCTTAGGTAAACTCTCCTGAATAATATTTACTACATCATCAACTAATTCATTCTTCTTAAAATGTTCTTGCGAAAATTCCTCCCTTGTAGAGGCGCCCAAAATATCACCAAGCTGTAATTTATGAAGAGGAGAAATATTTGACAAGTCAACTTGCCCCTCATAAGTAGGAATTTTTTGGAGCCAGGGTGTCACCATAAGTTGAAATTACATCTACAGCTCTAGTAGGTCCTTGAATGAGTATGAAAATGAAGAATTATGACCTATATCCATAAAAGCATCTTGCTTCTCAATTGTCTTCTTTGTTGTATCCTAAATTTTCTTAGGATTATCCTTTTTCTTCTGCTCATCATTCCTAGATTCTATGGAGGAGGAATGTTATGTTCTTCACTAGGATTTGTGTTCCCTAGAGGGGGTACACCCACTTCACCTTGATCTCTTGAATCTTGTGCATTTGTATTCTCCAAAGGGACAATCTTCATGTTCTACTTATCATTTTTCTTTGTCTCATCACCACCTATCATATTACCTTCAAAAGTTGATATATCTATGTTTTGATTAGACACATCAAGTATATCTAGAGGAACTTCAAGTTCCACAATGGTCACCTCAATCCTCTTCATTTCTTCAAGAATTTTGGTTTTCTTTTCTTCTATCTCTTTTTCCATAATTTCAATCTCTTCTTTATCTTTCCCCATTAGAGTATTTATCAAGTGTGTTTGGTTTTAAACTCTTGTGCCTACCTTTGAGCTAATTTAACCATTTCCTAATGAGAAATAGATGAACCACCTTTCTCTAATATGTGTTACCTCATTTTAGCTTCTTCTACAACAACTTCATTCCTCTTATTACTTAGTGTATCTACAAGGCTTTATGAAAGTTGACCAATAATCTCATTTAGAGCCACATTAAGGTCCACCATATATATAACTATAGCTTTCTCAATTTTATATTTTTCATCTAGAGGCATCTCATCATAAATATTTGAAACCTCTTGTAGTGCACCATGTTGTGCAATTGAATTAATAGTAGCCTCACGAACTGTAGAGGATTATGTTTAGGTGCTTCTAGAGGAGCCTTTTTTATTTTATTTTCTTTTTCCTTTCCTTTTCCTTTAGATGTTTCTTCTTCTTCAATACAAAATACTCCTTTTTTTCTTCTTCATCCTCTTCATCATTATCCACATTCACCAAATTAACCTTTCCCCTTTTTTGTCAATTTCTTAGGTCTTGGTTTGATCTTCTCTCCAATCTTAGTTTGCACCAATACATCAGTAGTAGTCCTTTGTCTACTATGAGGTGTTTGAGAAAGTCTAGAAGATTTAGTATAAGTAGAAGTGATAGATGAAAACATACTTGTCCTTCTAGGAGCTAGTGTGGTAGAAGTGGTTTGTGATTATTTCATAGGACCTTCAAAAGTATCAAAAATCTTTTCCAAATTTTTTTTCATCTTCTCCACCTTTTCCTCTACCTCCTTCTTGTCTCTCTTGTTGGTTATCTCATCATATGTGTCAAACCTATCTATAGTGGGATCCCTAGGTTTAATAATCAAGATTTTGGCATAAGAAGACTAGTTAGGTATGTAGAACTCATAAGGAAACATAATTATCAAAACAGTCCTTGGCTCAACTACATCCATGTAAAAATTATCCTTATCCACCATAAAAATTATATCATTCTTGTATCTCTCTAAAACTTGTGATGTTATTCTATCCCTCATTTGCATTGAATCATTTTGGAATGTTTTAAATAATCCCCAAAATATTGTGTCACATTGTTTGGTATCCAAAAACATATGCATGTGGTACCTAATTTGATGTGCAACATGAATATCCCTTGTCCAGACCACATTCTTCAAACTAGGAAATTCCTTCAAGAAATATAACATAAGACAAATGATCAGAGAGCCATACTAAAATTTGTAGCGAGTTTCCTTGGTTCTTTGTAAATTATCCAACAATCGATGTCACAAGATCCCACAAATATCATAATCCTTTCCTTCCTTTACCATCTGAAGAGTAGTGTAGATGGTGGCGGTCGTAGCATACCCTTCTCTATTTGTGTAATAAACCTTGTATGCAATACTCGTAGTCGCATATTGAACCCCTAGGTCTGTGATGCCATCCATAGTTAGGGTTCTTTTGTCAAATTTTACCCCCATAAGCTTCATAACCTCTTCATTCTTCATAGCCTTTAGTGCAGGCACAAGTCTAGAGGAGCACAACCCAATCAGAACTCTGATAGTTTCCTTTGTGATCATGTAGGATTAATCAAGGAAAAATAAATCTTCATGGATTTGGATTAAAATGATTCAGACCCAATCATATTCATAGAAAAAAATTGGGGAAGTTACCCTTCCATACATCTAATCATTTTTCCTCTACATTTGCATACTCCAACTTGAGATGAAAGTCATCACCCAAGAAATGATTGCTTCTGAACTATTCCAACTTCATATGATTTTACTCATCTAGCTATGAGTGAATATAGATGTGGACATCCTTTTTATGCAATATATTGATAGGAACATGGGAAAATGCTCCATCCTTATTAGTTTCAATAGATTTGTATGATTGTTTCTTGAATTTTGGCCTTGGCCTTTCGACAATGTAAATAACCACAGGTGTTTCCATGCTAACTCTTTCTTAAAACTAGGGTTTTATAAGAAAATATGAGAAATACCTTTGAATATTACCATTAGAGTTTGCATGCAAGATTCACTAAAACCTTCTTCTCTTCCTTATCTCTTTCACAAACTTGATATTTTTCAAATGAGATCAATTTTGATCAAGAATGGATTAAATATGCTTCACACTTACCCTAGTTTCTCCAAATTAAATGCATTTTTTTTTTTGACATAGGAATCTTTTTACCATCTTGAGATAACATTGGGATCCATGACCATTCAAAAAACTTTCGTAGAGAGTGTATTTTCTCCAAAAATTTGAGCAAATGTCATAATATCAGTAGCCAAACATATCCATGTCACCATTAACCATTATGCTAAAGATTTTAGAATCCTATGCTTTACATGGGTTTGAAAATATTTGCAATTACAACTCCCCTTGAGACAATACTTTATTTTAGTTACTAGAAGATCCATCTGCACTAGGCAGAGGAATATATTTGTTCTTTACCTTCACTTTCTTCCTTCTTCCATATCTTGTTCATTTCCTTCTTTTGTTAATCAATGTAAATATTATTTTGAGGAGCAAAAGATCTTACATTCTTTCCCTTGCAGAACCTTATGTGCCCCGATTTATTACAATTGTAGCAAGTGATACTAGATTGTGGAGCATAATCACCTCTTCTTACATTAGATCTAAAATCAACAACTTTATGAACAAAATTGTTGCATGTGTAGCAGTAACCATAGAAGGGGTGAGAAGTCATAACATTGCTCTTATTCATAAAGCTATTCCTCATCACTTTACTTCTACATTCATTAGCCTTATGACCAACTTTATTGCAAGCATAACACTAACCATTAAATGATTGAGAGGTCATAACATTATACCTTGGAGGCCTGAATGAATTTTAACTCATCTAAAAGGAAACAAGATATGTGGAAACTCTTCCTATGCTGATCTAATGATGAAATATTTATGTAAATTTATATCTTTTATAGTTACAAATTAAGATGTACATTAACACAAAGATAATAACTTCCAAATGCAAACACAAAACTCACAACACAAGATATACATGGAGAAAACCCTTTCAAGTAAAAAACCCCACACTCTAAAGTCACCCAATATATTATTCAGGAATCAAAAATATTACAATATACTTGTAGAGAAAGCAATTACAAGAGTATTAATCAACCAGAGATCCAGGAGGTAATTCAACATCTATATGATTCGTACATACAACCTCCATCTCAAGTTCTTGATATATCGGAGATACAATATAGTACACCACCAACAGTAATTACAAAACCATGAGCCAAAACCACCTGAAAGTGGTTCCCAAATTATCTCCAATAAAATATACCTTGTGATGTGCCAAATCACACACCAACACATGTAAGTCTCCCCTTTACATCTCTTTAGTGTGCCCAACACGTTTTTACATTTCCCAAAAATAGGAGGTCCAACTTCCAGAGGCCATAAATTTTGATCTAGTTGTCTAATTGACAAAATGTTTGATGCATTAGAAAGCTTGTGAAGTACTCTATTACCCTATAACCAACTATGCAATTTTTTAGAGCATTTAGAGAATTTTTGATTCCAGTAATTGAGTTCAAAGGTTTTTCCTAGCAGTTTCAAAAAATAGAAACTTTAATATCTCACGATCCATATATGATCTTGAGTCGAAACTTACCTGAGATCATTATTCAAGATAATGGGTAGTCAAAAATACAAAAATTGGGAAGAATAGTAACCTTTCAAAATTGCAAGGTTGAGACACATTTCTTAACATCATCTTGTTTCTACATTCAACAACCCTATGACCAATCTTATTATAAGTATATAAATTACTATTGAAAACTTGAGAATACTTGGTAGGATTTTGCTTAGGAATTTGATTTCTGACATTCTTCTTGTTCTAAACTTGTGTGGATTTATTCTTCCTTTCTTTGTCTTCTTGGATTCATCATGTGATTTTTCTTTTTCCTTCTCATTCTTTACTTCAACCATGTTTGTTTTAGAGCTTTCTCCTATTCCAAAACCAAAACCACCCTTGTCCTTATGTGGTTTTTGATAATTTTGAGTAGCTCATTAAGAATATCACTACCACCTTTGATTTTTAAGCTTTTTTCTATCTACTCTTTTGTTTCTTCCAATTCTTTTCCTAAATTGACAACTTCTTGCTCAAGTTTTGAACATTCAACCATTTTTTCATTGAGCTTGGTATTTAAGAAATATTCAATCTTCTTTCCTTCTTCAACTTTGAATTTTAAATTAGAGATCACATCTTTTGCTTCCTTGAGTTTACTTTCACATCCTTTATCTTCTTCTATTTGAGCTTTTAGTTCACGTTGGAAAGCTTGTGAAGTTCTCTATCACCCTGTAACCAACTTTGTTGTTTAGCCAATTTTTGGAGTGTTAAGGGAAGTTTTGATTTTGGTAATTGAGCTCAAATATTTTTCTTGACAGTTTCAAAAACATAAACTTTAATATCTTGTGATGCAGATATGATCTTCAGTCGAAACTCACTCGAGATCATTATTCAAGATAATGGGTATTTGAAAAGACAAACTAGGAAGAATAGTAACCTTTTGAAATTGCAAGGTTGAGACACCTTTCTTAACATTCTCCCACTTGTCGAACACCTTGCAAGAGTAAATCAAGTATCAACACCATGATTTAATTGCTAGGGGCTGAGAGGTTCATAGACTTTGAACACCATCTGAACTTCTATGTGCTCATAGGTTTAATCAAGGAATCTACAACATTCATCAAATTTTCAACATTTTCCAATTTTACCTTCCCATCCTCTACCATGTCATGAACAAAATGGTTTTGGACATCAATATGCTTAGTCCTCGCGTGTGGGTATGTGCAGGATCATCATGGAAAAAATAGGCCCTGAAGTGGTAAAAAATTCAGAAAAATTAGAGTTAGACAACTTAATGTAAAAATTTGAACAAGTTATCTATATTATTTCAAAAATATGTAAGAATAGAATTTGTAGAAAATTGAATGTAGTTTCTAAACTACTAGGTTTGTTTAAAAAAAGAAAAAATCTATTTGGTGAAAATTTGAAATTTCAATGTAGTAGTACTTAAATTTCAGGGAAAAAATAAGTAGGTGTCTGTCTAACCATCTTAACCACAATAAAATGATAATATTTTTTTATAATATTTTGGATATAAGTAGAGGACTCATGCCCCAATGTGATGCATATTTTTTTGTAATTTTTTCCAAGTAAATAATTAATTATGAATTTTATATTACAATTTTTTAAAAAATATAAAAACTCATATGTCTAACCACCTTAACTTGGTCAAGACTTCATCAAATTTAATGTTTCTTTTTTTAGTCCTATAGTATTCAAACCATAGAATGTGACACATGTTTTGGATTCAAAAAATGTGATACCGTTTGAAAGCTATAGATATTTTTCAATCAGCCTATCAATCAGGACTTTTATGATAATTTGAATAGAAAATGAATAATAATTATATATTACATTCAAAATAAAGCATAATTTATAATCTCCTTTAAAAACCCTTTTCATTTCATCAATTTTGGGTAAAAAAATAGTCGTCAGCTACATACCCATCATATTGCCACTTTTTGGCCCATCATGATCTTGCACATACTCATGTAAAGTAGGATTCTTCACCAAAATATGGCACTCTGACTGTCACAACAAATAGTAATCTTCCTTGCATCAAACCCAATATTAGAACATAATATCTTAAGACAAATGGCTTCTTTACAAGCATAAGTTGCTGCCATCTACACAACTTCAGTAGTGGACAAAGCAACCACAGGTTGCCACTTACTCATCCAAATAATAGCACCACCAAACATAGTGAACACATAAGCACTGGTGGATCTCCTGCTATCAATGTCACCTGTCCAATCTTAATCCACAAATCCACGAATACAAAGTGAATTCTGAGGTCCTATAAGATAAACATGATAACATAAGGAATACTTGGAAGTACCTCACAAATATCTAAACACTATTTTCACTGCATCCCAATGTACCCATCCATGATTAACCATAATTGACTAAGGACTCCCATTGCTTGGGAAATGTCTGGTCTTGTATAGACCATCACATACATCAAACTACCAACTGCACTAGCATAAGGAACTCTACTCATATCCTATGTCTCATAAGGAGACTTTAGAAAATCTTCAACATATAACTTTGTCCCCATCATAACATGAACAATTAAGGGTCTGCAATCTACGATATTGAATCTCTCCAACATAGTGTTAACATACTTACTCTAGCCTAACCAAAGTTTTTTGTTTGCTTTGTCTCTTTTGATTTCCATCCCAAGAATGTACTGAGCTGCCCTTATATTTTTCATTTCAAACTATGCTAACAATTGAGACTTCAAATCAGAAATCAAAATTTTACCATTCCCAATGAGTAACATATCATCAACATACAATGAAATAATGAGAATGTTCTCATTGTCAAACTTGTAATAAATACAATTATTTGATTTTGATCTCTTAAATCTAATAGTCAAAACAAAGGCATCAAACTTATGGTACCACATCCTGGGAGACTATTTCAAACCATACAAAGAATTTTTCAACTTGCAAACTAGATTTTATTTACCTATCACCACATAGTGCTCTGGCTATGACATATATATTTCCTCCTCCAAGTCACCATGAAGGAATGTTGTCTTCACATCCATTTGTTCCACTTCTAGATCATACACTGCTGCAAGAGATAACATGAACCAAATAGATACCATCTTTGTAACTGGAGATAAAATCTCACCATAGTCAATTCCCTCCACCTAAGAATACCCCTTCACAACCAATCTAGCCTTATATTTCTTAACACTACCATCTACATCGAATTTATTTTTGAACACCCATTTGCATCCAATAGGTTTTCATCCTTTAGGAAAAGGCACCAAGTCCCAAGTATTATTATTTTCCAAAGAATCCATCTCCTCTTCCATGGCCTCCTTCCAGGAACCTGTATCTTTCATACCCATAGCCTCTTTCATAGTTCTAGGATCATCAGTGTTAGAAATCAAAGAAAAAATACAATTGGAATCATGCAATGAATAACCAAACCTATCAGGTTGTTGCCTTATCTGTGTGGACCTCCTCAAAGGTTGAGGTCGATGTTCTTCATCTTCTTCTAAAATTTTAGAACTACTAGAAATCTCCTCATTATTAGGTCCAATAGATGCTTTTGGCTCAACTTTCTCCAGGGTGGAAGAAAGTTGAACCACATCATCTTTCTTTTCTTCTTTCTTTAGCTGCAAGACAACAAAAGAAGGGTTGAGTTCTGTGAAGATCACACTTCTACTATATAGAACTCTCTTAGCCACTAGATCCTAAAGCTCATATCCTTTCACACCAATTCCATAACCGATGAAGATACACTTTGCATCCTTGTTCTCCAACTTAGACCTCTTCTCCTTAGGCACATGTGCATAAGCCTCACAACCAAATACTCAAATGTGTCTTAATGAAGTATTTTTACTAGTCCATACCTCCATAGGTGTCTTATCAATGAGTGTTGATGTAGGAGACCTATTAACCAGGTAACAAGCAGTATCAATAGCTTCAGCCTAGAACTTTTGTTCAAGACCAGCTCCACTTTGCATACTCCTTGCCCTCTCCATCAACATTCTATTCATACTCTCTACAACTCCATTTTGTTGAGGGGTATACAGAGTTGTCTTGTGCCTCTCAATCCCCTATTATTTACAAAACTTGTTGAAATATGCTAAAAAAAACTCACCATCATTATCATTCCTCAAACACTTAATCTTTCTATCCTTCTGATTCTCTACAAGAGTTTTGAACTCTTTGAATCTATTAAAGACTTCAAATTTTCTTGTAAGGAAATACACCCATGTCCTTCTACTATAGTCATCAATGAATGAAACAAAATAAACATATTTTTAAATCAAAGGTAATAGAACCAAACACATCAGAATGGATCAATTCCAACACCTCAAAAGATTTGTGAGAGCTGGAATAGAAGTGGACACAGTTTTGTTTCCATAAATGCAATGTTCATAGAAACCAAACTCAAGATTACAGTCATTCATACCCTCAACAAGATTTTTATTCTTTAGGGTCCTCAAACCCTTTTCACCAATGTGACCAAGCCTTAGGTGCTATAACATTATCTTCTTTGATGGAAGTTTTATCTCCATAGAATGAGCACCCTTAGGTACCCATAAAGCATGACCATCAGAAGCAGATGTAATAGTATTTTCTGCTATTGGTTCC
The DNA here is from genome assembly GCA_007258455.2 of Sequoia sempervirens. Lineage (NCBI taxonomy): Eukaryota > Viridiplantae > Streptophyta > Pinopsida > Cupressales > Cupressaceae > Sequoia > Sequoia sempervirens. The sequence goes on from VDFB02193867.1 coordinate 311,972,972, forward strand.
AATGGTGAGGATGAAGACTTTGAAGCTCTCTTCTTTGAAAAAAAGGAACTATTGTACTAAACTACACATGAATCAACTTGAAACACAGTGCCAATCCGAACACGCTTAGCCAATACCATAGATCCTCTAATCATCTTGCATCCTCCATTCAAGAAAACAACCTACACACCTGCATCATTCAAATTACTTACAGAAAGAAGGTTTCGTGTCAAAACAAGGATATGTAGAACACCATTGATTCCCTTTACTTGTCCATTAGGGAATCTAATCAAGACTCTTCCATGGCCAAGAATATCCAGGTGAGAATCATCACCCAAGTATAACTTTCCACCATTGTATTCTTTATACTTCAAAAACTAGCCCCGATGAGAGGTCATGTGAAAGGATGCACCAGAGTCAATAAGCCACACATCCTCAGATGCATGCATTTCCAAGGTAGTAACAAAAAAATTTCTTCATCCTGAGAGGACTTGTCAGAATCTGAATCATGATTCTTCTTCTTTTTCTTTTTCTCCTCCTTGCACTCCTTACAGAAGTGACCAGGTTTTCCGTAGTTCCAACATAGGGCCTTCGAATTTCCAGGAGACTTAGATCTTCCATGAGATTTGGACCTTCCTTTTTCTTCCTTCTTCTTATCCTTTTGTTTCCCTTCTCTTTAGATCTACCATGAACCGCAAGAACCTCCTTAGCCAATTCAAAATACTTTCTCCGCATCTCTTCAAACAACAATGAAGAAACCACTTCTTTCATCTTGAAGGTGGTAGTGGTGTTCCTAATGTCCATAACAAGGTGGTCCCACAAATCTGGTAAGGAACATAGTAATGTCATACAACGATCCTCCTCTTCCATCTTCACACCACTAGAAGTCAACTGGGTAACAAGCATATTGAATATATTCAGGTGACAAATCCTTCATCTTCCATCCTTAGAGAATACAATTTCTTCCATAGGAATAACTTGTTCACTAGGTATTTAGCCTGATAAATATCTCCAAGCTTCTTCCAAAGTTCATTTATAGTCTTCATGGATATTTAGGAGCATTGAATCAACCAAACAGAGTCTTATCAAACCCTTAGCTTTTCAATCTTTGAGATCCCAATCTTCTTGAGACATTGTCATTGGTTTTGTAACAAACACGACTTCCAATAAATCCTTATCTACAAGCATGTCCTCCATTTTTATTTTCCACAACTTGAAATTACTTCCATTAAACTTCTCTATCCCAAACATCCTAGATGAGCTTTCCATCTGTTACCTGCAACAAAGATTTCAAAATCCTTTGCACAAGCTCCCACTAAAATGAAGATTAGCTCAAAAAATCCTCTACCCAACAACTAGAACCAAAGGTGATCAGGCTCTGATACCAATTGAAAGAAGCAAGGCATGCGGAAATGCTTCCTACGATGATCTAATCAGGAAAGATTTATGCAAATTTCTATCTTTTACAATTATAGATTAAGATGTACATTAACAAAAAGATAATAACAACTTCCAAATGGAAACACAAAACTAACAACACAAGATATATGTGGGGAAAACCCTTTCAAGTAAAAAACCCCACACTCCGAAGTTGCCCAATATATTATTCAAGAATCAAAAAGATTACAAGTATGTGTAGGATCATGATGGGCCAAAAAGTGGCGATATGATGGGTATGTGTAGGGTATGTGGTTGATGACTTTTTACCCAAATTTGATGAAATGAAAAGGATTTTAAAGGAGATTCTTAGCTTTCTACCAATATAAATTATGCTTTACTTTGAATTTAATAAATAATTATTATTCATTTTCTATTTGAATTACAACTAAAGTCTGATTGATAGGCTAATTGAAAAACATCTATAGCTTTCAAATGGTATCAGATTTTTAATTTGAAACATGTGTCACATTCTATGCTACACATACTAAATGATTAAAAAAATTTTCATGAAGTTTTAACCAAGTTAAGGTGGTTAGTCATACGAAGTTTTTATATTTTCTAAAAGTTGTAATAAAAAATTCATAATTAATTATTTACTTGGAAAAAAATTACAAAAAAATATGCATCACATTCAGACATGAGTCCTCTACTTATATATAAAATCTTATAAAAAAATATTATCATTTTATTGTGGTTAGGGTGATCAGACAAACACCTACTTTTTATGTTTTCCCTAAAATTTAAGTACTACTGTGTTGAAATTTCAAATTTTCACCAAATAGTTTTTTTTTTCTTTAAATAAACCTAGTAGTTTAGAAACAAAATTCAATTTTCTATAGATTATATTCTTCATATTTTTGAAATAATATAGATAACTTATTCAAATTTTTACATCAAGTTTCCTAACTCTGATTTTTCCTGAATTTTTTGCCACTTGAGGGCTTGTTTTTTCCATGATGATCCTGCACATACCCTTACAATATACTTGCAAAGCAAGTTTTTATAGGAGTATTAATAAATTAGAGATATGAGAGATAATTTGACATCTATATGATTCTTACATACAACCTCCATCTCAAGTTCTTGATAAATAGGAGATACAATACAGTACACCGCCAAAGGTAATTACAAAACCATGAGCCAAAACCACCTGAAAATGGCACCCAAATTATCTCTAATCAAATATGCCTTATGATGTACCAAACCCCACACCAACACATGTAACTCTCCCCTTTACAACTCTTTTATGTGTCCAACACATTTTTACATTTCCCAAAACAAAAGGTCCAACTTTTGGAGGCCATAACATTTGATTCGGGTGTCCGATTGATGAACTGTTTGATGCATTGGAAAGCTTGTGAAGTGATCTATCACCCTGTAACTGACTTTTTTGGTTACACCAATTTTTGGAGCATTTAGGGAATTTCTGATTCCAGTAATTGAGTTTAAAGCTTTTTCCTGATAGTTTCAAAAAATAGAAACAAGTTAATATCTCGTGATCCAAATATGATCTTGAGTTGAAACTCACCCAAGATCATTATTCAAGATAATGGGCATTCGAAAAGACCAAAATTGGGAAGAATAGTAATCTTTCAAAATTTCAAGGTTGAGACACCTTTCTTAACATCATCTTGTTTGTACATTCAACAACCCTATGACCAATCTTATTACAAGTATATAAATTACTATTGAAAGCTTGAGAATACTTAGTAGGATCAGTTTGCTTAGGAATTTGATTTTTGACATTCTTCTTCTTGTTCTGGACTTGTGTGGATTTATTCTTCCTTTCTTTTGTCTTCTTGGATTCATCATGTGATTTTTCTTTTTCCTTCTCATTCTTGCCTTCAACCATGTTTGTTTTAGAGCTTTATCCTATTCCAAAACCAAGACCACCCTTGTCCTTATGTGGTTTTTGATAACTAAGTATCTCATTAAGAAGATCACTACCACCTTTGAGTTTTAAGCTTTTGTCTATCTACTCTTTTGCTTCTTCCAATTCTTTTCTTAGATTGACAACTTCTTCCTCAATTTTTGAACATTCAACTATTTTTTCATTGAGCTTGGTATTTAAGAAATATTCAATCTTCTTTCCTTCTTCAACTTTGACTTTTAAATTAGAGATCACATCTTTTTCTTCCTTGAGTTTAATTTCACATCCTTTATCTCCTTCTATTTGAGCTTTTAGTTTTCCAATTTCTTCTTTTGATTCTCCAACTTGTTTCTTCAATTTGACAATTATCTCCTTTGATTTTTCAAGATTGTTCTTGCTACATCCAGATCTTCAAGAGTTGAACAGAGTTCTCCTTCAAATTCTACCTCACAATCATTTGTATTGATGTCCCAACCTTCAGGTTCCATTGACTCTAGATCTAGTTTTAGAGAAAATATATCATTATACATTGTTTTGGATTCCATATGTTCAAGTGTAGGATCTACCTCATTCATCAGGCTTCTTGAAGGAACTTGGCTCTGATACCAATTATTGACTGAGAGGGGGGTGAATCAATTTTATCTTAAACTTTAAACAATTCCATTTGTAGCTTAAACATAAAATCATATTAACTGGAAGAAAAATAGAAAGGAAAACATGCAACCCACAAGGACACCAATATTTTTACGTGGAAAACCCAATGAGAGAAAAACCATGGTGAGAGTTAAATCACAATATATGAATCTTGTTACTTATAAAAATTACAATTTTGCTTGAATTCTCACTAGCTAAGGAAGCTCACGACTCCCTAATTGACTTGTAGACTAAGATGCACAACCTTAGGGAAAGATACAAGGACTTATTGAAGAGACTCACTATCTAATAGTAGGATACATGAAATATTATAATAAAAACATGAATTGCTATAAAAGAAGCATGATCTAACATATGTTGATGTTGTAGTCCCTTTTTTGCACAATTACTCCATAAAATTGGATTTGCACACTTGATACTTATCATATTCCTCAATCCATCTCTACACCATCACAAATGATTTTTTCTTCTATAAATTCCCTCCACAACAACTTAAAACCTTAATTAGGTCGGCTCCAGGATGGCCTTTAAATGAAACATATGATACCGCATAGGTCGGCTCCAAACATATACATTATGACTTGAGAAAAAAAGTTGTGGATCACAACACATGGAATAATAGGTCCCAAATACATCACAACACATCCTTCAAAGTAAAATTAACTAATTAAGATCAACTGCAAATAAAGGAAACTAGACTGTTGGCCCAACCAACATCAATACTACGAACTGATCATCTTTACACCATCGGGGAGAAACCATAAACATTATGTGGACTAAAATGTGAGAAATATATTTTATCAATGGTATCCTTACAACCTTCTCTTGAAGTATCTAATCATTATATGCTTTTGCAAGAAGATAACCATATTGAACTGATGAAAATAGAGCATCTCAGACTGACTGTGGCCCATCAACACTTAGGATATTGCATTGTGGTGTACAAAAACATCTTAAATGCATATGGATGAAACCATACACTACTTTGAACATATCCCCAAGTCTAGAAAACCATATCTATCACTTCAGAGGAATGTGTCCAGCATTTTGAGACACTAACATAATTATACTATAATCCAAAGAACAATCACATATAACTCTTGATGTAGAAATGTTTATGACATTAAATTCTTGAAATAAATTCTTTTCTAACTACCAAACTTAACTCTAGAACTACACAACTAGATCATACAATGAAGAGGAATGCATAACAAAAACAGGGTCACTAGCTTATGAAAATATGCAATTTTTACCTTAGAAAACTTCTCTCAACAAAAAAAGTATAAACCTGACCACAATTCATCAAGTATCATGCTTCTAGATATCTCAGCATCTGCCAGGTCTTTTATACTGACTTTCCTTAAACATGTTGACCCCATGTCTCCAACTGTGTCAAACCATCTCTCTCAAATCTTCCACTATCCATCAACTACATCAACCTATCTCTAACCATTTCTTAGCCTCTTCAACTTCTATATAAAATATCTATACAAATATAACCTATTAATGACAACACATATTGAGTTGATATCAATGAAAACACATATTTCCAAGACATTTTACATCCTTGTGTGTTTTGGTTTTTTGTTCTTCATTGTACTAATGTCTTGTAGGTATTTAATCCATTGAATGTCATTTTTTCCATTTTCTACATAGAGGAAAAATATGCAAATGACTTTTCTCTATGATTATCAAGGAAGAATCTTAGAATAACAATTGTAACTATCTACACATGTTCTTGTTTTTTCTCTTGTCCTTCATCCAAGGTTTGGCATCTACATCACAACCATTGAACTAGGTTTCACATTCCTTGCTTTCTTTAGTATTTCTATTATAGTTTATCTTAAATCTATTTCATTATTTCTTATTAAAGAGCTAACCAATTTTCTAGATTAGATTAAGACTCTCGCTACCTAGCTTGCTTATCTTTCCATTGTTTTAATTTAAGTAATTGAACTTATTAGTTTAATCAGCACACTTAGAAGATAGAAAACTAAAATATGTTTTTTCACACTATAAAGATTCAATTCCTTTTATTTTTACATTTTAGTGGTCTATGTTATTTCAATTTACTTTTATTGGTAGATTTACTCTTTCCTAGATGAACTTATAAAATACTTCTTAAGAGTTTATCTTTTCTACTTTTCACTTTTATTATTCTAACTCTCTAATTTTTCCTACATTTTCTAATAATGAAATCTGACATTGCAAGTACAAAAACATATGGCTTCTATATATTTTGTATGTTATTATGAAATTATTATTCTAACTCTCTAATTTTACCTACATTTTCTAATAATGAAATCCAACATTTCAAGTACAAAAACATATGGCTTCTATATATTATGTATGTTATTATGAAAATGTTCTGATCCTCTCCTATTTTCTAAACAATATATATTGTGACCTACATTTAATTGGTCTACTTTGTGTGGAATAAGTTTCACTTCTTTCTATGCATTAATGAATGTCTTAATGATCACTTTACAAATCAAACACAAACATGTTTTCCCCTCCATCTTGTCGCACAAACAACTAATTATTTTATTTTCTCTTATTATCACATGAAATAAATTATTACACATGTTATCAAGGGTCTTGATGGAATATATAAAGATCTTTCAAAAAATCCCTAGGACCCAATTGCCTTGCAATCCCAAAACATGAGCATTCTTTCAAGTCTTGTCTTAAAACATTTATTTCCTCCCTCCTAAAATTTTCATACATAGATCACCCCTACTAAGTTTTATTACATGAGTTACCCCTTCTTATTTTCCTTATTTTCTATGTTGTCCTCTTTCTTTCTACTTTATCCTACATGAGGATCTCCATAATCCTACTTTTCATTTTGTAAGACACACTTATGGCACTAGAATTTTATTAGAAAGAACCCTCATGTTCCTACTTCTTTTCCACCTACTTCTCTAAACCTTCCCGTCCTCCCAATATTTCTTCTAAAAGAACCAAAGATTATGATATTATTGTACAACTTTAGTCTACTTTGGACAAAATATCTCTTTGGATCTAGCACAAAGCTATTCTACTTACAGAGACATTAGATTTAATAGGACATTGAAAAGATCTTGATATAATCTAATACATAGTAGGTACTAAGTTTTATACATTCTTTACTCCATCATGAGGATAATGGTATTACCTTTCCTTCTAACTTTTTCTTTCCTTATATCATACAAGATAATATAACTCTTTTAATTGTTATATGTTTTTATCTTAAGGAAATATAAGTGTTCTTTGGTAGCTAATTTTTTAGGCCTTAATATTTGTAGCACAAATTTCTTGCAAAAAAACAATTTTGATCCATCTAACTTACAAAAAATTAAGGTTACTATATTTTAAGGGTTTTAAAATATTATGCATTAACCTTCTAGTACTATCTCTCCCCATTTCTAATAACCTTGCTACTCTTTCAATGTTGTTTCATGGCATGTCTAAAATGTTATCTTAGAGTCTTCTCCTGGTCCAACCATTGATTTATGTGATGAAGGTTGTCCCTTGTACACTTGATAAGTCATTGAAATGTTATCTTACAATCTTCTCCTTCTCAAGATTTAATTCTTCCTTCTTCTAATGATCTATCCTACTATAATCCCAATTCTTGTTTAGGTGATGATTATGGTTCTTTATATTATTAAACATTATAATAAATATTAATAATACAATAAATAATAATATTAATATCAATATTTAATTATTAATTACAATAAATAATATAAATATAATTATACCAAGATGTATTTTATAGTGACATCAAAGACTATCATATAGTGACTATATTAAAAAAACTATTTTTAAGAAAACTAAAACTACAAAATAACTCTTCAATAAATAAAATAACTACTAAATAAATTAAACTAAAACTATGTTTAATTCTTTCTCTTTGCTTTCTTTAGGATCTCATGTTGAAAGTGGTTGGTCTTTTAAAGAGTATAGAGTTTTTTTTAGATTGTTTTTATAAATTTGATTGTGTGCAATTTTGGGATATGTATGTATGTATGTATGTACGTATGCATGTATATATATATATATATATATATATATATATATATATATATATATATATATATATATATATATATATATATATATATGAATATATGTATATATATATATGTGTGTGTGTGTGTGTATATATGTATGTCCATATATATGTGTGTGTATATATATCTATTCATATATATATATTTGTGCTTGTATATGCATATATATGTATATATGTATATATGTATATATATGTATATATGTATATATGTATATATATGTATATATGTATATATGTATATATATGTATATATGTATATATGTATATATGTATATATATGTATATATGTATATATGTATATATATGTATATATGTATATATATGTATATATATATATATATATATATATATATATTGTAACACAATGAAAGCAATGAAAGATTAAAGCAATAACATGCAATTAAACTCTAATGTAATATAAAGTTGAGCAACAAAGTATAAAGAAAGCATACAACATAAATAAAGAGCAATCTCACCCAGTATCTACATCCTTCCATGAATGACCTCGATTATCCTTCTCCATTTCATCGTGAGGGTATTCTTTCCCTCAAATTTTTAGTATGTGTGCAAGTATAGCCTTGATGTATGTGATTATAGCAAAATATCAAAGATTAAGAAGTGCTCCAAAAGCCATACAATTTCAAGAGTAACAACATGATGAAGGTTAGGTCAATTTATAGAAAATTGATTGTTCGAATGACATACTGAGATTGAAAGATAGATGAATGATTCAGATTAAAAGATTCAACATGCATTGAGATACGTGTTAGTAGTGACGTGAGTGATAAAACCTAGAAGATAGAGATCAAGATTAAATAATGATTTAATCTCTAGTTGAAAGTATTTGAAAATTAGAAGAATAATGTTTGCATGAAAAGGATAAGGAGAGAATAAAGGAAACAACCTGTTTGAATGCATGCATAACTTAATTAATTAAATAAATATATTTAATTAATAAATGTCTATAGACATGCATAAGAATTAAAACTAGATAACTGACTAGTTAAGACAAATATTTTATTTGTGAAAGACAATCAAACATTAAATCAGAAGATGACTGATTGATTTAAATAGATCTCGAGTCAAGTGGAAATGAATAATTAGATAACTTAAACAATTATCTAAATATAGAAGAATATATCCAAAATAGGTTTTTATGAATTAAACAATTATTTAATTCAACATTTGACATTTAAGGATTAAATTAAATAAATTTATTATTTGACTAAAAAAAATATTAATGAATAAATAAAGTATTAAAGTATTTATTTAATTATTGTTGAAGGTGTGATAGAAATAATTAAAATAATGATTTATTTAATTTCAGAAAGAGGATAAAGTTAATTAGTGACATAATTAAATAAAGAACATTTAATTAATCAAAATTTGAATAAAGAAACTTATGAATTAATTAAATAATTAAGTTTATTTAATTAATAGAAGAATAAAGGACTTTATAAAATAATTAAGTAATTAGCATTATTTAATCATGACCATGATAATATGAATTATGAAGAAATTGAAGTTGTAGGATTAGACCAAATTTAGTGTCTACATTTTTCCCCTCTTTGATACAATGTCATTTTGGCGTTGTGTCAAAAAAAATTAATCAAAACATGCCCCAATATAAGTAGGATGAGGAAGAATGACGAGGAAGTAATGATGTGCCCCCTCGAGAGGATAGGTGGGTTCGAAGAACATGAGTGTACTCTTGAAATGAATAAGATTTGAAGGATAAAATGATAGAGGAAATTAGATAAGGGTGATGAAGATGCATAAAAGAAGAAATGCTAGTGTGGAAAGAAATGAATAATAAAATACATGGATGTTAGTATTAGCAATCTTCGATGTTTTGTTGAATAACAAAAGGATTTTCACTTTATATCATCATTGGGTGGTAACTAATACAAATGGAGACAAACACCATGATATGACATAGATCAAGGTGTGCAAGGTCATCCACTTGCTAACAACAAACAATTGTAGACAAGGAGTGTCTTGACTCATACTAAGGGAAAAGTTACCCTAGTGTTTTTGTCACTTGACAAACCACAAACAACAAACAAAATAAAAGATGAGTCGTGAGACACCATTGCTCCTCTAAATCCTTCATGGGACATCCTCGTGGAAGCTAGTAACCTGACTCAAAGAAAAAGCCAAATGAAAAGAAAGTCAACAAACAACAGTCAAAGAAAATAGAGTCCTAATACATCGTTGCTTCTCTAAATCCTTCATGGGACATCCTTGGGAAAGCTAGTAAGGGGACTCAAAGATCAAATTAAATGAAAAGATAAGATAAACAAGCCATAAATTCAATAGTCAGTAAAAAAAGGTTGGCAAAACTTGATCTGTTTGTTTGATTTTTTTTATTGATAATATGATTGATTGATAAAGCTTGATTTTAGGGACATATACCGTATAAGATGTTGAGTCTGGTTTTGATCTTATTACTATCTGTATAAGGCATGACAAAAGCCTGGTTTTAGAAAGACACATCTCGTATAAGATGTTGATTTTGATGCCATTGATGTGATAACCTATGTAAGGCCATGTTGATTGTTTGAAAATATCTATATTCAGGAAGGACTCATCCTATATAAGACATAGGTTGATTGTTTTGATGATATTTTTTTTAGGAAGGACACATCCTATAGTAGACATAAGTTGATTTATTTTGGTTGTTGCTTTGGAAATTTGTTTGAATTGACTTAAAGACATTGTTTACTTTTTCATCTAGTTGATGCATGACTTGATATGATGTGCTAACAATTTATTATGTGTGACAACAAAACCTAAAGGACTGACCTAGTGCGGCCTTGGGGGCTCATTGATTGAGGGCCTTGCCTATGTTATACACGTAGATACCTCATAGTTCAACTAGACTTTGATTGACAAGAATAACTATAAAAAAGCTTGAGTTGTATGAAAATATCTGATGTGTGTGGTAGTGCATGTGATGAACCCTAATGGACTGACCTAGTACGACCCTGGGGGATCATCGATTGATGGCCTTGCCTAAGTTATACACGCAAAGACCTCATAGTTTGACATGACCAATGACCTTGTCATATAGACAAATGGATTGAATCATGATTTTATACACACAAACCTAAAAGGACTGACCTAATGCCTTAATCAATTTTAAAGTGCAAAGAATTAACCCTGCTCCTTTGTCTACCAGAACTCATCTAGCTTTGGTTTTGTCAACAAGGACTTCAAGATGTAACAGGTCATTATGATTTGTCTTCTCAGTTGCATAGCCTTGTTTAGAGAATGTGGCATGATGATTACTAGTCAGGTGGCCCACAATTTCCTTGAAATGATTGACATCGAGATCATTAGGAACAGTCAAGATTTGTAAAGCCTTATCTAAAATGGATCGATGTTTAGGGGATATACATAATAGTTCCAAGATGGAAATTTGGGCTGGGGTCTTCCCCAATTGATCAAGTGAGTTATACTATGGATTGGAAGTTTGTGGTGTCTAATGTGATGGAGGGCCTTGGATGGTGATCTTGGTCTAACAAGTGTTAATATCACACTCGGGAATTTTATTTATGGAAATGGTATTGACATGCTCATCGACAACTCAAATATGAATTATGATAGGTCCACTATAATCATGCTTGACACTAGCATAATTAGCTGTAGTATTGGTCTTGTTACCTGGACTGGGGGCTTTTCCTTTCCCATGGTCATGTAGTGGATTAGAAAAAACCTTGTGATTAGTGTTCAAAGACGTAAGTTTTTCCCCATTGACTTCAATAGTTCTATTGTCGACAAAGTCCTATATGATGTTTTTTAGTTGACAACAATTTTGTAGGCTATGTCCTTTGGTCCGATGGAAATCACAAAAGGCATTATCATCCCACCAAGATGGTTTGAATTTCCCTGGATTGTATTGTATTGGCTCTTGAAGTTGTATAAGATTGTGTTGCAACAGTTGTTTGAAGACTGACTTGATGGGTACCCTGAGGGGAGTGAACTCATGTTTTGGAAATCATCTCTATTGTTGTGGTCGTTGGGTGTTTAGGTAGTGTTGAGGGTTTGGTTAACGACATTAAGTTTTTTGGTAGAGGGGAAATTTCCTCCAAGTGTGATGATCAACCCTGCTTGTAAGGTTTTTGCATCAACTGCCCCATCATTGGTGATGTTTTTATTCTGAGACCAAAACTTGTTTTTGTCATTGGGGGTGTTTTGCACAGTTGGATTTTTGTTGGGTGTCTATGTCTTAAGTTCTTCTTTGTCAATGAGACCTTTTTCTAGTATGAACCCCTTTTCCACTAGTTCTATAAAGGATGTGCAACAATGTACCCTCAAGTCACTTCTCAATTTTGGGTTGACGTTTTCTTGGAACATAGTGACCTTCTATTTCTTAGGTATCTCGACAAGACATCGACTTGCTATAGTTCTCCACCTCTGGAAGAATGAAATAAAATTTTCTCCTTCATCTTGTGTAGTATGACACAAGGTTGCTATATTAATCTCATGGTCTATGTTAAAGGAGAATTGTTCAATGAATTTCTCAGCCAGTTCACCCCATGATTTTATGCCATAGTCAACACCTGAAAACCATTCTAGTGTAATTCCAATAAGACTTCTTGGAAAGAGTCTCATAAGATAGGTGGGGTCGTAGGTGACATTAATGCACATGGTGGAAAATTCCCTTATGTGTTCGATTGGATTTCACTTTCCATTGTACTTGGAAAAATTTGGTATGGCATACCTATGAGGGAAAGGTGTCATGTACAATGATTTATTGAAGGGAAATGGGCATAAATCCTTTACTGAAAAGGTTTTCTTATTAGACACTGCCATGTTATCCATTTGTGTTTGAAGTGCATGCATTTGTGTCTATAGGATGTCAACTTGAGTTAATAATGTGTTAGTTGGATTATTTGGGTCTATGTACGTGTTTTGAAATCCAACGTTTTGTGATGGGTTTTGGTTAAATATCGGTATGTAAAGTGGATTTGGATTTGGAAAGTGAATGGATTTTTATTCAAAATCTATGAACATGGATTTTGATTTGGAGTTTGTGAAAATGGATTTTGACTTGGAATCTGTAAAAATGATGGGCCAGTTTCCATATTGAAAGGAGGGTATACCTCCTTCTTGTGAGACTCCAATATGTGGTATGGTACTAGAAGCATTGACACTTGGTATAGTTGTTTGTGGAATAGTGCTAGTGACATTGGCACTCAATGTAGGGGTTGATGTTTTAGATATTTTATTCCCAGCAAGAGGACTAAAGGGATTGGATGATGACACCCCTATGGTGAAATTTAGCCCCTATGTCGAGGTAGGTGTACCAAATAGAGATATGTGTATTGTTGAACCACTCTGTGTAGGTCCTCCAGATGGTATAGTAGTAGTCACTTGAGGTATAGTAGCACTAGTGGTAGTGGTGTTTGTTCCCTGGGTAGATGCAATTTGTAAGGTACAAATATCAAAACTAGGAGATAGTTTGGCACCTTTTGCTAGCAATTTGGCTAAGTATCGTTGAGGATGATTTGCTAGATAGTCATCTACAAAGGAGGAAAACTCAACGTATTGTGCAACAACATCTATTTCTTCCACTACAACTCGTCCTTGTGTATCTCTAGTAACAATTTTTTCTAACAAATTCTTGTGAGGTCTACATGAAGATGTCCCTGAAAAGGGGTTTGAGAACGGATTGATGAATTCATTTGGATCAGCTATCTTTTCTCTTTCTTTCCTTTTCAATCTTGTTTCAACCATGTAATGTAAGCTCAAAGTGAAAGTGATGCAAAAGAAAAGTCTATGGATGATTATGAGTCTAATCTATGTTTTTGGGATTTTCTAAATATAAAGTTTGAATGTATACAACTATATTTTTTTTGGTATTTTCTATGCAAATAAGGTATGTCTAAAATGACGCTATTCTAGGATGACAGTGTCTAAATATGTAAAGGTCTAAGTGATAAATTTGGAAGATTCTAAAGGAGGTTATCTATTAGCTAAATCTTAACCTAGGTTTCAATTTAGTTTTGACAAGGAACCTTCATAAGGCTAGGACTAAAAGATAAGGTGAGCTCCCAAACTAGACTAATGAGCTAGAAGAATGTATGTGTAGGAAAAAAGATATGATGACTAGGTTCAATGACAACATTTGTTGAATCGAGGCTTTATCCAAAGCGTGAAAGGTGCCTATCCTAAAATTTGCAAAAGATGATCTCTCTAAAGAAAAAAAAGACCTCTAAGATAAAATTAAGATGTATGACTAGGGTACCTATTGCTATGACTGAATGATTCCTAAAGGATGTAATCATGTAAGCTTTGAGAAAAATTTCTAGCTTCTATCCAATAATCAATGAAAAAGGATAAGTCATATACTAGTTTAACTGTTTGTTCTTAGTCTATGACAGTAAATTCTAGTTTTTCTAATACTTAGGCAGATGTGTTGCATAATTTAATAGTTGTGGTTTTCTTTCTCAATTGTAGTTTTTTGGTAAATTCAATGTTAGGTATTAGACACATGTGGTTTTTTTTGAAGTAGATGCAACTTAGGGTATCAATTGCAACTTTGTATTAATCAAATGTGGTTTTCAAGACTCTGACTATATTTTGGTAAAAAGTGGGTTAGTTCTGTGATAGCAACATATGCATCATTCCAAACTGTAGATGTGAATCACCTATTCAGATGCGTCATAAAAGGTATCAGTTGTAGGTTTTCTAGTAACAAAGGTAATTATAGACATGACTGAGATATCAAATGTGTTTTTCTACTAAGAAAATGTGAGCTAGTCTGGCAGATGTGACTCAAGATTAAACAAATATGACTCAAGTTCAATTTGGACTTAGTTTCTGATAGATACGACTCAAGTTTAAACAAATACGACTCAAATGCAAATTGGACTTAGTTTTTGACAGATGTGACTCAATTTTAAATAGATGCGACTCAGATGCACAAATTGGACTCAGTTTATAACAAATGTGACTCAAGTTTAAAGATATGCGACTCAGATGCAAATTGAACCTAGTTTTGACAGATGCAACTCAAGTTTAAACAAATGTGAAGTCTGGGTATGTGTAGGATCATGATGGGCCAAAAAGTGGCGATATGTAACTTATATGATGGCCCATGTGGCTGACGACTTTTTTTAACCCAAAATTGATGAAATGAAAAGGGTTTTTAAAGGAGATTCTCAACTTCCACCAATATAAATTATGCTTTACTTTGAATTTAATAAATAATTATTATTCATTTTCTATTTGAATTATGACTCAAGTCTTGATTGATAGGTTGATTGAAAAATATCTACAACTTTCAAATTATATCACATTTTTTGAATCCAAAACATGTGTCACATTATATGCTTTGCATACTATAGGATTTAAAGTTTTTTAATGAAGTTTTGACCAAGTTAAGGGGTTAGACATACAAGTTTTTATATTTTTTAAAATTTGTAATAAAAAAATCATAATTAATTATTTACTTAGAAAAAAATTACAAAAAAATATGCATCACATCGGGATATGAGTCCTCTACTTATATCTAAAATCTTATAAAAAATAATTATCTTTTTATTATGGTTAAGGTGGTCAGACAGACACCTACTTCTTATTTTTTCCCTAAAATTTAAGTACTACTACATTAAAATTTCAAATTTTCACAAAATAGATTTATTTATTTTTTTAAATAAACCTAGAAGTTTAGAAATTACATTCAATTTCCTATAGATTTTATTCTTACATATTTTTTAAATAATATAGATAACTTATTCAAATTTTTACATCAAGTTGCCTAACTTTGATTTTTTTGAATTTTTTGCCACTTAAGGGCCTATTTTTTCCATGATGATCTTGCACATACCTGACTCTAAGTAACAGTTGCATTTTTCTAGTGAACAATTACGATTTTGTTTGAAAATTATAGTTTTCTGATGAACTATTGCAGTTTTCCAATAAATTGTAGTGTAAACTGACTCTATTTTATGATCTAGTTTTGACAAACAAAGACAATCAGAAGACAATGTATTTTTAGTTTGACTATCATGAACATGTGTATTTCCAAAAAACAAGTACAATCCTAAGGCTGTGAAGGACAATATTTACTGAATTCTCACTTGGGTTTTACCCCAACTACATTTATTCAAGACGAATGACTAGTAGCTTGACCCCATTGGCTCCCCTCAACGACTCAACACTTCATTTGGGGTAGCCAAGCTATAGTACCCATGAAACTCCCATGGCATACTTCTCATCTCTTCAATGAACTGTAAAGATGTGAGATGACTTCACAGATCCGACCTGCTGCACCAGTAAATAGAGGGTTTTTGGCTTACTAAGAATAAGGGTGTTTAATATAGGCATTCTGATTGTGGGGTATCATCCATGTGGCAAGAGACCATTGATTCCCTTCTTGTTAGAACAATACTCATGATTCTTGAGTTTTCCTCAAGAGCCCACTTTTATATATCGGTTGGAAGTTGCTCAGGTTCAATGTGTGACCGGTCTAAGTTGTCTTGGGGTGAGTACTTTTTCCCACCAATATAGGCTCAATTTCTAGAGTTGGTAATTGATTCTCTTGCACCCAGGATCACACGAATGCACAAGGGGAGAGGATACTTTGATATATCGAATCGTGGGGTAATAAAAAAATTATGCTTTCGCACCAAACATAGTAGACAATAGTAAATTTTAAACCCAAATGAAAATTTTCTAATATACCAAATAGTTTTTTTCAAAAAATAGAGTCTTTGACACACGTCCTACAGAAAAATTCATTAGTACTTTTTAGATTGATCTTCGTCAGTCATCCTGCATAAAGGATTTTGAAAAATTGTCTTATATGATACGTCCTGCAAATAGTATGTTAAGTCCCTAAAACACATATTGCAAACCAAACAATTAGCTAAAACAAAAACACAATGAAAGACTAAAAATTGAAAATTGAACCTAGAAATTTCACCAGTCAAATGTGTCATTCAGAGCAGTCGATGCGTCGCAAATTTTCACTAGTCAATTACAATTTGATAAGTCATAGATGTGTTGAAATTTTTTAGATGTGTTGTTTTCTTTGTTAGATGCAGTTTGTAATATCAATTGCATCATTTTGTCTGTCAGATGCATCGACCCGTACGATACTTGCAAAAAATGAATAAAATGTCTATGGATTTGTAAAGAATGTGTCTTCACATTAGGTTTACCAATGTAACATCATGAAAACAATAGCATGCAATTAAACTCTAATGTAATCTAAAGTTGAACAACAAAGTACAAAGAAAGCATAAAACATAAACAAAGAACAATCTCACCCAGTATATACATCCTTCTATGAATGAACTCAATTATCCTTCTCCATTTTTCCGTGACAGTATTCTTGCCCTCAGATTTTTAGTATGTGTGCAAGTATAGCCTTGATGTATGTGATTATAGAAAAATATCAAAGATTAAGAAGTGCTCCAAAATTCATACAATTTCGAGAGGGGTAGCAATGATGAAGGTCAGGTCAATTTATAAAAAATTGATTGTCCGAATGACATACCAAGATTGAAAGATAGACGAATGATTTTGATTAAAAGATTCAACATGCATTGAGATATGTGTTAGTAGTGACATGAGTGATAAAACCTAGAAGATAGAGATCAAGATTAAATAATGTTTTAATCTCTAGTTGAAAGTATTCAAAAATCAAAAGAATAATGTTTGCATGAAAAGGATAAAGATGGAATAAAGGAAATGATTTGTTTGAATGCACACATAACTTAATTAATTAAATAAAGATATTTAATTAATAAATGTCTACATGCATAAGAATTAAAACTAGATAACTAACCAGCTAAGACATAGAGTTTATTTGTGAAAGACAATTAGACATTAAATCAGGAGATGACTGGTTGATTTAAATAGATCTCGAGTCAAGTGGAAATGAATAATTAGATAACTTAAACAATTATCTAAATATAGAATAATATATCCAAAATAGGCTTTTATGAATTAAATGATTATTTAATTCAACATTCAACATTTAAGGATTAAATTAAATAAATAATTGACTAAAGAAAAGATTAGTGAATAATTAACTAATTAAAGTATTTATTTAATTATAGTCGAAGGTGTGATAGGAATAAATTAAATAAGGATTTATTTAATTTCAGAAAGAGGATAAAGTTAATTAGTGACATAATTAAATAAAGAACATTTATTTAATTAATCAGAATTTGAATAAAGATACTTATGAATTAATTTTATTTAATTAATAGGGGAATAAATATTAAAATGAATTAATTAAATAATTGAGTTTATTTAATTAATAGAAGAATAAAGGATTTTATAGAATAATTTAATAATTAACATTATTTAATCATGACCATGACAATACGAATTATGAAGAAATTGAAGTCATAGGCTTATACCAAATTTTAGTGTCTACATATATATACATACACACACACATATGTGTGTGTGTATATATATATATATTATTTATATAAAAATGAATAAATTAAAAAAATATATACTAAAGAAACTATTCATGTACTCATAAGAAATAAATTCTTATGAATAAATAAAAAATACTTCTAAACTAAACATTATAGGCTATAGTTATTTAAACCAATTTATTACACTGTACAATGGCATATATTGTGAAAGACATTAAAAATAAACACCAAATTCATATCATGGTGAGCATTTTTCCAAAGATCCAAATAGCATGCAACATTGAACATGGGAAGTAGCCAACTTGTCATGAAAGGCCAATAGGCAAGCATATGGGATTGCTACCTTTTGGTTTGCAAAACTCTATATATATGTCCTGCCACACATTTCCTTTGATCATATGAAGGTTAAAGCTTATGACATGTTGTGCCTATTTTGTCATGGAGTTGAATACTACACACCACATAAACCTTAAAGAGGACCTCTCATATATTTAACTTAAAAATAAATAGCTTGCATGCTTTTAAACTACAATAAAATAATATTTTTTCTTACATTATGGTTAAAATAAGAGGTGAAAAATATCATATTATTTCGATTATGTTAATTTTGAAGGGACTATAAACCCTAAACAAAGAAAAAATTATAGCCAAAGGGTATGTGTAGGATCATGATGGGCCAAACAGGCCCTTAAGTGGCAATGAAAATTTAGAAAAATTAGAGTTAGGCAACTTGACGTAAAAATTTGAATAAGTTATCTATATTATTTCAAAAATATGTAAGAATAGAATATGTGGTAAATTGAATCTAGTTTCTAAACTACTAGGTTTATTTTT
>VDFB02193867.1:311992317-312032221 GCA_007258455.2 Sequoia sempervirens
GAGAACCATACCATAAATATAGTTGAGTACATAATACTCTACAAATAGTGTTTTATGTAATGTAAAGTTAAAGACTTTTCCCATTCAAAATATCCTTTTAGATCCTAGCCTAATATTTTTTACAATTCCATTTAGGTTATAAAAAAACTTGTAGGTTTTATCCATTTGTTCTCCTTATATTGTATCTTAATCCCTTAATATGAGAGTATGTTGCAAAACAAAATTATATCTAATGTCTTCTCCAAATTAAGAATGTAAATATGTAGTCCTTTTAAAAGAACAATAAAACATGGGACTAATTTCTTCATCAAACCCTTTAAGAAAATTTAATGTGTATAATGCTAAATATCACATATTATATTATAGATTCCAAAAAATATATCAACTATAAGATATTCTCTCCACTTCATATAATTTGATAATAGAATATCCCTTGATGCTATCTAAATGTATTAGAAAACACAAATCATTAAAAATAGGTTATAATATGTATCTTAGTCATCTAGTCAAGGTATTAAATTTACCAAGGCTTCCTAAAGTTAGAGGGAAATAAGTCTAAACTGCAAGATATAATGTTATTCAAACCTCTTTAATTCTTGTGATTGCACAATAATAAGGTTTGTAGGTGTGAATGATAATAGCATGTGGCATAAACATATTGAAAAGAGTTGATCTCAACATAAGGAATAAAACTAGATTCTTTATCATACTTAACCTATCACCTTGATGGTAGTTTTTTAAACATGGTTTTATTATTATTATTATATTGTAATACTATTTAAGATGACAATTACAATTAAAGATGACGTATTTATAACCTGCACAACATAATTACAATTAAAGATGATGTTGTTATAACCTGCACAAGCTTGATCCAACCTTTTAGCACTTACAATTACAATTACAACACAATCTTGCTACCCTTTAGCACTTTCGACTCGTAAGGGAAATCATTGGTCCAATATAGCTTGGAGTGATTCGGAGTATTTGGGTGCAAAAGAGGATCATCCTTGGTGTAAACATACCCATAAAGATGTGTTGGAATAGTTCGTTTGGTCATATGAGTTGCGGAATGAAAATTGACCGCTTTGCAACTTTACACTGCTTGCATCTGGCAACTTTTCCCTCCACTGAAAAGTCATCACCATAGGAAAATGCCTCCGAGATAGTAAAAACTGAGAGGTTTTTGTAGATGGTCCCAACACAATCCCGTAGCCTCTGACGAAGAGTCTGTATGCCCCATAGTCTTCAAGAAATATCCCTTCAAATGTTGCTACCTTTTAGCACTTTGGACTCTTAAGGGAAATCGCCGGTCCAATGTAGCTCGGAGTGATTCGGCGTATTTGGGTGCAAAAGAGGACCATCCATAGTGTAAACGTACCCATACGGACATGTTGGAATAGTCTGTTTGGTCGTATGAGTTGCAAAATGAAAGTTGCACCACTTTGCAACTTTACACTGCTTGTATCTGGCAACTTTTCCCTCCACTGAAAAGTCATCACCACAAGAAAATGCCTTTGAGATAGCAAAAATTGAGAGAGGTTTTTGTAGATGGTCCCAACACGACCCCGTAGCCTTTGACAGAGAGTCTGTATGGCCCATAGTCTCCGAGAAATAGCCCTTCAAATATTGCTACCTTTTAGCACTTTGGACTCTTAAGGGAAATCATTGGTCCAATGTAGCTCATAGTGATTCGGCGTATTTGGGTGCAAAAGAGGACCATCCTTAGTGTAAATGTACCCATACAGACGTGTTGGAATAGTCTGTTTGGTCGTACGAGTTGCAAAATGAAAGTTGCACCACTTTACAACTTTACACTGCTTGCATCTGGCAACTTTTCCCTCAACTAAAAAGTCATCATCATAGAAAAATGCCTCCGAGATAGCAAAAAAAGTGAGGAGGTTTTGTAGAATGGTCCCAACAGATCCCAGCCTCCGGCCAGGAGAGTCTCTACTTATGCCTACGGTCTCAGAAATAGCCCTTCAAATATTGCCCTTTTTAGCACTTTGGACTCTTAAGGGAAATGCGTCGGTCCAATGTAGTTGAAATTGATTAGGCATATTTGGGTGCAAAGAAGGACCATCCCTAGCAAAATAGCCATGCGAACATGTTGGAATGGTCTGTTTAGTGCGTCTACGAGTTCTTGAATGAAAGTTGCACCACTTTGCAACTTTGCTTGCTTTACATATGTGGCCTTTCCCTCCGATGAAAAGTTATCGCCGAGGAAAACCTCCGAGATGAAAAACTAAGAGGTTTTTGTGCATGGTCCCCAACACAAATCCACAGCAGCCTCGATGGGAGGTCTTTATGCTTACCGGGTCACCAGAAACCCTTCAATATTGCTGCCTTTTAGCACTTTGGACTCTTAAGGAAATGCGTCGTCAATGTAGCTTGGAGTGATTTGGCATATTTGGGTGCAAAGAAGTGCATCCCCTAGTGTAAATCTTGCCCATATAGGCGTGTTGGAATAGTTAGTTTGGTTGTACAGGTTATGGAATGAAAGTTACACCACTTTGCAACTTTACAACATACATCGGTAACTTTCCCTCCCACTAAAGAGTCATCACCACCATAGGAAAATGCCTTGAGATAGCAAAGCGGAGAGTTTTTGTATAACGGATCTAATACGATCGCTAGCCTCCTTGATGCGTATGCCCCACGGTCTCAAGAAATAGCCCTTCAAATGTGCAGCCTTTTACTTTTTGGACCTGCCAAGAACTAATTGAACCTTGAAGAGTTAAATTCTTCTTGGTTTGAAGTAATTTCATTCTTTTTGTTCATTTGAGACATTTTATTTGGGGGTGGGTCTGAGCCACTGTTCTATGATAACCCCAAAAGGTGTGTGGACCTATATTAAGCTACCACTCTCAATATCATACGAATTAAACCCTGGCATCAATAGACTCTGTATATCAAGCTACCACAATTCTATTGATGTTAGTAGCTTCGTCGATCTCTTCCAGCCGTTCCAGCACATGATAGAGCTTGGAAAAGAGAGAAGGAAGTCCACTAGCAAAGAGGAGAGTAGAGTCCGCTTCAAGAGTAAAACATGGCACTTGCTAAGACTAAGTCCGCCACATGTCTTGGCCATGAAACTTGACAAGGTCAACGCTTACCAAAGAGTGACATGGCATAAAAGATGGAATCTTGCTAAATCCGCTTCAAGAGGATAATGAGTGTCCGCACTTAGAAGAATATGAACATGGAAAGTGAATAAGTGAAGTTCGCTCAGCATGTTAAGTCTGAAATGGCAAGAGAAAAGAGGAAGTCTGCCAGCCTTAAAGTGAAATTGAGCTTGCCCCTCATTTGTAAAGGGTGGAGACAGTGTATAGAATTGTTGTGATAGACTATTTCTGATAATAAAAGATCTTATGCATGATTTTATTTGAACCACTTTTATTGTCAAATAATGTGCATGGTTGAATAAATTTTCCACCATAGATTGGAGACAAATTAGAATTAGATTACACTTGGAATAAAAATTTCCTAAAGTTAGCCTGAGCTTACTCTGTGGATTCTTGACTTCTGTCTGGATAAATATTGTTCGATTGGAAGGTAGTTATTCATGATATGAAAACCATAAGCACATTTCCTTGAAGATTGCAATGGCTTTGCATAGTTGGCGCGATTCCTGCATGGCAAAACAAAGTTTGGTTTCGTTTCACCAAGTCAATACCGTCTCTTGAATTCTTAGGAAGTAGATTAGAACTTCTGACCCCTTGTCTCCTTTTTCAGTTTGTTTGATATGCAACCCAAATAAAAGAGCTTCATTGTCGAGACATGGTTTTTCAAGAGAGGATAGGGTGTCTTTGGGAATTTTTATTTTGATGTACGAGTGTGTCATAAAACACGCATTAACAGGTTAAAGATAAGGATTTGACAATGCTTGCCCTCAACGGTTTGCCATTGTCTTGGGAGTCCTATATTCAAGGAATTAGTGTAAGGTCCAAACTCCCGAAGTTTGATCGTTTGAGGGATGATTGCATTCATTATGCATCAAGATTGATGGTTAGAGGTGTTGGCCAAAATTCTACTAATGAAGAGATTCATGTTCTTGCTGCCCAACCTTCGAAGAAGAAAGGAAGAAGTGGAAAGAAGGGATTCTTCAAGAGGAATCAAGACAAAGGAAATGATGGTGCTCCCCCTTCCAAGAAGAAGCGAGACTTGTCCAAGATTCAATGCTTTAGGTGTGATAAGTTTGGTCACTTTTCCAAACATTGTTCAGATAGACCTAAGCATCAAGCCTCTGTTGTAGATGTAGATGATGTTTCTCCATAGAAGAATGAATATTTGTTTTGCTCAGCATTGTCAAGCAATGTACCCACTAACACCAACACTTGGCTGATCGACAGTGGTTTTCTCAGAAAGAGGGAGTTGATTATGAAGAAACATTTTCTCCTATTGCTCGTTACACTTCTGTCAGAACTATCACTGCCCTTGCTACATCAAGAGGATGGAAGATTCATCAAATGGACATGAAGACAACTTTTCTCAATGGCGTGATTGAGGAAGAAGTTTACGTTGAGCAACCTGATGGTTTTGAGGTTCATGGGAAGGAGTCACATGTGTGTAAGCTGAAGAAGGCCTTGTATGGTCTTAAGTAGGCTCCTCGTCCATGGTACGAAAGGATTGATCGGTACCTGTCTAGTTTGGGCTTCTTGAAGAATGATGTTGATTCAAATCTCTACTTCAAGTTAATCAATGGTGATGCATTAATACTGGTACTAATTCATGCTTCTAGGCTGCATATGTATATATATATATATATATATTAACACCGCAAGTAAATGGTTGCATAGTGTGTGGAATGAGGGGGCAACAGGCTTGTAATTGAAATCTTTTCATCTATCAACATCTAGTTGTTACTTATGTGAATTAATGCTTTGAGTTTGAAATATGTGCAATGCAATGTAATCAATAATATGAATAATTTTTAATTATTAGTTATGTAATGTGAAGTAATTGCATAAGCTGCTTAGGTTGACTTTAAAAACTATATTGAATTTAGTTTTTTCATCTATCAACATCTAGTTGTTACTTATGCAATGTGAAGTAATGCTTTGAGTTTGAAAGATGTGCAATGTAATGTAAACAATATGAATAAACTACATAATATAACCATTCTTTTATGCTATTGTACATCAAGATATTTAACCTTGCTCACTTGATTAAATTTTCAAAGAGTTTAATTATGCACATGAGGAGGCAATTAAATTTTGATTGTCAACTTCTATATATCAAATTATCCAATAATCAAGTGTATGTCCATATACAAAAATGGCATCAATGCCAACTCAAACAAAATTTTACAATATGTGGCATATGCCATCTTGGTATCTATTCAATATTTACATGCCAAAATGTCTATCTCATCCTAAACTACTGATGGATCATCAAAATGGATCCTCTTTGAAGCACTCGTTTCCTCTGAAGGTAGCTGCACAAGAAAATGTCAAACCACAATTGAGATTAGTTATACTATATAATTTAAAATTGAATAATTAACATCAAAATCAATATACATTAAATTATAATTGAACTCTAAAATTGTAATCTTGATTACCTGAAATATCTGTCTCTTCAAAGGGTTAGGAGTCCTAGAATATGCCCCTCTCAAAGAATTGACCAAACCATCTTTTGTAATTTCAATCTATATAGGTGAACAAAAACATAAAAGTGATCCAAGTTAGCATACAATTGTTAGTAATAGGAACATATAAATACCAAACACAAAATAAAATGAACATATACTTCTTTAGGTTGATCTTTTTCTTTATCTCCTTTCGGTGTTTTGACACCTCCTCCTTGAGGTGCTTCAACACCTACTCCTTCAAGTGTTCCAATACGTACTGCTTCGAGCGTTGTGGAACTTGTCAACGAGGATGTGTAGCTCATAATTTCCTGCACATAAAAATGACAAGTACATATGAAACTACCAATCTATGCCAATGTATGTATAATCAATATAAGATCTTAAAATTCTTAATTCAATCAAATTTGAGTACAATTACCTTCCCCTTATCCAACATTGCACTTCCATAATCTGGACAAGGTTGCACCTCGCTCGCACAAGGTATTTCCTATAAGAGGAAAATAAGATAAACATATAAGTTATTATATAATTTCATTAATGACAATTCAAATGACAAGAAAGTATATAATAAATAAATGTAAATGAGTGAGTGCAAAAATATATACTGTGTGCGTGTCGAGGCCAAATAAAATGGCCCTCAATGTGCTATCTGTCACTTGTGTCAGCTCGTCCTCGGACATCAATTGTTAAATAGACCATGTAAATAAATATTAGTACATTATACTATCTCTTATTAATATTTATTTAAAAACAAGTGCAAGTTATGAATTCACAACTTAAATTTTACTTGTGTCACTATTCCAATGTCTCCCTCTCTAGCAGGAGAGGACTCTGTATGGTATGCTCCACTCCCCTACATCTGATCTATAATGTCCACATCATGGAAGTCATAATTGGAAGTGTCCAAGGGATGCTCGACAGGCTGTACAAGAGGACTCAAGCATATCTGGTAGCACATGGAGCAAGTATGTGGTACACAAATATGTGGACCTGACGAGGATGATGCAGCAACACTCAAGCCATCACCAACATCACCAGAATGTGGATGAGCTACTACAAAAGCATGCGAAACCAAAAGACCACTCAAAGAGTGAATAGCATGGATAGTCTATGTGGCCGCATCCTGCATAATATATGGATGGTATACTGAAGGTGCGGAGGAAGGTGAGGGAGGGGAACATATGGGTGGGGTATTACTCTAACTACCCCTGGTCTATCCTAGGGCATACCTCCACCAATGCCCTGGAAGGGTTTAATGTCAAAGTAATTGACATGATGCCCTAACACAAACTCAGCATACAATTTTTTTATATAGTAAAATGGTATATCACAATTGTTGTTCGATGGTTTCAAAAAAACCATACACCAACGATCCCAAAAGTTTTCTACAATGTCTCTATGAGTGCACCATTTTATAGAAAGTTTTGTTTTATTAACTTTAACCAGCAAACCAGTGTGGGGGTTAACAAATAAAGAGGCTATTTGGGCTTTGGTTATTCTAAGATCTTTCACATCATCATAGGACAATCCACATGCATAATATTCTCTCATGTCTTCTTGCCACGAATGAAAGGCATTATGTTGTGAGGAGAGGGTTTCTATGTTTTTAATTATTTCTTTCATTGTGTTTAACATCTCAGATAATCAAGGGACTCTCGTATAAACTTTAGAAATTCCCCTTAATTGTTGCAAATTTTCATAAATTAATTCTTCAATTGATGGCTATGGAGGTGGTGGAGCATTTGGCATTTGTGCATTTTCATTGTCAGCAGCCATAATCCCTGATTAAAGTTAAAAACAAATTAATCTAATTAAAATTAGACAATATAAATGAAAATATTATAATACCCTAGTTTTTAAAAAAATCCAACAAAAACCCTAGTTTTTAACAAAAATCTATAAAATTCTCTAATTTTTAATCCAAATACATAAAAAACACTATTTTTAAATCAAAATTCATTACAAACATTCAATTTTCATCAAAATCCATACTAAACTCAGTTTTTTTATAAAAAATCTATCAAAAACCCTATTTTGAAAAAAATCTATAAAAGATTAACTAAAATTACACAAATCTAATTAAAAATTTGATTAGAGCAAAGAAAAACCAAGAATCTAACCTTTTGAAGATGGATTTGCGCGAAATTGAATATTTGATTTACGGAATGAATTTTTCACTGTGCGCTCGCAGTTAAGCAAATGTCAAATGAGTTTTAATCAAGCCAAAATGAAAATATATATGTGTGTCACAAATCGGATA
Organism: Sequoia sempervirens; assembly: GCA_007258455.2. NCBI lineage: Eukaryota > Viridiplantae > Streptophyta > Pinopsida > Cupressales > Cupressaceae > Sequoia > Sequoia sempervirens. Next base: position 312,000,171 of record VDFB02193867.1, read on the forward strand.
TCCAATTTGGATCAGATATCCAATTTGGATTGGATATCTGATTTGGAAATCCGGGTTTGGGCTTTGCTTTGGTAGTGTGTACTAACACCCAAGCCACATAAAGTCAACTCAGCATTTTTGCATTTTTGAGTTGATGAAACACGTAATTTTTTCTCCATTGCCACTTTTTGGCATACCATGATCCTACACATACCCCAAAACACAACCAACCAGCTACAATGAAATCAAAACAAAGCTACCAAGTAGCTAAACTGGACCAAAGACAACCAAGAAAACAACAAAAAGAGAAAACAAAACAACCAGCACTCCTATCAAGATGAGAACAAGCTACAACTTATGTAACACTTTAGCCATTTCCAACTCCATTATGAGGAAGTCTTCTTCAATATTGTCCTCACCTTTTCCACTAATGCCCTTGTTGGTGTTGTCCTAGGTGTTGTATCTCTTTCCTTTCTAGATGTCAAGGCCATCAATCTTAGTCCCCTATTTCATGCACCCAAAATTCTAATTCTTTTTCAAACACTATTAACTCCTTTATGTCCTTCTCTAACAATTGCATTCTTACATTCAATTTGTCCTATTTAGTGTTAAGAATGAGGATTTCCTTCACAAAACTCCAATATGGAGGACCAATTTATCCTCCTCTTTTGGCACCTAGATTTTCCTCTCATAATTATATCCTAACAATGCAATTTTGACATTCAGGTAGTTTATCTCTATGAAGAACCATTACATAGTTGATGGTGGATCTCCATTTCTTGCATAAGACCATCTGATTGATCCACCAATTGATTAATAACACTTATGGTGCTCTCCAAGGAATTTCTATCACACATACTAACCACATTTTCACCGTAAGGATGAGAACAAGGGATAGGGCTATTAGGGAAGTTGGCCCCGACCACCGACTCCCCCCAAACTTTATCCTTGCCATTATTTTTTCTCTTTTTCTTCTTTCCCCCCTTCACCCCCAAATTCCTTGAAGTCAATGTCATCCTTCATTTAATCTTCAGACATGTCGACAAAGTCCTTTCCCCCCTTCAAGCTATTGGTCAAACTCTTATCCTCATAGCTATCTTGCTCCATGCTAGAGGAATCTAATTTTATGTGTTTCCTCTTCTTCAAGGTTGGGCTTTCCTTCACCTTGTGGTGAGTTTTCCTCCAATGATTGACAATTAAAAAATCAAGCCAGCATGGGCTAGATAGTTGCCTACCCCCCGCATAAATTCGTTCCCAAGTTCCAAAGATGATAATAGATAAAAGGGAAGAGAAATTTTGTGGTGGAACCAAAAAAGCATATTAGATTTTTAATAAATCATTTTAATTTTTTTAGTTAAACTATTTGCATCTTAACTTTTTTTTAAAATAAATATTTATTTTGTATTAAAAAAATTCTAACATATTGATTTGTTCATTCATACAATAATAACTAGGGGAGAGGGCCCAATAGTCGTGCGGGGTCCAATAGTCATGCACCCAATAGTAAATATAATACCCAATAGTCATTTATATAATGTCCAATAGTTGTGATTTGACTACCCATAATTAAACAAAATGTATGCTTTTGATCTAAAAAGTAACCAATCATGTGATACCACATCAGTGCTCAACTACTCATGATGTAATGCACGAGAATTGGTCTCACTATTTTTTGGGGCCTTTGTGGACACCTTGACAAAAACACATGCTGATGTGGCCCTGAAACCTTAGTTATAAGCAGAGAACTTGCCAAGTAAGCTATTGTAAAAAATTGGGAGTGATTTGAAATTTTGACGTAGGATAATTAGAAGCGCGAAGTTAGGGTGCACGACTACTGGGTCCTCTCCCCTAGTTAAGTAATCTTGATTGCAATAGTATACTTGCCTTTGGAAAGTACTAATAATATCAATGCTCTTATTAATGAGTTGAGTGATTGAAAAGATATAAAGATTGTTTAGAAATAGAAGACTAACCATATCCCAAACCTTGAACATTTTTAGCAATTGAGGTGTTTTTACCTCTTTTGAGATCACTTAGGTAACTATTCCAAATTTATTTTAAACAAGAAAGTTTTTTAATAAATTGAAATTGACTCACTTATGTAACCATATGACTCACTTACATAACCACATCGCAAGTCAATTCTTAAAGTTAATGTTGGAATTAATGAATAAATGCATAAGCATAGCAATCTTTGAAGAATGGAACATGTGATAATAAATTTGTTGGCAATAGGAGTTGTAGATGTGTATGAGTTAATTTTCTATGTATTCATTCTTTGTGTTGCTGTTAAATTTAATATTTTATTATGGTATTAAAGCCAAGTTGGGTGTAACTATCATGGGAGTACCTGGGTAGATAAGAAGATCTTAAGAGCTGAATCTCAGAGAACTAGAGTAGAATATGATAGATTGACTTTTTTGTAGAAAGAATAGTGTAAGTTTAGTTTGCAAAAGTGTTGCCATTGTTAGTGTGTAAGAGCAACAATGTATGAAAAAGAAGAAGATTAAATCATCCAACTATTTGAATAACTATTAGATGTGTTTAGATCATCAAAGCACATTTTAAAATGGTTGTTAGATGAAATATGAGTTCCTCGGCATGCCTCCATTTAGGTGTTGGAGGAGGAAAGGACTTGAGGTCTCAAAAGTTGCATGCTCATTTGATAGTTTAGTGGATGTTTGGTTGTACGAAGGATGGTGTAGATATTTCAAGATGAAAGATAAAGTTTGTACAAATATGTAAGAAGAAGCTAGATATCATAGAGACTGCATTTGTTCATTAAGTGGGAATGTTAGAATTAATGAATAAATGCATAAGTATGTTGCTGCCAATCTTTGAAGAATTGAACATTTGTTAGTAATAGTGTTGGGAATAGGAGTTGTAGATGTGTCTTAGTTAGTCAGTTTGCTAGTAAATTAGTTTTAGTTAGCTGTCATGTTTAGTTCCTTGATTATAGAAGTTTGTTGTGCTTCTATGAAATTATATAATGTAATCATCTATGATGAATAATACACAGTTTTGTTCTGTATGTATTTCTTCTTTGTACTACTGTTATTTTTCAATATTTTATTAATTAAATCTAATTAAATAGATTGATGCATATGTGACTATTCTTCCATGCCAACATTTTTATCTTTGTTAAATGTAGATGAAGACAAAAATTTACAATCAACTAACTTTAATTTAATGATTAACAATACACACAACTGTATTTTTAAAGGTGTGGTGTAATGGTTGAAGTGTGACATTATTAATCAACCATCTAGATTAAATTCTTGCTAAACTATTGAGATTGCAAACTTTAAATGTTTGTTGGCAGGGTTAAATAACATTAATGCTTAAGAATAGGACTTCCTATTCATGGTCCTACCTTTCATTCAGTCAATCAAACATGTCGTGTTTTGAGATATTTCACGTTATAAATAAAGATGTAGATGATTAAGCCACTTTTGTAACTATAAGGCTAAAAATCTATTGGTGCAGTAGATTATTTCGAAACATTCCAAAAAGAACTTCATTGATTGTTACCTTCACAATAAAATTGCTATTAACTCTTGGAAACTCAGTAAACAAAAGCTAAAGTACCAAAAGCACCTAAGAAGAAAGAGAAAGTCAAATACAATATTTTAGTTTAATCAGATTTTATTTATATAAAAGAAAAGACTGGTACAGTCGATAGAAATCAACAGAACATTTACTTATACAAACACGAAGAGTTTAAACGGCGGGTACATTGTGAGAACAGTGGATTGAATCAGTCTGAAGAGGAAGCAGAAAAAGTAGAAAATTGAGGAAAACAGTGGGCACACAGGGTACATTGTGAGAACAGTGTATTGAACCAGTCTGAAGAGGAAGGAAGAGTTTAAACAGCAGGTACATTGTGAGAACAGTGGATTGAACCAGTCTGAAGAGGAAGTAGAAATATTTGAAAGTAGAAAATTGAGAAAAACAGTGGGCACACAACGTTGGGGAGAGACTGCAGCAGTTAATTTACTTCTCTAGGCCGGAACATAGTATGACACTGGCCAAGCTAAAAAGTAGAATCACCTTCACGTATTGATGGGCCTTGAAGAGTGTTCAGTGTGAACATCGAAGTAATTGATGCCAGTGAAAAGGCCGTCGTTCTTGTCATCCCTGACCCATTCCCCGGTGCTGCGAAGGTCTTCTTGGACGTAGGAGAATTTGAGGGAGAATTTGCCCTGGTTGGCGTGCAGATTGACTGTGAGCATTTCGCCGGGATTAACAGTGTATTCGTATTCGCCACCGAGGGTGATTTCTTCTTCTTCCGCCTCACCCCACTCCTGGGTGGTTGTCCTTGAATTGGACACTTCCACACCCGACTGTCCAATTGATGGGACTCCCATGGTGAAGCTGACCTTGATGCCCGTTGTATAAGACACGGAGTTGCTCCACGATCTGCTATTCTTCACCTTGCGGGACAAATTCAAGAGGACTGTGTGGGTAGTGGTGGTTTCGTTGGTGGCGACAACAGTAGCGGCGAGCAGCGGCCTCTTGTCGTAGATCTCAACGTTGGCCAGGTCATACACCACCGTATGCACCCTGCGCTGGATCACAGGTTCCCTCACCTTAAGTAACACGAAGTCTTCCAGTGTAGACGCCATTGGGGAGAAAAAATTGTCCTCTGGAACACTCCCGTCCCCACTGTTTCTGCAGAAGAGATTTGTACCCACGTTTAATATTGCCACCCTCTCGCGGTCAACTTGAAGGGTTCGGAAGAGCATTCTCTGGTTGGAGGAGTCGTATTGTGATGCCGAGCCTTGTATCACGTGAGGAGACACCCTCCTGCTTTCCCAGAATGCGTTAAACCCTAAACTTTTGACGGCCATGCTTCCGTCGGCCTGGCGGTGCATCACTTGGTGCCGAATGGCAGAGCTGCCAATGTCGGTGTTGTTGAACAGAAGAAAAAGTCCGTTCGAAGAGGCAAGATACATGTCGTTACTGAGTTGCAAGGCAAATATTTCGGGGAGAAGATGAAGCGACACGGCTTGCAATGCATACGCCGGCTGGTTTAGCTCATCTGCCCGTGCAAACAGGCTGTTATCTTGATCAATATCTGCTCCGTAGACCGCTAACGGCTTGCTTGATTGCAGCAAATGGAGGCGCACAGAGGATTGCACATTGTCGTGATCGTACACGCGTTCAAAGAGAGTGCAGGACCAGCTGGAGCGATCCCTGTCCGGGAATTGTCCAGCCGCTACTATCAACCAACTGTTGGTGTCTTGTCTTCTCCAGAATTTCTGGTTGAAACAGCACTTTATATGGACATAGTTCTCACCATTCACCGATTCTTCATTCACCACTTGATGCTTTACAAAAGGACTGGTCAGATCATCGTAGGTGAATTTTAGAAAGCCGCCTTTGGTCCACCCTAAGTACTTGTTATTCGCTCCTCTGAATGCTACATGGCGAGGAGCAGAAAGTATGGGACTCAAAGGCTCAGGATAAGTCGCCACGATAAGTTCGCGTGGGGATTCAAGGACAGGCTCAGCAGAAGTGGCCATGAGAAATTCACTGTAATTACACACAGGCGGAAAGCGGATGCCGGAGACATCGAGACTCGTTTATTTAAAGGCCGAGAAACTACTTGAGAACCAAGTTTGGTGAGCTTTCACAAACATAAATTAATCATACGATAAATTGTTGCGTTTACCAAGTATAGATAGACACGAGTTTTGCATTTTTCTCTAACATTATTAGGTATCCTTGCTGGAGAGCTCAGATTTTTGTCCGGGTGTTTAAAAGGACATGAAATGTTTGATTATCCTCGCTGTAGGACAGGGTACATGATGTCTATCCTCAACAGTTCACTGAAGTTACGCAAATTTCCAAATGTGAAACGTGGAGAACAATTGACAGTTCAATTACAAGAGACAAAAGAGCTGTAATTCATGAGAATGGTGGGACACTCTGGACTGTGTAGCCTCGCTGTAGAGCAGGCTACGTGATGTCTATCCACAACTGAAGTTCGATGTATATGTTCAATTACATAGACAAAAGAGCTGGGCAGTACACCGTACATCAATTATTCAAGCATCATTATGGCATGCATGAATGAATGAATGAATGCTTTTAATTACGTCCACGAGACCAGCTGGCCTATGGGACCCCAAAACAGAACTGAAACCACAATTTGATACAAACCGAGCACCCGCCGACCTCACCGAGTACTTATGTTTCCCTTTAACTCTTTACTAATTTTGTTTCTTCTACTGTGTATTTTGATCAGGTAACCTGCCGTTTCAACAATCTTTTCCTCTTCGAACAAAGCCTCTAACGATTTGACTTTACACAGATCCAAGTAACTGCACCTAATGTCCTCGTACGCTTTACACTGCATGATGTAGTGCCATTCTGTTTCCACCAAACCCGAAGAGCAGAAACAACAAATCCTATCAGCCCATGCCTCCTTGGGTGTTGTCCATCTCCCCGTTTCACATCTCAAACGATGAGAGCTAGTTCTCAGCTGGGCTATCAACATTTTAGCCTTCCACTCTATATCTGCGCCCACGTAATACTTTTGCCCGTGATCACAAGTGTGGTTAAAGTGCAAAACATAATATTTCCTTTTTCTACTAAGTTGTTTTGACCACAAGATTTGTTTGGCTTTCTCCTTCACAAACCTTTTAATTTCTATCTAGCCCCCAAAACAGGGCAAAAGTTATAGAGGCAACAATTTCTATTGTAACCCTTTTGGGGTTTTAGGACTTAGAGTTGTTAGATGAAATTATTATTTCATCTAAATAATAATAACTTATAAATTTATTAACTCCAAAATTTGTAAATAATAACATGTTAATTTTATTTTCAATAAATAAATTTAAAAGAATTTGATTAATATATAAAATAAAGTTGTTATTTTAATTTACTAATACAAGAAGATTTTATCATGTTAATTTTATTTGTATTAGATAAATGTTTCATTTAAATAAATTAAACAAACTTTTATTTATGTAAAATATGGTGTGTGGCATGTTTACCTATGTGTAATTTATTGTTTATCTATGCATAATTTAATATTTGTGCATCGCAATGACCATTTAGGAAGTAGGTGTTGGGAGTGACTAAGTCAAAGTGGTATTTTTTTATTGGTAATATTGATAGAACAAGAAGATATTCTAAAGATCTTTCTTGAGGCTACTTGTCAATTGGAATTATCTTCTACTATTGTTAAAAAAAATTAGAGTGACTAAGTCAGTAATTTTTGGGTGACTCAGTTTTATGTCCAATTAGGGTTAAGGTTTAATTAGGGACAACTATAGTTAGGGTTAGGCTTATGGTGTTCAAATATAAGGTTAAGGTTATAATTATGATTAGAGTTTGAAATAGTGTTACAGCTAGGGTTAGATTTCAATTAGGATTGGGGTTAGGGTGTTCAACTAAGGTTAGGATTATAATTATGATTAATATTAAAATTAGTATTATAGCTAGGATTAAACTTTTAATTAGGATTAGGGTTAGGGTTTACTTAGGTTTAGGGTTAGAGTTAGAGTTAGAATTCTAGGACAAAGTTTCGGGTTAGAATTAAATTAAGGTTAGGGTTATCTCATATAAAGCTTGGGGTTAGAATAAGGGTTCCAATTAGGGTTAGAGTTCAATTAGAGTTTGGTGTTAATTAGTTTACGGTTCAATTAGATTTGCAATGAGTTAATTAATTATGACATTCTTAAATAAAGACATAAATAAGAAAAATAATTCAAATATTTGCATAAACTAAAAGAACAAATAAATAAATAAAAAATTTGATTGCAAAGAGAAATCAAATATTTGATTACAAAGATAGATCAATCAAAAAAGAAAATTAGAGAATGATATCTCTCTGTGTATTTATATATATATTAATATTTAATATATGTATGCTAAATTCTCTTTTTAGTTTTATTTTAAAAATTAAACTAAATTCTATTTTCTAAAATTCATAAAACATTTATTATTTAATTTTAAATTCATAATCAATTAAATTATAATGATTATGTAATATAAATGAATTAAATATTAAATTTAAATTTAAAAGTATTCTTTATATTGTATTGTTTTTTCATTTTTACATACAAACTTTTTTATATTGTAAAATTAAACTAAATTCTAATTGTAAAAAATATAAAATATTTGAAGTTGATAATTTTTAAATTTATTAATTGTGATGATATTCAAAAACTAAAAAGATTCAAAATAAGGAAATAGATTAATTACAAGTGACAACACACAAAATTCTACACTAATCAATACTAACCATGAAAGTTGCATGAAATTTGAATCTTTTGGCTTATATCTAATTATTTTTAAAAAATAAAGTTATGGCAAATGCAAGCCAATTAATTCAGAAGGAAACAATTTCAAAGATTAGAACATATATAGGTGTGGCTCTTAATTATTGAGTACAACATTGTGCATTCTTATAGAATATTTTTTTGGTACTTTAGAAATATGGTCAAACAGTATAAATAGTATATTTGATCTAACTTATTCATATTTGCATTCCTTTAAAATTTAATCAAATATTATTATTGATCAATATAAATTTTAATTAAAAAATATAGAAAGTATATCAAACTAAAATTTATGTTTAATTGTAAATATATTATTTTGAAATAGAAGTAAGGTTAAGGAAGATTCATATCATACATTTTTTTGCATGTTTAGATCAAACCATCTATCCTTTTGCATTATAAGCTACCAAAAATATGAGACCTTCTCTCTTAGAAGTTATTGTGATGTATATACATTGGATTCTATATTATGATAGTAGATCTCCTTCCTTCTTTTGCATTGTAAGCTACCATAATATATGGTCTTAAAATCCTATTCATATTTTGATCTTTTCTAAACTATTCAACACATCAAGAATTATGATATATTGTATACCATATTTAACATTTTGGTGCCACCTCATTCTCCCTATAATATAGTTTATCATTAGACAAATTAGGGTTTTAATCTAATTAGGGTTACATTTAATGTTAATATATTATGGGCTGCCCCAAAATATAGATTGATGGTTAAATAGAGAAACAAAAAAAGAAAGTGTAGGTTTAAACTTTGAAAAAAATGGTACACTACCCTTTATAATTTAATGATATATTTTAATTAAACTAATATGTTTCCATTTATAACATGATATACTAATACATTATATTAGTGTGATTAAAACTTGATGTAAAAACACACATAGTTAAATCCAAAACACTTTTACACTTGAGTTCAATGTTAAAAATAAAATATTATTCAATTTTAACACTTTTCATTAAGTAGATCAATTAAATAAAATTTATAAATTTATTAAACATATTTTTTTAGTATATTTAATGATCTATTTAAACAAAAAATATATAATTAGGTCAAGATAGTTACCAACTTATTGTTCAAAAATAATTAATGTTAATTTTTTCTATTTTAAAATATGGTGATTTTAACAAGTATTCTCTTTAAAAAAGTAAATAAAATTCAAAAAAATGAAAAAAGGTAAAAATAAAATTCAATTAATATCAAATTATATTAAATACATTAACATCTAAATATTTATATTAAATTTAAATATTTTTAATATTAAATATTTATATATATTTTACATTAAAATAAAATTTTAAATATTTTTTATAATTTTAAAATTATAATTAAATAAGAAATAAAATAAATATAATATTTATTTAATAAAAAAAATGATAAAGTATAATCTAATATTTTAATATAAACCTTAAAATTATACTCTACTCTAACAAGGACAAAGTTGGCAGTGCGGGCAGGGAGGTAGTGCAACATCGGTAGAAATTGTTGTCTCTATAGCCTTTCTCGTCTCTGTCTGTCCTTTGCCATCGCTGTGAGGAATTGTCTATGCAGGTGAGAGATTGCACCTTTTACCGTATTTATTACTTAATTGAAAATAAAAGATGCATTCACTTTTTATTTTCAATTGTACATTTGACCGTACTTATTACTTAATTGAAAATAAAGAGTGCGTTCACTTTTTATTTTCAATTAATAATAAATAAAAAAGTGCATTCACTTTTTATTTTTAATTCATTAATAAATACGGTCAAAGTGCAATCTGTCACTGCATAGACATTGCCCTGCCGTGAATGCATGCATTTATGTATGTTATTATGTATGTTTTTATGCCTTTAATTATGTACATAGGTGCGTCTTGTCTAGGAGTTAGCCGGCTCCAGAAATTTTAGCTATTATTAATCTATGAAGCACGGTACGTATGGATGACTTGTTAGTGGGTAGAAATGAAGGCCAGAGAAATGAGTGTTCACGCGTAGAGATTGATCTACGGATAAAAGCTAATGGCAGCCATAGAATGGTAGGACGTGCTTTCACGTGTTCTGGTTCACTCACTTGTAATCAACTCAGTCTCTTGGAAGGAACGTAACAAACATTGACTCATGACTCCTATCAATTCAATTACTGAATCTACCAATTCAAGTTTTCAACTTGAACAAACTTCTGAGTGGTATATTGGCGTGTTGGAAACGGCGCTGGCTATGGAGCCCAGGAATGCACCCAGCATGGATGCCTTGCCTTCATCGATTTTCTCACCCCGTACAAACTCTGTCCAACCTCCCGTGCGAGCACTGCCAACTCTGTCCGTGTCAGAGTAGAGTATAAATTTAACATTTACTTATATTTTTATCTTTATTTTTTTATTAAATATATATTATATTTATTTTATTTCTTCATTTAGAACTTTCAATATTTAACTATAATTTTAAAATTATAAAAAAAAAATATTAATAAAAAATTTTATTTTAATGTAAAATATATATAAATACTTAGTATAAAAAATATTTAAATTTCAAAAAAATATTTTATTAAATTAATTTAAATATTAATTTTTTTAATATTTTTAATATAAATTGATACTATAAATTTTGATAAAAATAAGTTTTTATTTTTAATTTTTAAATTTGATTATGAAATATTTAAAACAAAATAAGATAGACAAGTAAAATAATTAAATTTAATATAAAATATTAAAATCTTGTATAAAGCTGCTATTAATTTAATTTAAATATGGATGTTAATGTATTTAATTTAATTTGATATTGTAAGTTTTGATAAAAAAAATTAATTTCTAAATTTTTAATTTGAAAGATAATAAATGAAGAAAGAATGTATTTAAGCATGTCATAACTAATTAACTCATTGCAATAGTAATAATAATGTAAACACTTGAATAAATATAATAGTTTAATATTGATATTCTATTTTTTAGATAGCCTAATGTTTAGGATGGACAAACTCATGCTCCAATTCAATATTATATCTTTGAATTGAAAGGAAATACATGAAGCTAAAAATCATTTACTTAATTGTATTAGTTATATGCTAAATCTATGCTTAATGTCTATATAAAGGTGTTAAGGAATTGAAATTATATGTTAAAGATTACCTTAGTTGGTAGTGCTAAGTATGGGTTTGTTGACTCTTTGGCCTCGCTTACTCAAGACATTGTTTATAGTGTAGTCCCTCCAAGAAAGGAGATAAGAAAAATATTACAAACTGAGCAAGTAAATATCAAGTGGATCATTGAAAAGTTGTTTTATAAGACTTGAAAGATGATGAGTTATCCTATTGTATTTAGTTGACATTTTTACTTAGTGTGTATAAGATTTATGCCTGTAAGGTTTAATTCTTCATCATATGACTATAATTTATGTCTAACATCTCTATTTTTACTATGCATTATTACAAAGTTATAGAGTAACTAGTTAAAATTAGAAATGACATAAGTAAAAGATTGACATATTTTGTAGATCACACAACATGTTAGATAAGAATATGAGATTTCAATATCATTTACACCAAGGTAATCTCCATTGTAATAGTTATCTAAATTTATGTTACGTAGATTTATATAATGAATAACTTTTTATCTTTTAAATTTGCAAAACAACATTTATTATCTATTAAAAAAAATAAAAAAATAAAAAAAATTGATAAACCTTAGAAAAGTTATCTTTACCAAACCAAAAGACATTAATAAAATTGAAGAATTTGATTAACAATTAGAAAACTACCAAACCAAAAGATTTTAACTTTATCTAAAGATTTTAACTTTATCTAAAGATTTTAACTTTATCTAAACTATTAAACACACCCTTTTACCATGTACTTCACCCATAAAATCAAATGCTTAACATAACAAGAAAGATCCAGTCTATTTCATAGTTAATGGAAATGACTAAAAGTGAGCCATGATCATCACAAAAGGGATAAATCAAAATATCACAAAAAAATTAAAAATGTTTAAATTTATTAAATACATCATCATCTCAATATTAATATTATAGTTATCTTAAACTCATCCATTTAAAGAGATATTAATATTAAACTATTATTTTTATTCAAGTATTTACATTATTAGTACTATTGCAATGAGTTAATTAGCTATGACATTCTTAAATGCATTCTTTGTTGATTTATTATCTTTCAAATTAAATATCCTAACTTGGTGGAATAGTATAAAGGAAAGCCCCACCATGTTTAATAAAATAAATAAAAACATTTTAAATATAAAAGTTCAACATTTATTTTAAAAAATAAGATTATATTTTATTTTTATTTTTTATTAAATATATATTATATTTGTTTTATTTTTTCGTATAATTTTTATATATATATAACTATAGTTTTAAAATTATTAAAAAAATAAAATAAAATTTAATAAAATTTAATAAAAATAGATTATACAAGATTTTAATATTTTATATTAAATTTAATTATTTTTACTTTCTATCTTATTTTATCTTAAATATTTCATAATCAAATTTAAAAATTAAAATTAAAAACTTATTTTTATCAACATTTATAGTATCAATTTATATTAAAAATATAAAAAAAATTAATATTTAAATTAATTTAATAAAAACATTATTTTTGAAAATTTAAATATTTTTTATATTAAGTATTTATATATATTTTACATTAAAATAAAATTTTAAATTTTTTTTTATAATTTTAAAATTATAGTTAAATATTGAAAGTTCTAAATGAAGAAATAAAATAAATATAATATATATTTAATAAAAAAAAAGATAAAAATATAATCTAGTCTTTTTAAATAAATGTTAAATTTATAATCTACTTTGACACGGACAGAGATGGCAGTGCTCGCACGGGAGTTTTGATAGAGTTTGTACAAGCTGAGAAAATCGATGAAGGCAGAGGCATCCAAGCATCCATGCCCATGCACCCATGCTGGGTGCATTCCTGGGGCTGGATAGCCAGCGTCGTTGGAAACGATAGATTTAACTTCTGAATGGTATATTTCCATATTTGACATGATCATCTCTGACTGTTCGAAGGAAACGACAGAGTTCTTTGTTGGAAATGTTATACAAATGTAGCTGCTCCACTCATTTCTTATCACTACCATTATTTATTCTCTCAAAGATTTTGACACCACTGCCGAAGGGCGGCAGAGTCATTGTAGTAGGCATTTATACGGTGTCAAGTTTGAATCTCCATATTTGAATTTCCACCTTCATCTCCACGGCAGTTTGACATGATCATCTCTGTCTGTTCGAAGGAAACGACAGAGTTCCTTGTTGGAAACATTATACAAATGTAGCTGCTTCACTCATTTCTTATCACTACCATTATTGATTCTCTCAAAGATTTTGACAGCCCGGCTTAAACATCACACACTAAGCGTTTGACCGCTTAGGTGGATGTTGTGGGGCCCTCTTCAACCATCCCCCTTCTGTTCGCTGTTTTCGTTTCCGTTAGTCACTCCCTGTGCAGTTACTTACATGGATTCCGGTAATCTGTTTAAATTTTTTCTCCCGCCCACATGAATGCTGGTAAATGTGTTTAAATCGTTTATGCCGCCCACCTGCACCGTTGAATTCTGCGCTGTACTCACACTAAACAGGTTTCCAACTCAGTTTTCATTCACCAGCATACAAGGATTATTCAAACATCACAGTTGGATATGCTTTGGTAGACATGCATGCGAAATATGGAAGCACATCAACTGTGTGACAGGATGCCTCAAAGAAATGTGGTCTCATGGAATGCTTTGATTGCAGGATATGCACAAAATGTGTTTGTTGAAACAGATTCAGAAACTTTCAATCAAATGTAACTCGCAGTGGAATGTTGGACTTCGCAGTCTTTGCCAGCATCCCCCCTACCTGTGCCACAATGGGAGCTTCAGAACGGAGCATGGGCATCCATCGCAAGATGAAGGAAAGATGTATCCGTAACTGCCCTGGTAGACACGTAGCCGCAACTGCCTTGGTAGACATGTATGCAAAATGGGGATGCATAGACAAGGCACGTGAACTGTTTGATAGAATGCCTCCAAAAAAATTGTTTTCATGGAATGCCTTGATAGCAGGGTATTCACAAAATCGATTTGTTGAAGAGGCTTCAGAAACTTTCAAGCAAATGCAATTAGCAGGTGTAATGCCAGACTCTACAAACTTTGTTAGCGTCCTTACAACCCGTGCCAAAATGGGAGCTTTGGAACAGCGTATGGACATCAAAGGATAGAGGAATTTTGTTAGATGTAGTAGTTGCAACCTCTCTTGTAGAGATGTATACGAAGTGTGGAAGTATACGCAAGGCATGCGAACTATTTGACAATGTGCCTCAAACAAATTTGGTTTCATTGAATGTCATGATTGTAGGATATGAACAAAATACATTTATTGAGAAAGATTTACAAACTAAATGAAATGAGTTAAACATTATAGATGGAAATGTTCTAATAGACATGTAAGAAAATGTGGAAGCATAGATAAAGGCACGTGAATTGTTTGACAAAATTCTTCAAAGAAATGTGGTCACATGGAATGAACTGTTTGTAGGATATACATAAAATGGATTTGATGAAGACGCTTTCAAAATGTTTGAATTAATGAAGTATTTGGGAATATATACTAAAGCTTTTTTGTGTTCTATATGCATGCAGCCATTCAAATTTATTGGAGGAGGGTTGTACACATTTCAATCACACAAGTAACCTTTATTGCATTACACCTACAATTGATCATTGTGTGCATGGTTGAGCTTCTTACCTATGTTGCGTATCATGAGGACACCCTAAACTTTATCATTAAGATGCCAATTAAATCTATGGTAGTTGTGTGGATGTGTTTTCTTGGTGCTTATAAATCACATACAAATATATGTTTAAGGGTTATTAAGACTTAAAAACAAAAATAGACTTTAATATTGCAAAGGAAGCTAGTTTGGAAGGATAGCTTTGATAGAGAAATTCTCATTAAGAGACTCTAAGACTTATTATAATTAATTCAAGCAACAACCTCCCATACTTAAATTATTTAAACTTTAGATCATTGAATCTTGCAAGGAGCCACAAGATAGTGGTTTCAATCTAGGAAATTAGAATTTACTTCAAATATTTTTGCCTATACATCCCTTGATTTATCCATGGAGTTTAATAGTTAGCTCTTACTAAATTTTGACCTATGTAAGCCTACACATTATTGGTAATTTAGGAGTGGCCTTTCTACCAAGAAGGTTTTAGAATAGGGAGTGCATGTAATATAACCTTGTACTTGATAATGCATTGAGACACATTTTATATATTTTTCATGCTTTTCCTTACAAGTCTTATTCAGAAACCATATTTCTATGATCACTTTCATAGTTCATGATTCATTGAAGTGCTTGATCTAATGTATTTTAAGTATTGAAAGTAATTTGAAAAAAAATATCAAATTCTTGTTCTTTAATATGGAATTACTCTAGCTATTTTTTTTCATGAAATTTAGTAGAACAATCGTGTGATTCTATTCACTTTGGAAGCTCATTAATGCTACTTAAAATGCACATCTACACTTACTTGGAAAGATAACATCCATCCTAATAATGTAGGATTATGTAATTCTTTTTCCTTATTAATAGCTTGCAAAGCTAGCTAGAAACAAGTTGTGCCTTGCATACACATGCTATTTTCCAAAATAAAAATAAAAATGATGAGTCCCTTTATTTATTTTCAAGCTTATTGATCAAATGTTCTTCTAGCTTGAAGTGTTCTAGTTTTCCTTGGTTCTTGATGAGTTGGTTACATCGTAAGATCTAAATTTTTGTGCTAGCTAGAATTTTTTTCCAATACACAAGGTATTAGTTTTGTGGTGTCAAGATTTGATTTGGGTTCTTAGATCCACCTCTTGTTTGTATTTCTTTCCTAGCTATTCTCTAAGTTAAATTATAGTTAGAATTCTTGAGCTAGTTAGAATTCTTTATTTTAGTGTTTGTGGAGACCTTTTATGCTATGTTACTATTTGTTCATACATTAGAAAAGTTTATGTTACTATTTCTTCATACATTAGAAAAGTTTCACTATTTGTTCATACATTAGAAAAGTTTCTAAGTGTTTAAACTCTCATAAAACCATTAAATAGTCTTATAAATAGCTTGGAAGTTGTTTTGGAGTATTTACAACCTTTGCAAACCCTCCTTGAAACCCTTTATTATCTTTCAAAATGACATTTTTTGTCAAGAATTTAAATTTAAAGAATAATAAGAAGGCAGTTTAGAATGAGGGTTTGAACAAGGATCATTAGATATATGGCCTACCTTGAATACACTATTAGATTCCCTTTGGTACATCACTAGTTACATTATATTTTCTCAATACTTTTGTGGCCAAAATTGATAGTTTAGTATGTGTTGCAAACTATCACCTAGCTATAATTGTCAAATAGGAGACACAACCCTTATAAAAGCTATACGAGGAGTTTTTTGGTGTCTAACACCGACTACAAGGTCTAACACGTGTGATCTATGATATCAAACTCCCCCTATGGTTGTTGAAAAGAGACAACTAGATTATTAATGTGTGTGTTTATGTTGGAATGTGGATTTTTTTTTTAAAACATCTTGTTTGGTTGGATTTTAATCTTAGGGTTAATTAATTGTAGTGGTTTACAACCTCATTCTGAATCTCAATGCTAAGGAAGCATCATACTTGTAAAAACCATTTATTTCTACATGCAAATCTTGATAAGTATATCCTAATATTTTAGGAAATCAAGATAAAATATGTTGTATCTATGCATAAATCTTCAACCATGAACATAGATAGAATTACAAGGGTTTTGTTTTTATAAAAATCCTAAAAAAATATCATTTTAGTATGGTAATTTGTTTTTTGACATGCATGCAAGTATAATCATGTAGGATCTAATAAATTTGACTTTCTTTGTGTAGTTGGAATGCTTATTTAAAGGTCAACATCATTGCTTAGATCTAAGAAACTCATTCAAGCCAAAAAGAAGCTTATTTCATATTAATCAACATTTCACCATTAGAGTGTAAGTATGGTTGTCGAGAGAAATAAAATTGTTTATCAGTTTTACATGAGTGTTCTATATAGTAAAGGTGGTTGTTTCCTTTGGTTGGTCAACATTCAACAATAATAAAAATTGAAAATAACCTTGACAAGTACTTTCACCAAACCCTAGATAGTGACTTATCTCTTCCTTACCAACTCTATGATTATAAAGGGAAGTGTAAAAAATCATTCCTCACAAGGGTAATAGTCTACTAATAAAGAAGAAAGATATGTCACAAAACCAAGTGGAATAGTCAAACACCATTTGAGAACAACCATGATGTTGACAATAAATGATATCTAGGGACTATTACTACAACAATAAGATAGTAAGTTAAACTAATAAATAATGCAACACAATAGAGCTTAGTTACTTAGCCCATAAATATACCATCAAAAATAATTCTTCACCTACAATAACACTATCAAGCATATGCACAAGATGTTATATAATGACTAATGGACTATAATCTTGTTTAGGCTATCCTAATAGCATCATGGGGGATATTACACTTATAGAATATTTTTTATGGTATCCATAGAGCTACTATTGACACTAGGAATTATCAAGAGGGAGTTAGAGACAACAAAGAAGAATGTAATTAAGTGGATTTTATGATGGAAAGACATAAAATACAGACATGCATTTCTTCTATAATTTATATGCCTCTTATGAACATGAGTTATAACTCTTTCATGGCATCCAGTAGGAGTACCAATGTTTCCATAAGATAAAAATCATACTAGGTTATTATCATAATTAGACAATACACTTATTTAATTTCCTATGTATTATCATTTTGCTATCATAGATAACAACAATATGACAAAAGGATACTCTTAGGAAATCATTAAAGCCATAAAAATTTAGGATTTTCACGGTTATTAAGGATACTATAAATCTTATAGGATGGTCATGTGCCTAGATAGTTTTATTAAATTTATCCTAATAAATAATAATAATAGGTTCTATGTAGGATTTTAGTAGGTACTAAATTATGATCATTTCCACCTTGTTGTAAGGCATCAATTAAAAGTTAGCCATGAAATAAGAGGATTATCTTAGCAAGGGTAAGAGTTTCATAAACACTAGTATCAAGACAAAGATTATTTCATTTAAAACTCTACTATTTCACTCTTATAGGATAGCAATAACCAATTGGCTAGTCCTATATATAACATAAGAGGCTATTCATGATAATTTATAGCTTAAAAATTTCATTCCATGTTACAAATATAGAGGAGATGGTCCCAAAATACATCTAGTATCACTAAGATAACCTTGCAATTAAATCAAAATATTTTCATGAATAACATAGACAATTGTCCTTGTTTGATTTTATTGAGTGTGAAGTTGTAAACTAACTATTTTTTTTCAATGATAAGGTCCTCGTCTTAGTAATGAAGGATGTCAAGGCATAGTAATCTTTATGATTATTATGTACCTTAGAGCATAGACTTGTAGCTCATTTTCCAATTCATTGCTATGAAACCACCTTGAAGAATGTTACAAGAAATGAAGGAAGTTGGGTTAGAAAATATTTTAGTACTACTATGGATCATCTTATCCCGATAAGGAAGTCCCTAGGTCACATGATATAATTGAAATCTATGAGGAAATCATGATAAAATTTTGAAGACTTATAAATGAGGACAATCACATGAGTGATGACAATCATGGTATTAGAAGGACAATTGAAGGACTTCATCCAACAAGTCTTAATGCCTTAGCCTTATGTAAAATACACAATGCATTATCTCAAGTCTATTATATAGCCGTAATCATAATAGACATAGTTAATCATGTGGTCACACCAATCATGGATGTCCTTGATCTTAGAAACATTATTATTGTATGATGTGTTATGTGGGTATTCTCAAGTCAAAAGCATCATGGTAACCAATAACATTCAATAAATATATAAATTTGTTACACTCCATTGTGTATCTACCAATTATTATTACTTTTTATGAATAAATATGTTTTTAATGCATGACTATGTTTCACAAAATTCCATTGAATGAATGAGATGAATGAATATGTATTATGAAGTGGTTGCTTTTTAGATGATTTATGATGCAAATGATAAATGATGAATATGATTTTCATGTTATCATCTAACTTTGTTTATGATGCAAAGCCCATGCACAACAAGCTTTGACTAAGTACTTTTAACACATGTTGGCTGAGAAATACCACAACTCTTGAGATGTGGCGTTCTGAAAAGGGATAAATTTGTTGAATGATGCACAATAGATCAGAGGGGAGGAAAGGTGGAAAATTTCTTAGCTATCTTTTAGATTTGAGACTCTCCTTTTTTGTATAAATAGGGGTCGATGGGCTCTTTTTTCTGTTGTTCATGATAGATGTTATCATAGTTGTTCATTGTGTTCATTTGCTATTCATTTGTGGTTGTAATTGCTATCCATTGTTCTTTTTGATGAGTTAATTATGTGAGTATTGTGAGATTGAGAGTAATTATTTGTGAGTTAGAGGAGCAATATTATTGAGAGTAAGAGCATATTGATTGGATAGATTGGGATAGGTTGAGTTGAAGAAGGCAACAAGTTGAATTTTGGCATTGATCTAGAGTTGGAAATTCTTTGTGGGAGCTTTATATTTCTAGGCATGCTTAGTTATTTTATCCCTTACTCTTTTGTATGTTGAATCTATGTATTTTGTTGATTAATTGTAAGTGCTTGTGCAAGTTATTGATTATTTATCATAAATGTTGAATCAAGCTTGTGTAGATAGCTAAATTGGATATAAGTTGTTGTGTGTATCTTATTATTATGATACATATATATAGCTATTATGATTGTCATGATTGTATGATCTAATTATGAAAAACTATCTAGAAGGTATATATATGATACCTAGTTTATTGTATGCTACTTATATGCTTGCATGAATTATGATGATAGTAATGCAAAGGGAATAATATCATGTTAGATGTATTATGTCATCATTGATAGGATAAGATGACGTGTAAACCATGTTGGTAGTTTATCCTTGAGTGGTTATTCATGTTTCCTTGGAATTAGGAAGTCAACTTATTCCTTGGGTTAGGATAAACCAGAGGTTGGGATTAACCTATTTGGTCAATTAGATCAACTAAGTGTGACATCAATTTTTGGAATGGAATCTTGTTATTTTTATTGAGGTCAAACCAAGTCAATGTTGATGTTTATGGCAGTGTCAGACTTCACTTCTAGCCGATCTCCTTACATTATGGAATAAATTAAATCATAGTCATTGGCTATTTAATTTATAGAAGATTTTGGTTTGTTCAAGAGGAACGTCTTTTATATTAAATAATGATTAGTTATTATTTAAGACTCAAATTTATGAGGAGGCACATATTTCTTAAAGGTCGACTTCATGTTTATTGTAAGCATGTCTTTCAAGGAGGGATGACTTATGTTTTGAAGAGTCACATCCTCTACTCTCAACTTGTATATATGATAGATGGAATTTCATTGTAAAGCATTCATTTTCAGTTTGTATTTCATCACAAGTTCGATATATTCAAGTGTGAGTTTGTATTCAAGTGAAAATCGATTCATTGATAGAAGGCTGTGTATTATCACTGATATTTACATCTTTGTATTGTTGTGATTGCATCAGTCTATGGTGCATTTTGTTAGGCCTCATTATCGACCCTCATTGTAAAGGAGTTTCTTTTGAGATTCAATAATATAAGAGATATTATTGGTTGGGTTTTTCTCGCTCAAGAGGAGGGTTTTCCTAGGGTATTTGTTGTGTCTTTGTGTTGAATTTTTGAATTAAATTATGTGCATTAATCTGATCACTAAATTTAAGGATTCTCAATTAATTGGTGTTAGACATGAAAGCCTATATGGGCTATGTACATGTCCTCTACAGGCATTAGTTCATGATTCTTCAAGGTTATGTGATCTTTGGCATTGAAAGATTGGCTCACCTACACTTCCGAGCCTTACCTATCATGGAGAAGATGGTCATGGGACTTCCAAAGTTCAATCAGGAGCAAGAAGGAACTTGCAAAGATGTTCCATGGGTAAGAATTCAAAAGCTCCTTTCCATAGTATAGAAAGTAGATCTAAGTGTATTTTAGACCTTATTCATTCTTATTTATGTGGACCTATGTATGTTCCTTCTTCGAGTGGTTACTTGTATTATGTTATTTAAAATTGATGATCACTCTAGAAAGACTTGGATTTATTTTTTGAAAACTAAAGAGTCTGAGGAAGTGTTAGAAAGGTTCAAGGAGTTCAAAGATCTAGTAGAGAATCTTTCTTGTAAAAGAATCAAGATCCTTAGATTTGATAATGGAGGATAATACACCTCTAGTAGCTTTCAAAATTTATGTGTTGATGTTGGGATTATGAGAGAGTTTTGTGTTCCCTATAATCCTCAACAAAATGGTGTTGTAGAGAGAAAGAATAGGATGATTGTGGAAGCAACAAAATCCATGATTCATAACTAGGATCTGCAAACCTTCTTATGGGCAGAAGCTTCTAGAACTGTAATATATGTTTAGAATAGAAGTCCTCACAAGGTCTTGGAGAATATGACTCAAGAAGAAGCCTGAGGTTAGTCATTCGAGGATCTTTGGATGTCCTGTCTATGTTCACGTTCCAAAAGAAAAGAGAACTAAGCTGGAGCCTTCTAGAAAGAAGGGAATATTTGTGGGCTACAGTGAGACCTCAAAAGCCTATAGGATATATGTTCCAGGTCATAAATTGATTGAAATTAGTAGAGATGTCACAATTGAGGAAGATGTTGCATTTAGAAGATCCAAGGGAACTCATGTGGAGATTGACTATGATGAGTCTCCTTAGGATATGGAAGTTGACCATACTCCTGACATTCAGAGGGAGACTTCAAAACTGAAGGAAGATGTTGATCCATTTGAGCCCTTGGAACCTACTGATGGGCCTACCAATATAGTGATTAGAAGAAAGAGACCTCTTTGGGCTAGGAAAACTATGCAAGAGGCTGAAAGGTTCACAGCTCCTAAAATTACATTCAGAGAAAGTAAAAGGCCACATAAGTTCTCGAGTTATGTTGCCTTGATGAGTCATATTATTGAGTCTGAGCCTTCTAGTGTGGAGGAAGCTTCCAGTCAATGGGTTTGGAAAGATGCTATGTCAAAGGAGTACTAGTCAATTCTCAAGAATGATGTTTGGGACATGGTTCCTAGACCCAAAGGAAAATCTGTGGTATCTTCGAAATGGCTCTTCAATATCAAGCATGCAGCTAATGGGAGCATAGATAAGTACAAGGAAATATTTGTGGCTTAAGGGTTCTCACAGAAAGAGGGATTTGATTATGAAGAAACATTTTCTCCTATTGCTCACTACACTTATGTTAGGACCATCATTGCCATAGCTACATCTAAAGGATGGAAGATTCATCAAATGGATGTGAAGAAATTTTTTCTAAATGGTGTGATAGAGGAAGAAGTTTATATCGAGCAACCTGATGGGTTTGAGGTACATGGGAAAGAGTCTCGTGTTTGCAAGTTGAAGAAGGCCTTGTATGGTCTTAAGCAGGCTCCTTGTGCATGGTACAAAAGAATTGATCGTTACCTATCAAGTTTGGGCTTCTTGAAGAATGATACTGACTCTATCCTGTACTTTAAGGTAATTGATGGTGAAGCTTTGATTTTGGTCTTATATGTTGATGATTTAATTCTTACTAGAGAAGAGCAGTTAATCATCAAATGTAAGAAAAAGTTGGCCTCTAAGTTTGAGATGAAAGACCTTGGGCTTATGCGTTACTTCCTTGGCTTAGAATTATGGCAGAAACTAGATGAGATGATTCTAAGTCAAGGGACTTGTACATCATTGATGTACTTAAGAGGTTTGGTATGATGGATTGAAAATCCATGTCTACACCTATGGAGACCAACCTACATAAATTAAAGGAGGCTGCAGCTAGTTCAGACTTGGTGGATCGTACTATGTACAAACAACTGATTGGGTCCTTGATGTATCTAGTTAACACTAGACCAAATATTTGTTATGTTGTGAATAAACTTAGTCAGTTCATGTGTGAACCGAGACAGATACATCTTGTTGTAGCTAAACATATCCTGAGATACTTGTGTGGCACAGTTGGATATGGGTTGAGATATTCTTTAGATGCTGACTTGGAGTTGTATGGTTATACTGATTATGATTGGGCATGTAGTGTCACATATCAGAAGAGCACCTTTGGATGTTGCTTTAGTTTGGGATCTGCTATGATTTCCTGGTGCACCAAGAAGTAGTCATCTGTAGCATTGAGTATAGTAGAGGCATAATATATTGCAGCTTTTATGGCAGCTCGGGAAGTAGTGTGGCTTCATAAGCTCCTTACAAGATTGTTTGGACAATCAATGGATCCTAATATCATTCATTGTGATAGCCAGAGTTGTGTGAAGCTTTCTGTCAATCCTGTGTTTCATGACAGAACCAAGCATGTTGAGATAAAATACCACTATATCAGAGATATGGTATTGAGGAAGGCTATACAGTTGAGGTATATCAGCATTGATGAGCAAACGACAGACATTCTCATGAAGCCTCTCTCCAGAATAAAGTTTGTGTACTTTCGAGATAAGCTTGGTATGGTGGAGAATCCAACCTTAACTGAGAAAGAGTCTCAGTATTAGTGATATCATGTAATGAATTCTTCTTTGTGAGAGAATTGTGAGGTGAAATCCCTTGAGTAATGAGTTCTTCTCTATGAGAGAAGTTCGAGGTGAAAACCCTTGACTAATGAGTTCTTCTTAGTAAGAGAAATTTGAGATGAAATCCCTTGATTCCACCCTCTGAGAGAGTCATGGTGGATGTCATGTGTGTGACTCCATGACAACATCACGTGAGAGAATCTGTGATGGTTTTTTTGTACTTGTGTTTCACCCTCTGGGAGAACCATGGTGAAAAGTCATGTTGAGGTGACAACATCATGCAAGTGATGAACACTTGTACATAGCATATATGGTTGTAGCCATTATGGTTGATATCATGTTGAGGTGATATTTGATATCACGATGAGATGATATTCTTCCTTTCCACATTTGGTTGTAGCCATTGTGGTAGACATCACATTGACATAATATGTCTTGTGCAACTGGAAGTATCCTCCCTAGTTGAGAGGGAGTGTTGATGTTTATGGCAGCGTCGGTCTTCACTTCTAGCTGATCTCCTTACATAATTATGGAATAAATTAAATCATAGTCGTTGGCTATTTAATTTATAGAATATTGTGATTTGTTCAAGAGGCGCATCTTTTATATTAAATAATGATTAGTTATTATTTGAGACTTGAATTTATGAGGAGGCACGTATTTCTTAAAGGTCGAATTCATGTTTATTGTAAACACGTCTTTTCAAGGAGGGCCAAATTATGTTTTGAAGAGTCGCATCCTCTACTCTCAACTTGTATATATGATCGATGTCATTTCATTGTAAAGCATTCATTTTCAATTCGTAGTTCATCACAAGTTCAATATATTCAAGTGCGAGTTTG
Organism: Sequoia sempervirens; assembly: GCA_007258455.2. Lineage (NCBI taxonomy): Eukaryota > Viridiplantae > Streptophyta > Pinopsida > Cupressales > Cupressaceae > Sequoia > Sequoia sempervirens. The sequence continues at coordinate 312,024,983 of VDFB02193867.1, forward strand.
TATTCAAGTGCAGATTGATTCATTGATAGAAGGTTGTGTATTATCACTGAGATTTACATATTTGTATTGTTGTGATTGCGTCAATCTGTGGTGCATTTTGTTAGGCCTCATTATCGGCCCTCATTGTAAAGGAGTTTCTTTTGAGATTCAATAATATAAGAGATATTATTGGCTGGGTTTTTCTCCCTCAAGAGGAGGGTTTTCCTAGGGTATCTATTGTTTCTTTGTGTTGAATTTTTGAATTAAATTTTGTGCATTAATCTGATCACTAAATTTAACAGTCAAGAGCTAATTATGGTCAATAGAGTTTTCAGAGCTTGGCATGAGGTATTTGTATCAAACGTATGTTTGGTTTATTGATTTATGTGCATTAAATGATTTTCTTCAAAGTGTAAGTGTGTTATGTGGTAAGTATATGGTAGCAGTGTATATCCTCACCATTATCTCATGAATGGACAATCAGACTATGGATATACTTTAGAAGGTGGACTTCACTAAGTATTATTTATGATGGATTGTGAGATGAGGTAATGTTTAAAAAAAGCTTCGAAGTTGGGACATATATGAATGTCATAGCTTTCCATTTAATGATTCATTAAAGGGGTAGTGCTTTTGGAATTCAATTGTTTCTCTTGTTGAGCATGGATGATGATGGACATGCTTTTTTGTTGGGCTGAGAGCTTTTGCAAACATATTCATCATGTCTCGAAATACCTTTTCTTGGAAATTTTGCTAATTTGTCTCTATATTGTGACCTTGTTGGCGAGGTTGTGGATTGACACAAGGGGTCTTGTTTCTTTATAGTCATTTTAAATATTTTTCTTGGTATGTAAGGTTAGGTGGTTAAACCATGATATCTTCAAGGGGCACAAATCCTACTTTGTGTGTCAGGTATGTATCCCCTTGTTATAATATGAATTTTTTTTTCTAAAAGTATTAACTAGTAAATCCATCATAAAGAATTAAAAGAGTTAAAGGTGGATCTTATGTTGGGGGATCTTATGGTCATATTCCCTTTGGTATATATCAAATAACTATGCTTAAAATGATTCGAGAGAAATCCTTGTGAAAACATGACCTACTTTCTATAGGGATTAACGTTCTCAAATTGGCATTTCGTGAGCAAATTTGTCTAATGTATTCAGGCACTAGACTTGTTTGAAATTTTGAATATCTAAATTTTTGTTTTTAAATTAATAAATTCTTCCTATAATAAAATATTTGAAGTGCAAAAGCATTACTTTTATTGCATATGCATAAATAAACTTTGGAATGTATAGATGTTTATATGCAGAAATATACATCACTTACTACTAGGTAAATATGAATGTCTTCTTTAACAATCATGGTAATGTAAATGGTCTCCATCATGCTCATTCCTTTTTATTTTATGGACCTTGTAAAATTTAGAATGGATTGTTCCATATAGAAATTTTTTATAATATGCATACTTTATTTATCAAGTTGGAGAAACTTTGGTGGATTTAATTGTAGATGAAAATCATGAGACTTTAGTAAGTTGGGGACAAATATAGGGGTCCTCCACAGAGTCCTAGGAATTTGGTTTGCAATCTAGAGAGTCTCTGAATAGCATAGAAAATAGGGAAAAGGTATTGTCTACTCCTACAGTTTGTCATATGGCAAAGGAATTTGGCATCAATTTAGAGGCTATCCCTGGTATATTGAGTGTATAACATCATTTACTTAATAGGCTAACAATTGAAATTAAGGGCTTGACAATGGTACTAATTCACGAAAAATCTAACATTTTAATGTATAAATCTAAATGTAATATATGGATTCCATCCTCTTAAAGTTAGTGTAAGCAAATACATAATTAATTTGAAGCTATCACTTCTCTATTGAAACCTTTGTTGCACACACAACATCATTACTAAATGACCTGCCAATTTACCTCATGTACTTTGTACCAAAAAATATAACAAACATTTTTCTAAATAACCTTCCAAAAAATATATTTTACCAATTGTATAATAATTTGTCACATGATGTAAAATCATGATTTTTTAAATTTTATTTATATTCTATATATACTTTTGAATTAAAAAATATTTTATCATTATCATTTTTTTAAAACAATATTTTTAGTGTATCTTTATTATTTTGTATACTAAATAAAATCTTTTCATGGTTTCTTTAAATTAGATAATTAAGTTTAATATATATTGTATAGAGATTTTTGATTAGTTCAATATATATTGTATAGATATTTTGATTATTTTTAATAAAATATTTTATTTATTATTGGTTTTTAAATTGTTAATAAAAATTATTAATTATTATTTAACTATATATCATAAATAAATTCTTCTCAAACATATATTTCTCATCATAAATATATTTTACCAATTGTATAATAATTTTTCACATGATGTAAAGTCATGATTTTTTAAATTTTATTTATATTCTATATATACTTTTGAATTAAAAAATATTTTATCAATTTTTAAAATAATATTTTTAGTGTATCTTTATTATTTTGTATACTAAATAAAATATTTTAATGGTTTCTTTAAAATAGATAATTAAGTTTAATATATATTGTATAGATATTTTTGATTATTTTTAATAAATTATTTTATTTATTATTAATTTTAAAATTGTTAATAAAAAGTATTAATTATTATTTAACTATATATCATAAATAAATTATTCTGAAACATATATTTCTCATCATAAATTAATTAATTATTACAAAAAAAATTATGCACAACCCAGTAACCCATACCTTAGATACTTGGGACGAAATTATTACAAAATATTATTTTTATACAAAATATATAATATAATATAAATTTTTAATTATCATATATAATATAATAAAATATATTTTATATTTCCTTATATTTCTTATATACATTAAATTATATTATATGTCATAAGTAAATTCTTGTAGAAACATATATTTTTAATCCTAAATTAATTATCAATAATTAATATATATTATTATATTTATATTATATTATAAAATCATATAATATTATATTCTTATAGCCGCATATCTAAATATAATTCTCAAATAAAAAAATTCAAATAATATAAAATATAATATTTGTGCTTAATAAATATAAATCCAGCAAATAAAAAAAATGGAAGATACAATTGCAAATAAATAAAAAAATGAGACTGCATGGAAGTCTAGGGTGAATTTTCCTGCACGGAAGTCTAGGGCGTATGGAACATGACTGACGAGGTCGGGCAGTTACAGACGAGGAAGGGCAGTTACGGCACTGACACAGCAGGTATGTCAGGGTAGAACGGCACTGTCTATGCGGGTATGTCAGTGGATGGGCATCGATGCCATGCTGTGCAAATTGATGCCATGCTGTGCAAATTGTCACCCCTATAGACATTGCCCCAAAACAGCATGGGGTATGGGATGCTGATGTCTCTGCATTGCATACCTGACCATCCGTGCAAGCCAGCTGTGTGTTGCAGTGTCAGGAACTTTTTATTTTTAATGATTTTATATTCTTCTTTTTAGCTATTTAGTTTTAAGTTTCCAAATTAGATGTGTATATAATTTTTTATTTTAGATTTATGTTTTTTTTTGAAGTATAGACTAATATAATTTTTAAATATATTATAGATTATGCATTAAAAATATAATGCAATAAATATATATAATATTTTTATATAAATATACGATATATTATATTAGAATATATTATAGATTGATATAATAATATTATAAATTAAATAATTATGTATTTTAATATAATGTTTATAAATTATATATTATTAGAATATTATGTTTATTTTGTAAATATATTATAGAAAATGTAATGTTATTTATTAAAAACATAATGTAATAAATATAATATAAAAAGAAAAACCTAAATTTATATATAACATTACATATTCCATAATATATTTAAGTTTTTTTTACAATATATATTTATTACATTATTTTATTAGAAAAAAACCTAAAATATATGTAATATTTTTATATAAATATAAATATAGAAAAACCTAAATATATAAATATAAATAGAAAAAAACCTAAATATATAAATATAAATATTAAAAACCTAAATTTATAAATATATTTTAAATATATAATTGTACAAATATGACCACTCTTTTTTATATAAATATAAATAGAAAAAAATCTAAATATATAAATATAAAAAACTTAAATTTATAAATATATTTTAAATATATAATTTTACAATATATTTATTACATTATTTTATTAGAAAAAAACCTAAAATATATGTTATATTTTTATAGAAATATAAATATAAAAAAACCTAAATACATAAATATAAATAGAAAAAAACCTAAATATATAAATATAGTTTAAATATAAATATTAAACTTAAATTTATAAATATAGAATTTAACCATTCCATTATTTCAAGTTCATTTTCATTTGTATACTATTTCCATTTAAATTTTCTCATCTCTTTCTTTTATAAATTATAAACACATTTTCCTATTTGAATGAGTATATCTAAAAAAAAACAAGCATATCCATACAATTATTTGCGTACCTAAAGTAAAATAGCTAGGTATCACTATATTACTGTCTCTTTATTTTCCTATCTTTGATTTTGTGGACGTCATTAAAATCTTTCATTCATTAATTTCTTTTCCTATCTATGCTTAATGGAATACAGAAAGCGACAGTCACATGGGCAACGTCTATCCAGCCCCAGGAATGCACTGGGGCATCATGCATGATCCATGGATAGCCGTTGTCAACGTCATATGTACGTAGCGTCTTTTTTCAGGTGGGACTTCGGAAACTGTGCAGATTGTACCGTTATTTTTACTAGTGTCGAACATTGTTATCTCTGCGTGCATATTTCCTGTTTAAATTGTAGATGACGGCACTGATCCCTGCTTATTTCTCTTCTCTAAATTTCATTATAATGTGTTTAGGTTATTTAATTTGATTGATTTCTTTTTTTAAATTATTATTTTTTAAATAATAAAATACAATCACTATATTATAATTTTTAGAAATGTTTAATTGAATTTAACCTTTTACTATATAAGTCTAATTATAATAGTTTTATATTACTATTATAATTAATGTTTAATATATTATTATTAAAAAAATACAATTTATTATATATAATACATAAATATTCAAATATATTATATTTTAACTCATTTTATCTAGAATATTTTTTTAATTCAACATATTTAGATATTTTTTACTTGCTAAATGAGTACTAAGATGATGATATTTAATTGATTTTTAATTTTGTACTTATTTTGAATGGTAGAGGATTATAATAGTTTTATTAATGTTGTTGATATCATTCATTTATGGACTTGGCACATGCTTTTATTTTTCATTTTCTACCCCCAATAAAATATGGACCTAATGATAACTTTTCAAGATTAATCTTTTGATGCTTGTTCATCTACTATCTCTATAGATTATCAAACCTCTTTTACATATTTTTTCCAAAAAATTAAAGTAATTAATGTACATTATTAAACTTTAATTATATAGATTATAGAGGTATTTATAATTGAAAAATACATTTATGTTAGTTAGAACTAAAAATAATGTAGAATATATTGTGTAGATATATGTATAATAGAATAAAGGTATATATGCTTCATGTGATATAAAAATAATTCTTTTAAATTTATTTATTTATTTATTTCATATATAAATCAATTAAATATTTAAAAATTATTTCACTTCATTTTATAATTTTTTTTTATTATATACAATGCATAAATTTTAATCTTTTAAATTATTTTATTTTATTTAAAGAATATTTTTATTTATTTACAAGTTATTTTATTTTTATTATTTTATATTAATTTAAAGAACTATTTTTGTTTATATTATTTTATTTATTGTTTTAGTTTTAGTTCTTAGGTAAATGTTAAAACCATAATATCTAGTTTTAGAAAAATATGTAAAAGAGGTTTAATATTTTTCACTGTCTCTTATATATTTTAAAAAAAAAAGTGTATGAAGATTATTTATTTCATTTTTACAAACAATAAAATAAAATCATTATATTATAATTTTTGTACCATTCAAAATAATAATATAGAAATATTTAATTGAATTTAACCTTTTTCTTTATAAGTCTAACTATAATAGTTTTATATTCCTATTATAATTAATGTTTAATATATGACTATTATACTAAGTATAATAAGATTTTATAGCTATTCAATCACTAATATTCTAATCAAATTTAGTGATTGAATATTATAAAATCTTTATCAAATTTCAAAGGAAAAATATTAATTCAAGAAAATCAAAACATAATGATTAAAAAAATGAAAAATATAATTGTATTTATTTTTAAAATATTTAAAATGTATTTATTATATATTATATTTATATAATGTCAATTTAATTTTTAATATTATATATATATATATATATTTTTTATATTAGAAATTACCAAATAAAAATATAATGTTATATATAACCAATATAAAAGATATATTATACACATAAAAAAATATAAAATATGTATTGTTATTTTAAAAATTAAATTTACATTATATAAAAAATTAAAAATTAAATAGAAAAATGTATATATATTTTTTAATTTTTAATTTTTTAAATATATATTTTTAATTTTTTTAATATATTTATTAATTTTTTTCAAATATATTATATATGGGTAAGTGCACCAAGATGGTCACACTTTTGTGGCCAAAAAAGAAAAGAAAAGCTCAAAACGCGTAACGCGAACGCGTTTTGAGCTTTTTTTAGCAAAAAAAAAAGCAAACTCAAAATCAAGAGCAATTGGATTTCTTCACAAAATATGGCGCCACGAAGACGAAAAGATGCAAGAGGTAAGTATTGTTTGGTATTTGTTTCGAATTTGTTAGTTTTAAATTGATTTTTGTTTTAGTTTAGAAATGAATGCTTTTTTTTTAATTTGTAGGAAATCGTCAACAAGAGGAGGAAAATCCTCAACCAAATCAACCTCAACCACAAAATCAACCTCCCCCACCATTCTCTCAATACCCTCCTGGCACTCAAGAAAATTTGAGGAGTGAAATTGAAAACAATAGAAAAGAAGTTGAGGATCTTATTAGTAGGTTGAGTGATCAAAATTCTTCAACTATAGAAAGGATACATCTAGCAGATTCATTGAAGGATTTGTTAAAAAATGTGGATGCAATTACCCAACAAATATTTGGATGGAAAAATAGGAGGCAAACATCGAGGGCAAAGGTTATGCATAAATTATCATAAGCAATTTGGGTAAAGATTACTAA
>VDFB02193867.1:312032321-312120652 GCA_007258455.2 Sequoia sempervirens
CAACAAATTTTCACATAATCGGGTTCGTGCTCACCATCAAGATTGCATCTGGTTCAATATCAAGAAAATTGAAGACATGGGTAATGTTAGGTTCTTTATTAGTTTTCCAACGATGTAATTTTTTTCACTTTCTAACAATGTTAAACTTTTCATCCATAATTTCTTTTGATTGTATGTCAGTTTTTCTTCAAAAAGCAGTGTTTGGTATTTTTTTCGCTATAAATTAACCGTTCATCGAAATTTGAAATAAATTATATTTTTAGAAACTAGACTCCATTCTACAATTTAGAAAAAATAAAATTTTAGAAAAATCTTTTAGTTTCAAAAAATTTGAGGGGGAGCACGGCCAAAATTCTGCTTTTTAGGAAGTACCCACTTAGAAAATTAATAAAAAATCAAATATTCATTAAAAAATTATCAGAAAATATCCAGTCCTTACTACATACTGTTATCTAACTTCTGATCGGAGCGATTTTAAAAATACTAAAAAAAAAGTCCACCGTGCTCGGGTCACACAAGAGTTGCTATGTTATGTTTTTTTGACAGAAACAATAGCAATTTGTGTGTGTCCCTCTTTTGAACCCCTTAATCTCAACCATTTTCAAAATAAATTAGTAGTTTAGAAAGTAGGCTCGGAGCACTGCGGTCCTTGTTTTTGTTCCATAAAATTTTTTTGAGTGTAGCTATCCTCAATTTCACGTCCAAGGTTAGTATTTCCTGATAAAAGTGGCCACTTAAGCCCCTTTTTTGGGAACCATCTTGGTGCACTTACCCATATATACAAAATTACATAATCAATAATTTATGTTCTTCAAATTGTATTTATTGTATTTTGGATAATAGATTTTGGTCAATATATTTAATAATGTTAATATTGGTGAGAAACTAATATTTAGTTTTAATTAAAAACCTTACCTTATAATGACGTTAGTAAAAAATGTTTCTTTATATTATTTAGGTTGATTGAATCAAATAATACACAACACTTTTCTTGAATTTATTAAATAAATGTACACACAACATTTTTCTTGATGTTATTTAAGTTGAAATTTTTATTTAATGTAAGAATATTTAAATATTTAAGATAAAATAAGATAGAAAATAAAAATAACTAATTAACCCATTGCAATAGTACTTCAACACTTGAATAAATATAATAATTTAATATTAATACATTTTATTTATTTATTATCTAAAGAGATATCAATATTTTAATGTATTCAACTATAAAAATATATTAATTTTTTTTTAATGTATTCAACTATCAAAATGTGATTTTAAAAAAAATTAACATTTTATTCAAAGAATTTATATTAAAAAAAGTTTAAAATTTAAAGATTTACTTAAAATTTTATAGTATAAATATTTTAAATTTTGTTTTAAAAATTTGAACATCATAATTGTTTAATGTTATTAGATTTCCACAATCCATAAAAATATTAATAGTTGTTTTTGGATCACAAAGTGTGATTCAAAACGTTGATTCAAAAAGCTTACACACAATCGAATAGAAACAACTATTAGTACATCATAATTGTTTTCATAATCAAATTTAAAAATTATTACAAACAAACTTATTTTTATGAAAATTTTAATATTTAAATTAATTTATTAATTTTTTTTTAAAATTAAATAATTTTTATATTAAATATTTATATATTTTACATTAAAATAAAATTTAAATTTTTATTAATATTTTAAATACTTTTATAATTTTAAAATTCCAAATAAATATTGAAATGAAAAAATAAAATAAAATATAATCTTAGTTTATTTAAAATAAATGTTGCACTCCTCGTTTATTCCCATACATTACTAAAAACTTCCTAAGGTCAATAGGGAATAACCTGCAATTAATAAACACAGACAGTTTGTACAGTTTTCACGGAAAGAGAGAAACGTGTAAATGAATGGCATCCATGCCCATGCATCCATGCTGGGTGCATTCTCGGGGCTAGATAGCCACTGCCGTCACATGGGGCGGTGGAATACCTTGTCAGGAAGGATGGTCCACGTGATTTGCATGTAAGAGAGGCAACATCAGAAATGACATAAAAATAGTACTACAGTCTGCCAGAATCCATACGTCGCTACATAAAAGAACGAAGCATACGTCAAATATGAATTAATGCAAAGTGATATTGAGATAAGGCTGATCATCACGGATCACATGGGTCGGCGCGCTGCCTTATCAGTTGGCACTATTAAATGGTACGTTTCTGTCAGTAGCAGTGTACACATCCAAAAGTCTGATGTAAGAAATGACATAAAAATAGTACTACGTTCTAAAAGAATCTGTACGTCACCACAGCCTTGACTGTGCTCGCAATAATAGAGGTTTACACTCGGAGGCAAATTTTTTCATACTTAAGCGCCAAACTATGTCCGTCCACAATACATAGAACGATATATACAAACTGTAAAGCAAAAGATTGCCGAGAGTCATAACCGACGTTCAAAACCAATAGTCTTTTTATTAAAGTCCTTTTTATATTAAAAAAGACTTCAGATAAAAATGGGAAGATTCTTTTCTTTTTTTTATATATAGGTCTATTGATCAAAGTTGAAAGAATTACAGAGAGAATAAATAACAATCCATAAGAAGATTATGAAGGAAAATAACATTAAAAAATTTATGAACAAGAAGCAAACAACTAACAAAATGAACCAACTTCCTAATCTTCTAGATGCCCTTGCATCAATGGCAATATTATGCATTCTCCAATCTTCAATCTTAAGACATGACAATATTGCGCATTCTCCAATCTCCCAGATGCCCTTGCATCAATGATAAAACTGACTAGTATCATTGGCACTCTTTTGACATTAAGGACAATACTCTCGTGACATCAATGCCAACATATGTCCAACATATAGCTGTACAAAGGTCCTAGTTATTTAATTTCATCCCTTTGTTCTTTTTTGTTATGCAATTCTATCACATAATATAGAATTTGCCTTTATTAATAGATGGCCCCAAAGACCCTTGATTCACAACTTCCAAATAAACAACGTAAAAGTCTTCCTTAATATGTTGTTAGAAATTTTGGTAAAATTCAATTTGTAACAATCAATCCCTAGACTTTTGTTAAGAGCCATAGAAAATCATGTTCCAAATCCTCAATAGAAAGGCCTTGGTCAAGAAATTGACTATATTCTTAGTCCACCTTTCTGGATATGATTCCTTTTATGATATCTTCTAGTATCAATTGGGCATATTTCCAATGAGATTCTTCTCGAAAAAGATTCTTATAAAATCTTGAAACATATCTTTGATCTCTTTTGGGTTCATATAAATCCTTCCATTCTCATCTTGTATTGATCCAATATGCTCCTTTTTACTTTTATATTTTAAGTAGTTAAAGAAATACTTAGAGCCTTTATTACCCTCTTTAAATTAATGTAATCTAGCCCTAATCTTGGATCTTTGTCCCATGTACATATCAAGTTTGTAAAGTTGTGTTTCAATAGTGGCTATGGAAGTTTGAATAGTAATATTTTCTAGAGTCAAATTAAGCATTTTCCTATTTAGCTCAGCTTTCCTTGTAGAGGTTTTTCTTTATGGCTTTGTTGCCATGCTAGTCTCTTACCAAAAGATTGTAAGAAATCAACACATTGAGAAATAGCCACCTCTGACCATTTCCTATAGAATTCCTCATATTTTGGCTTGGGTATGGGATTCTAAAATACCAACAAAAACATCAACACAAGAAGGAATCTTAAAGAAAATTAGTTTGAGTTATCTATGTCTGCCATATTTAAAGAATGTTTTTTTTGGTAAAAGGCATTATGCTTGAAATATTATTAATAATATGAAAGTATTGACATTACATGGATAATACATAGTAGCTTACTATATAGAAGTGTCCTAGGGGCTAAGGTAAAATACCCCATAAACTAGTTAATCTTTGTGTGGAGGCTAAGAAAAAATGCCTCATGGAATAGAAAATACAAAAAAAAACAAGGATGAGCAACTAACAGAAAGATAACAAAAGTTGCCAAAGAGGCAACACAAGACTTTCAAAACCCCCCTTCAATAAGAATGGAGGGGAATTTGATGAAGAGAATACTCAAATTTAAGAGGGAATCTCTTACGCTACATCTATCATTATATAGATAGATATGAAGATACATATACATAGATACATTGAACTAGACATGTAGATACATTTATAGATCAATATATAAATAGATAGATAGAGAGTTACATAGATCATTATATAGATATATTTAAATATACATATATATAGATACACCAAACTGTGTGTGTGTAGGTGTATGTATGTATGTTTTATTTTTTAGTCAAATATATATATATTTCATTATATAGATAGATATAAAGATACATATACATGGATACATTGAACTACATATATATAGATTGTGATATATAGATATATAGACATTTAGATGTACACACACACAAATATATATATATATATATATATATATATATATATATATATATATATATATATATATATATATATATAGAAAGACAAATAGATATGTAGATTGATATATAAACATATAGATATATAGATATATTTATATGCATGTGTGTTTAGATGTATGTATGTATGTTCCATTCTCACTCAGATAGATAGATATATAGATCATTATATAGATAGATATAAATAAACATATACATAGATACATCGAAATATATATATATATATATATATATATATATATATATATATATATATATATATATATATATATATATATATATATATATATATATATATATATATATATGATATATAGACATTTAGATACATATATAAATTGATATACAAATAGATAGATAAATAGTTATATCTCTATATGGGTGATCTCACAATAGTGGTTTACAATTTTTGGTCAAATTAGACATTGAATTAATTTTTTTTAAATTAAACCTTCACTCTCGAGCACCTATAGTAGCTAAACCGTGAGGAATTTGAAGATGATGCAAACTAGAGTTTCATAACATTTTGTCTGTAGATTCTAAATATATTTTTTTCAAAAATTTTGGAATTAGATTGCACTTCTTTTTACATCTCCCTCGAAAACTAGTTTTTTTTAGAAAACAACATTTTAAAAAAGTGACGATCACCGTATAACGCATAATTTTTTTCCATGAAGGATAAAATTCTATTTTTTTTGAATTTAGATTTGTAACTCTGATATCTAGTGCTTCCACTTGGTTAGATAGTATTTTATTGAATATTTTTTCTTTAATCAAGTTTCGAAGTCAAACTAATTACAATTCAGACATAGCACGACCGTATAACACGTAACTTTTCTTGTATGTATCGAAATTCAATTTTTTTTGTTGGATCAAGGACTTCAATATCTGGTGCACTCATTTTTTTTGATAATCTTCTATTTTTACACATGTGCAAAACAAAACTTGATTTTCAGTGAAAAACCTATGTTTAATAAAAGTAAAAAAAATACATAATAAAACCAAAACATATTAAAATTATAGTCATTGGATAGATCATTCTAAGGACTATTTGATTCTAGTTGGGTTTGTGAAGTCTCCTCCGTTTTCATCCTCAACCCAAGATTCAAAGCGTAAAAATTTGGACTTCCAAAGTGCCTGAGGGGGAGACTAAGGGCAAAGGGGGGTTCGAGCAAACTCATAGGGATTCACTCGAACCCTGTTTCAAGTGAACCCCCTTTCAAAAATGGGTTTGCATGTGCTTTTTTGGCGGGATGCAAATGGGTTCGCTCAAACCTAGGTTCAACCGAACCCTCTTTGGGTTCGTTCGAACCCCAAGAATGAAGTTTTTTGGCATGGAGTCATTTTTTGTTAGTTTTCCTTCCTCATTCGAATTGTAAACCACTTTTGTGGGTTTACCCATATAGAAAGTGATGAGGGCGCAGCCCAAGACTTAGAAAATAACCCACAAACAAGAGAATAATTTTATTATTCAGAAGATGGAGCTTCTTACATGCAGAGGATCTCAAATCCCCAAGTTCTACAACACATGCAAGTTACAGAAAGCTACAAAATCACCCTTTCGCAATATGTGAGCTTGTCCCCAAAAAGTTACCCAAAAATTAGAAACCCGCCCATAAATAGAGCTCCTCTTTAGTTTGGAGCCAAAACAACATTCAAATTTGAGTTTAAGCAGTTTGATGCCAAAAAATTACAACTTAAAGTTCAAATTTCAAAAGAACATTTGCAATTGTATCTTTTAGAAAGTGCGCCAACTTCCCGGGGCCATAATTTTTGATTTGGGACTCCAATTCGCCAACCGTTTGAACTGTTGGAAAGGTCTTGAAGTCAATAACGCACTTGAAATCCGCTATGCTGATTTTGGCAAGTTTCGGGGCCATTTTGAGAACTCTAAGTTCCTCAAATCTAACTTAGAAAATTTTTAGGTGCAAATCTGGGAAACTAAAACTACAATATCTTTCAATCTAGTAATAGAAAATAAAAACCATAAATTGAGAATTTTATTATGATGAAAAGGGTATCCAAAAATGTAAAAACATCTAAAAATTGAGAAACTTGAAATTTAACTATTTTTGGGTGATGCAAGATTGCCCTTACACCACTGGATGCTCCTGCATCAGACACCCAGGATAATTTGAGAAGTGACCCATCATGTCTCAGATGGTTGAGGAAAACCCAATTGGTCAACCGCTGCCTTAGATAACCAGGATGAATCTTCCACAAGCCTTCCTCTCCATTTCACCAGATATTCTTCATACTGCCTATTTCTGGTACTCCTTCCTACACAACTATCCAAGATTGCTCAATCTCCTCCTTTCTGAAGTAGGTGTTGTAATGCCATACGCCCTATTGTTGGTGCTTCCAGTTCCACCTTCATGATACTCTATCAAATCAAGTGTTGAATATAGGGGAAATGTTGATTCCATCAGTAACTCTACCTCATATGCATTCCCTAAATCATGCTTCTTCAAAATCTTACAGGGACCAAATTTCTTCATCTTCAATTTGTTATAGGTTCCCACGAAACCTTTCTTTCCTCAAGTGGACCATTACTTCATCGCTAGTCTGAACTCCTTAATCCTCCTTTTCTGATCTGCTTTAGCCTTATATTGCATATTCATCTTATTAATGTGTTCTCGTACCTTCTCATGTATATTCTTGATGTGCTCTGCAAAATCTTTGACTTTAGCACTTATTTTCTTCTCTTGGTCCATCTTCCTCAATTCTAAAGGTTCTAGGGCTACCTCCATACATAATCTGGAATGGTGATCTACTAGTGCTTCACGATGAATTGTTGTAAGAAAAGTCTACCTAGGGTAAGATCAAGTCCATCCCTTAGGTTTATCTCCTACCAAACATCTTAGTAGGTTACCTAGACTCCGTTAACAACCTCTGTCTTCCCATCTGCTTGTGGATGGTGCTTGAACTTCAACTCTGTCTTCAGCTTCTTCCACAAGGTCCTCCAAAAGTACCTCACAAATTTGGTGTCACGATTTGAAACAATACTCTTTGGCAGACCATGTAGCCTCACCACCTCTTTGAAGAATAAGTCAGCAATGTGGACTGCATCATGGGTCTTCTGACATGGAATGAAATGTGCCATCTTCGAAAACCTATCAACCACCACAAAGACTAAATCATTCCCTCATTGTGTCCTTGGAAAACAAGAACAAAGTCCATACTTATATCCTCCCATGGCCTCTTTAGTATAGGTAAGGGCTGATATAAGCCTTGTATTCTGGCTCACTCCTTTAGCCATCTGACATACCGTAGCTTTGTATAAACTTCTTCACATCCTGTGACAATCGAGGCCAATAATAATGCTCACTGATAATGGCAATGGTCTTATCCCGACCAAAATGTCCTACCATTCCTCCACTATGCTTCTCCTTTATCAGGTTCTCCCTCATGGAACTCCTCGGGATACACAATTGACTTCCCTTAAATAACATGCCATCCTGGATTATGAAATCCAGCCACCTTGTCCTCCCACTGAACAGGTTCCTTGCAAACTTTCCAAACCTTTGTGAAATCGGATCTTAAGTGTCTTTGTTCATTGAACCCAACTACTTCAATCTGCATCTTTGTCATCAATGTATGCCTCCTACTTAAGGCATCTGCAACCCTATTTGACTTCCCACTCCTATGTTTCAAAACAAAGGTATAACTCTGCAAAAAATCTACCCATTTCATATGCCTCTGATTTAATTTTCCCTGACTATTTAGGTAATGCAAGGCCTGATGATCAGTATATAGAACAAATTCCTTCTACAAAAAATAATGTCTCCATTTCTTTAATGCTTGAACTATTGCATAAAATTTCTAATCATATACAAAATACTTTCTCTTGGCATTATTTAACTTTTCACTAAAATAGGCAATGGGCTTACCTTCTTGGATCAACACTACTCCAATGGCACAACCACTGGCATCACAATCCACTTAAAACACCTTGTTGAAATCTGGAAGGGCTAGAACAGGTTGCTCTATTACCTTTTGCTTCAACAGTTCAAAACTCTTTGCCGCTCCAGTGCTCCACTTGAATTCTTTTCTATCCCCTCTCATTGTTTCAGTCAGGGGTCCACAAATACTACTAAAGTTTCTAATGAACTTTCTATAAAAACTAGCCAAACCATGGAAATATCTCACCTCGGTAGTAGTTCTTGGGGTAGGCCATTCCAGAATAGCCTTCACCTTCTCTGGGTCCATCTTGAGACCTTTCACTGAGACAACAAACCCCAAGTACACTAAATCCCTCTTCACAAAACTACACTTCTTCAGATTAATCAATGGTTTCTCTTCTCTTAAGTTCTCAATGTCTATGGCCCTAAAGATAACGATCCATGAATATGGTTGGATCTGTGCCCTGATGAATGTCTATGGCTGTGATGATACCTATGTCTTGATGACTATCCAGATGAAGTGGACGGTCTCACACTGCTTTGAATCCTATTGTTG
This sequence comes from Sequoia sempervirens, assembly GCA_007258455.2. Lineage (NCBI taxonomy): Eukaryota > Viridiplantae > Streptophyta > Pinopsida > Cupressales > Cupressaceae > Sequoia > Sequoia sempervirens. Next base: position 312,041,233 of record VDFB02193867.1, read on the forward strand.
TGACTCCTATTGTTGCTCCTTGAGCCACTGCCTATCCTACTCTACAACTAAGACAAACTAGGATCTCACTGGTCTGCCAGAACTTCCCTCTCATACAACATCCTATACTCTTCTTAGCTAGCGCTTGTCCTTGCTAGCTCTCTAGCAACCTCTCCCACTAGCCCAGTACACAACTATGCAAACTATGAGCACCAACTTTGTGCCTCCTATTGCCCAACCACTACCTGATCTCGCTCCACCTTCGTCACCTCTAGCTCTAACTCTAATGTCATGCTATGAGTGAGGGCCTCATCCAACCTGATCTACATATCTACTAATCACCAATCCACTATATAATCTCATGGCAATGGTGGTCTGCTAGCTATATCCTCCTCACCCTCCACCATCTGCTCTCTAATCTACCTCTCATCATCATCAATCACATCCTCTCCATGTATGTCATCCTCTCCATCGACATCTAGCTCCTCCTCCCCCCAACATCCAACATCTCCTCATCTCTCCCTACCTCCTCCTCCCTAGCCACCTCCACCTCTAACTCCATTCTCGGTTGATGTGCCTCTGCCTCTACCTCAAGATGAGGTCCCTCTAGTTGCTCTCCCTTTAGATGAGGTCCCTCTGGCTACTCTCCCTCGACCCTGACCTCCCTCTCCTCCTCTCCCTCACCTACCTCTTGGATAGGTGATAGTAGTGCTCATCTAACCTGTTGTCGCAATCTCCTCCCTTGTCTCTGACCTCTCCCACCACCCCCTCCATCTCCCCCATCTCCTCCATCACCATCACCATCCCCTCTACCTCCATCTCTCCCTCTCCCCCTGCCACCATCCCTGCCTCCTTGCCCTCCTCAACGAACTCATGGTACCACTACCCATTGATCAACCGGTGCCAGCTGATGTGGATCTTTCAATGGAAGTGGCCTATGTGTCTTCCACCACACATCATAGTCTAGGGTGGTCCCCGCATCCACTAGAGCCCCGCTCCATCCCCACTATTGTGCAACTAATATGTCAATCTACTACTCAGCCATTGTAACTGCTATGGGCAGTCCCCACATTGTCTCCTATGAGGATCGAGCATACTCTTCAGTTCCTAGAGGAACATCATGTTGCTCCCCAAATTGTCTCAGTACCTGCTAGGGCAGGTACATCTCTATAATCAACTATGACTATACTGTCTGACCAATCAAATATCTGAACTATCTGTAAAATGCAAGGTGATCCTCCTCTCATGGCCACTATTTGTAGTGTTTGTACGACCTCCACACAAAACCTACCAAAGTGTCAATTGCATGGTGCTAGAACCATGTATCTCTAACCCAAGTCTATATCACTAATCCTCCATAGAGATACACATATGGCATACCCTTGACTAGTTGTCTCTACACTAGCAGTCAGAATATGGGAATATGCTCCCATGCCCAGATCATCATGAGTATTTTCCCACAATTGATACTGCTCACCTCCCTATAGGAAACATCATGTAGCTAATGATATAGCATCCCCAATAAGCATGGTCCCTAAGAAAATATTGTACTGACTTGCCTCATCCTGACAAGTAGATGTCCCCATCTAATCGAGAAACCATGATCGTGGCAATCTAGAATCAACACCTCGGCAATCAAAGTACACAACATCATATCCCATCAACCATAATGCTCGACCATGAACTCCTGCCTGATCTCGTATCCCTCGATACCTAGCTACATGATATCCTCGTGCTTGTAGTAATCTGTCATGGCATGTAATCCTCGTCATGGATCGTAGACAACACGCTCTCCTATGATAGGAATCCATAAGATCTGGTAAACATCCTCAATAGTCACCGTGGCCTCTCATGTTAGCAAGTGAAACGAGCATGTCTCAAAGTGCCATCTCTTCACAAGCACTATTAGAAGACCCCTATTTTCCTAGATGATGGGCATATAGGTAACATGAAACAATCCTAACCGCATCAAGTCGCCTCTGCTCACCCTACCTCAGCTGATCTTTGAATGCGTATGTCGCTAGCCTAAAATCTTGAGCGTAAATAGGTGGTGATCATTTCTACATACACATAAATGAAGGTTAACACATTATTGAAAATCATCATTATCATCTATCTAATAAAAGGTACACAAAGAAACTGAGCCTAAACTAAGTCAACCATAGCTAAAGTCAATTGTGTTGTTCTTCCTTTCACTTGCATCTTGAAAAAGCACATGCGTCGTTTCATCTAGTAGATGTGTCGCGCCACAAAAATTACATCGTTTGACTTTCCAGATGTGTCACTTTATAGTGATTGTGTTGTTTCACTCATCGATTGCACTGCTTTATTGTAGTTACATTGCGTCATCCTGTGTTTGCATTGCAATATGGCGATTGTGTTGCAGAATCTATCATTTGTGTTGCAATTTCACACTTGCGTTGCGCCAAATCACGATTGCATCACTCTAAACCTAAACCTGGTATTTGCATCATGACACATTAAATGTGTATAACACAATGGTGTTTGCATTATTCACGAACATAGATGTGTTGCAATACATCTGCAACCCTAGTTTTAACACCCTAAAAAGCATAAAAAATGATTAAATGATGAAGTGGGTATAGGGTACATACCGATGGATCTACTCCCTCTAGTCGTTGATAGGTCCATACTTGATATCCATGATGATCTATCTCAAGAATCACCATCTTTTCGTAATATCCTCTTTCTCTGAGCTCTAAATCTCCAAAAGGAAAATGTGAAAATGAATTACCTTTTTACCCAAATCAAGGCCTATTTATAGGGTGAAAATTAGGGTTTCTTGAAGGGTTTATAACTGGATGCACATTTGACCATGTTTGATCGCCCTTTTGACTACCTTGAACTAGTCAAATTCAAAACTAACTACACCATTATTTTTCTGGTCATCAAATTGACTTGTCGAGGCACTTTCCAAATTTTTTTGACACTGGGCCAAAATTTGCAAATTTTCCTAAGGGGGCATAAATACTTCATACCTTCACTGGGGCATGTCTTGAACTTAATTTTCTTTGTTACAATGTGATAAACTGCATTATGACAAAGAGGGGCAAAATGTAGACACATAAAATTGACCTAGGCCTGCAAACTTTATTTTCTCCATATTTCTTCTCAACATAATTAAAATATTTAATTATGTCCTATAGTCCAAATTCAACTTTTAACTAAATAATCCTCAATTATTTAATTAATTCACATGTTTTATTCCTCTTGACTATTTAAATAAATAAATTATATTTATTTTATTTAAATACATCACTAATTTCTTATGTCCCTCTATAATTAAATAAATTCCTAAATTTATTTAATTATTATTTGTCCACTATTTCTTCCTAATTATGTAAATAAATTTTTTAAATTTTTTTATTTAAATTACGTCATTAATTTCTTATGTCTTCTTATAATTAAATAAACTTATATAATTTATTTAATTATTATCCATTTTGGCTTTTTCTAATTTTAAAGAAAATCATTTATTTAAAATTACCCACTTTCTATTTTCCCACCAAGTAAATAATTTAAAATCATTATTTACTGTCACATGACCCCACCACTTTTGAATTAAATTAATTTTTAATTCAAAGGGTTAACTCAGCCTTTTAAATCAAATGATTTTAGATTATTATTCAATTTTCCAGCAACCTCTTTTTGTGCCCAATATCTCCTTATCACATGCATTCTTGACCATTAATTTGATTTTCCTAAAATCAAATCTTAGCCCTTCATTTCAAATTTTACCCTAATGTTTCCCTAACCCTAATTGTTGGTTGTCAAATTTAATTTCAACCTTTGATCTTAGGGCATCTCTCAACTTCTAATCCTCACCATTTATCCAAAATTAGCTTTTCTATAAAAAGGCAATTTTTATCTCATTTGACACACTTCATACCTCTTGACTTCATGATTTCATGCTTCAGAATTTAGGCTTGCTTCATACTTGTATACTTGCATTGGTAGCAATATTACAATCCTTCAATATTTGCTAAGGCTTTGTCATAGGTCAATAGTTGCTCATCAAAAATATGAGGGAAAACATCATTTTACAGCAAATGGAGAGGGGCAATCAAGGTCAATCATGGAGGGAATGAAGGCTATTTGGTGAAGCTTTTCCTTTTTTTTATGCTATTTTACTCCATTGTACTTCATTGTTTAGCTCGGGTTTTGTTTATGCGTTTGTTTTCATGCTAACCCAATTGAAGTTCATCAAAGTTATAAACACTTTTTTGTGCAAAATAATTAAAACAATCAAATTTATTAATGCAAAAATTCCAAAAGCATGGTGATAAAACAAAATATGAGACACCTGTCACAATGTATCATCATTATCTAGAGATATTGTCTTCAAAAACCCTACAAATTAAGGTGGTGTTGTAAAGATCGTTGTTGTAAGGAAGGATCATCAGAAAATACAAACTAGGTTATTAAAATTCAAGACCCTCAAGAACTTATACTTAACATATATGCTTTCATTCTTATCGTAGAATCCTTCATCACTGTCTTAAAAGTTCCTTGACAATTAGTGATGATAAATTGTACTTGACTTTTTCCACCAAGTAACTACAAAATAATTCACCAGAAGAAATTAATTGATAACTCTCTATACTGCCCATTTTACAAACTAGAACTTACATTGGATTTGATTGTACCACTGCTATCCTCCTACACATTAGGCATATATGCAAAAGGTAATGGGATGTGGATTCATGTTAGGTATTATAGATGGAAATACTATTCAATAGACATGTATGAATACTAGAATCACAAATAGGGCACCTGAAGCATTTCACAAGCCAGATTTATATGTGAACTATGGAGCAAAATATGGACAAAGCATGTGAATATTTGATAGAGTTACTCAAAGAAATGTGATCCATAGATGCCTTGGTTGTAAAATTTACAAAAAATGGATTCGAAGAAAAGGATTTAGAAACTCATGAGCAATTGGTGGTCTCATGGACATACATCAAAGTATTAGTCTCAAATTAATGTGAAGAGGAAAATGCAGGTTGTAATGCTTTAGAAATGAATTGAACAAAACAAGACATGTAACTCCACATGTGGAAGCCATGTAGTTCATTTAAGGACATGGCATTCCTAATAACTATTTCCAAATACCCACTTCATATTTTTCTTGGGAAAGGATATTCAAGTCGAGAAGAACAAGAAAAAAACCATCATTGAAAGCATTGTGCAAAGATCAGTTCGGGACATTTTAGGATATTAAATTAAAGAAATGTGTTGTCATAGAATCTTAGTCAAGGTACGTGGATAGTCTTAAAAATGTGGAAACATAGTCAAGATAGTGAACCATTTTGTAGGACACCACACATCCCAACTACAATTTTACTTCAGTGAATATTGTGTGGGCATATACTCATTGACTAAGGGTTTCACTTTTGTAAAATCCACAAGCCTTCAAGTTTTAAGGGTTTCACATTTGTAGAACTCAAGGATTTCCATTTTTATTTTATTACATTACACATAAGGCCCTTGAGACTTTAATTGAGATTTTTTTAATCCAGATTGCGATGCTTTGGATATTAGAATATCTCATAATTTTTTTTTTCCCAAAACAAGAATTAGGAAGCCAAATAAGCATTAAGTATATAATATTTAGTGGGACTTAAAAGTGTTTGGATTAAATTTGGTTATAATATTGATCATGTTATGTGACCTATTACAATATTTTTTTTGTTATTTATCATGATTTAAATTCAAAATAATGGCAGGTTACATCTAACTATATTCACTTTGGAAATTGCAATTATCAAGTATCTTCAAAGGCATAAAATGATTAACATATATAGAGATACCAAAAAAAGCATATATAGAAAAGTGAATTTAATTATAGGCATCTAACTTTATGTATTTCTAGGTTTGAATATGCTGGTCTTGCATACACGTGAGATGCTACTGTCATCCCTTCTCTCCTACGCAACCAAGGAGTGAACAAATGTATTTAGATGTTATTTTCCAAAGGTTTAGCATTTAATATTGATATGTGGATTCCTTTTAGGTCGCTTCTTAACTTTAGTGTTCGAAATAAGTTTCCCTAATGTGACACTAAGAAAATAAATTAAAATGAAAATGGAAAAGAGATTATAAATTGAAAATTGATATTTACTTCTTATAATTATGTACTTATGTTGGTTAAGATATTTCTCTTACATACATGATAATCAAGCACTTAGGTCTATATAATGAAAATAAAAACACTTGCTTATAAAGTTACTTCTTATGATTTTTAATACAATGCATATATAAGTATAAATTAACTTACATTAATAGCTAAAAGATTTATGGAGATGTGTAATTATAAATTACATCTTAGTCTGAGAAAGTCAATGTAAAGTAGATAAGGTGCAGTTAGCTCTAGGTTCAATGATAAATACTTTTTGGATATTTTAAAATTTACCTATATTAAATTTAAGAACATGACCTCTTTATCAATGCATTGTTTTAGAATTTGTATTATACATGTACTCTATCATAGGCCAAGTTTGTACTTCTAGATCATGTCTACATCTATAAATTCATTATTCGTTGTGTGGATCTAATCTTGTTAATTTTACACTATTGCTCTTTAAGCCATTTAATTCATCTCCATTTGTTTTACTATCTAGATTAACAATATTTATGAATAGATTAAGTGGGTTGTCGAGATCACTAACATAAATATTCTCTTGGATCAAACCCCCAAAAATAGGTTTTATAATCAAGCAAACGATCAACAAACAACACACCCTACAATGAATATGTAGACTTTGAGTCAATTTAGTGCACCTAACCAAAACATTCTCCTAACATCATTGCTCATTAAATGCTCTAGGATGAGATGATCTAATGTGATGCTTGGATGATATAAACTAATGTCTTTGTCATCTCATAAGGGCTAGTGTAATGAGAAAAGTAAGACAATTTAAATGTTTGAATTTTAGAAATTTAGCCTGGTTAGATTTGTAGATGTGTGATCAATCTTCCACCCATAGACATGACCTAAGATGATGAAATGATAATTTTTTTTGTAAGGGATGAATGTTTAATCATGGAGGATCCAATAATGCTTATATAGATGGATGTGTAGAAAAACATAAAATATAAATAAATTTATGCAAATGTGGACATAGGGATATGTGAAGGTCAAAGGAATGAAACCAATATTACACAAAAGTATGTCATTTATAGATATATAATTATATTGAATCATTCACATAAAATAATCACATTAATATGTAAATTCAACCATTATACATATATACATTTTGATTTATAATTATATGTATTATAAAATAAAGATTTCAAATATATAGTAAATTATTATCTAGAAGTGGTAAATTTGAATCAAGTGTTTCTTAAATTATATTGTGTTATATTAAAAATACAAATCATTTTGTTTCATTCATGTTTGGGTCCTTGTAAGTGGATGCATACTTTATTTGAAGCTATCGCTTCTCCATTGAGACCTCAATTGAACAAACAACATCATTTGCTAAACGACCTATCAATTGATCTCATGTACTACACAAAATTATAAGAAAAATAACAAAAATAGACCAATTCATTTCATAATTGACCTTCCACACCTCTCTCGCATACCCATTGCACACCAAGGTGCAATTGCTAGTAGTAAGACTATTGGTTTTGAATGTCGGTTATGACTCTTGGAAATCTTTTGCTTTTCAGTTTGTACATATATCGTACTATGTATTGTAGACAGACATAGTTTGGCATTTAAATATGAAAAAAATTGCCTTTCTAGGTGTTAACCTCTATTATTGCGAGCATAGTCAAGGTTGTGGCGATATACAGATTCCTTTAGAATGTAGTACTATTTTTATCTCATTTCTTACATCAGATTTCTGGACCTGTGCATTCTTTGTGAGGTTATTTGGAATGATATCTTCCCCCCATGAAGCTTGTTTAACTGTTTTACTTTTGAAATGACATGTTGTAGCAACATGCCCTATTTTGTAACATCTCCTACAATAGAAGGGAAAACCTTCATAATCCAGTGATTGGGTCCAAGACTAACCAACAACCTTAAGAATTATTTCTTCAAAAAAATCCTTAGAGATGTGCACATCCACTAGGATTCGAGCAAAAGTAGTATGAGAAAAATTAGAAGTCCCATCATCTACAACCAAAAAAAACCTAAAGAGTTTCCAATGGCTTTAAGTCTAGAATTGATCCAAAATTGGAGTGCAAGATTTGGAATGCGAAACTAAATTAGAATGAGATTGAAAGATTCAAAAGAAGGGTTGAAGGTTGGATGCCAAGGTTTAAGGAGGGAGCGATGGCCCCAAGTCCAGAGGTGACCGAAGAGGATTAAGTCCCGGTCTTTAGTGGAGTAAAACAGTAATGAAGAATCCCACATGGATAGATTTCCATATTATTTTTTAAAGTTTGGTTGCCAAATTTCCTTTAACTAGTTATTCAAATCTGCAATACTTGGCCAAAACTAATTGAAGTGAAAGATGAATGCATGTGCAGTAAAAAATTCCTCTTCCTTTAACACTTCATTCCCAAATTCTAGAATAGGGGATTCCTTGCAACATTTGAGAGGTCTAATTTCTTTTGAGGCTTGGGGTGCCTTAGGGCCACTGGACTCAGCAATATAAGACAAACCATTTTTGAGCAAGCCGGTATAAAAAAATAGGAATCACAAGGGATTTAAATTTTACCTTTGAATCGAAGGAGCCTAATTCTTTTACTTCACCCACTACATAATTTTTATTGCATGAGTGGGTAAAAGAGTTGTTCTTAGATCCGCTACTTTTCAAAGAATCATTGTCCATTACACCCTTCTGAGCTAATATATTGTTGGGGGCCAAATCCTTGCAAGTACCAACAACGCCACCATTAATAGTCGACAACCCTATACTAATAGGGATTTCAAACCCAAAATATGTCAGTGTCGACTCCATGAGAGTGACAATTTTTGTAGAAGCTTTGCCAAAACCCTTGGGAAAATTAACAAATCCATTTGTAGCTATAGGTAAACCATTCCTGGGTGTCACTGAAGCATTCAGGGAGGAAGAGAATACGACATGAGCTATTGAAGAGGAGCTCTTACTTTGTGAGGGAATCAAAGGTCATGATAGGGAGTTGCAGGGAGCCATTTGAAGCCCTTGCGCAAAAGACATCATTTGTTTATTTAGGTTTTTCGATATATAAATATATCCATATTTAAAGAATGTTATTATGGAATAAGTAAACAAAATCAAATTATAAATATCATTTTGGAGTTAATAAAATAAGTAAACTTTGGGCAAACAATATTGAATTTGGAAAAGTGATATATATCTATCTATATGAGTTAAAGAATGAAATATACATACATATACCTAAACACACATACATACAAGCATATACCGAAACATACAAATGGATGAAAGAAAATTATTCAGAGTTAACTATACCTACCATATTTAAAGAATGTTCTTATGAACTAAGTAAACCAAATCAAATTATATATGTCACTTTGGAGTTAATAAACAAAGTTAACTTTGGGAAAAAAATATTGAATATCTATCTTTATACAGGTATCATATATCTAGTTTGGTCTATCTATCTAAATATGTATGTATTTTTCTATTTATATATCTATCTATCTATATATGGCTTATAAAGTGAAAGAGGACATAATTGTTTGAATGGTATATGGTCAGCCATCCAAAAGGGCATGCCATGAACATGTTGGACCAATTGAAGTGTAACACGTGGCATAGAGAGTCCAATTGAACATAAACAAAATTGGTGGGTCCACAAAGGGTTGTGTGACATTGCATCCATTTTTTTAATTTATTTTTTGTTCATGTGGACCTCTCAAGGTAGGGTGCTCCACTATGAGGTACTCTCCCTTAATGACTAAGTGTCAAACCAAATATTTATGCATACATATGTATATGATTGAAATGAATAACATAGGGGAGAGGACCCAGTACCTAAGCATGTTTCAATAGTTGTGATAGTAGTTGTTTATATAATGTCCAATATTTTTATCAATATTGGACCAATAGTTGTGACTTTAAAGTTGTTAGTGTTGATGATGACTACCCATAATTAAACAAAATGTATTCCTTTGATCTAAAAAGCAACCAATCATGTGATTCCACAACAACGCTCAATAAAACATGTTGTGAATCCACAAGTATTGGTCTCACTTTTTTTTTGGGCCTTTTTGGACACCTTGGCAAAAAGCATGTTGATGTGGCATCATATTTGATGATGTGGCCTTGAAACCTTAGTTATAAGCAAGGGACTTGCCAAGTAAGCTGCTATAAAAAAATTGGGAGTGATTTGAAATTTCCATGCAGGATAATTAGAAGCATAAAGTTAGGGTGCACAACTATTGGGTCCTCTCCCCTAGATATGAGTACATGTCTATCTATCTACCATATATATCGAGAAAGGTGGACTAAGAATATAGTTGATTTCTTGACCAAGACCTTTCTATTGAAGATTTGTAACATGTTTTTCTATGACTCTTAACAAAAGTCTAGGGATTGATGGTTATCGATTGAATTTTATCAAAATTTGTGACAACATATTAAGGAAGACTTTTACCTTGTTTATTTGGAAGTTGTGAATCAAGGGTCTTTGGGGCCATATATTAATAAAGGCAATTCTATATTATGGGACAGAATTGGATAACAAAAAAGAACAAAGGGATGAAATTAAATAACTAGAACCTTTGTATAGTTGTATGTTGGACATATGTTGTCATTGATGTCACATGAGTATTGTCCTTAATGTCAAAAGAGCGTCAGTGATACTAGTTAGTTTTGTCATTGATGCAAGGGCACGCGGAAGATTGGAGATTGTGCAATATTGTCATGCCTTAAGATTGAAGATTGGAGAATGCACAATATTGCCATTGATGCAAGGGCAAAAGCTATCCAGCCCCCAAAACAACATGGGGTATGGGATGTTGATGACTCTGCATACCTGACCAGCCGTGCAAACCAGCCGTGTGCTGCAGTGTCAGGTACTTTTTTTTTGTTTTACGTGCCATTTACTTTTTTTAATGATTTTATATTCTTGTTTTTAGCTGTTTAGTTTTAAGTTTCCAAATTAGATGTGTATATAGTTTTTTATTTTAGATTTGTATTTTTTTTTTGAAGTATAGGCTAATATAATTTTTAAATATATTATAGATTATGCATTAAAAATATAATGTAATAAATATATATAATATTTTTATATAAATATATGATATATTATATTAGAATATATTATAGATTGATATAATAATATTATAAATTAAATAATTATGTATTTTAATATAATGTTTATAAATTATATATTATTAGAATATTATGTTTATTTTGTAAATATATTATAGAAAATGTAATGTTATTTATTAAAAATATAATGTAATAAATATAATATAAAAAAAAAACCTAAATTTATATATAACATTACATATTCTATAATATGTTGGTATTGGCATGGTGTGATGGTTTAAAGGTGGCATTGTTGTTTGTGCCACCAAGGTTCAAACCCCATTGGGGTGGTATTGTTGAATGGTTGTAATCCGATTCATAGCTCCGGTCAAAAGTGTTTACCCCTTGAATAAAAAAACATATTCTATAATATATTTAGGTTTTTTTACAATATATTTATTACATTATTTTATTAGAAAAAAACCTAAAATATATGTAATAAATATATGTAATATTTCTATATAAATATAAATATTAAAAAGCCTAAATATATAAATATAAATAGAAAAAAACCTAAATATATAAATATAAAAAACTTAAATTTATAAATATATTTTAAAGATATAATTTTACAATATATTTATTACATATTTTTATTACAAAAAAAACCTAAAATATATATAATATTTTTATATAAATATAAATATAAAAAAACCTAAATATATAAATATAAATAGAAAAAAACCTAAATATATAAATATAGTTTAAATATAAATATTAAACTTAAATTTATAAATATATTTTAAATATATAATTTTACAATATATTTATTACATAAATATAAATATTTTTATATAAATATTTAGGTTTTTTACAATATATTTATTATATTATTTTATTAGATAAAAACATAAAATATATGTAATATTTTTATATAAATAAAAATATAAAAAACCTAAATATATAAATATAAATAGAATAAAACCTAAATATATAAATTTAGGTTTTTTATATTTATATTTAAAATATATTTATATATTTAGATTTTTTCTATTTATATTTATATATTTAGGTTTTTTGATATTTATATTTATATAAAAATATTACATATATTTATTAAATATATTTTAGGTTTTTTTCTAATAAAATAATGTAATAAATATATTGTAAAAAAATATAAATATTTATATTTATGTAATAAATATATTGTAAAATTATATATTTCAAACATATTTATAAATTTAGGTTTTTTATATTTATATATTTAGGTTTTTTTTATATTTATATTTTTATTAAAATATTACATATATTTTAGGTTTTTAAAATATATGTAATCAATATATTGTAAAATAATATATTTAAAATATATTTATAGAATTTGGGATTTTTATATTTATATTTAAAATATATTTATATATTTAGGTTTTTTTCTATTTATATTTATATATTTAGATTTTTTTATATTTATATTTATATAAAAATATTACATATATTTTACATTTTTATCTAATAAAATAATGTAATAAATATATATTATAAAATTATATATTTAAAATATATTTATAAATTTAAGTTTAATATTTATATTTAAACTATATTTATATATTTAGGTTTTTTTCTAATAAAATAATATAATAAATATATTGTAAAATTATATATTTAAAATATATTTATAAATTTAAGTTTTTTATATTTATATATTTAGGTTTTTTTTCTATTTATATTTTATATAAAAAAGAGTGGTCATATTTGTAAAATTATATATTTAAAATATATTTATAAATTTAGGTTTTTAATATTTATATTTAAAATATATTTATATATTTAGGTTTTTTTCTATTTATATTTATATATTTAGGTTTTTCTATATTTGTATTTATATAAAAAATATTACATATATTTTAGGTTTTTTTCTAATAAAATAATGTAATAAATATATTGTAAAAAAACCTCAATATATTATAGAATATGTAATGTTATATATAAATTTAGGTTTTATTTTTAATATTATATTTATTACATTATATTTTTAATAAATAACATTACATTTTCTATAATATATGTACAAAATAAACATAATATTCTAATAATATATAATTTATAAACATTATATTAAAATACATAATTATTTAATTTATAATATTATTATATCAATCTATAATATATTCTAATATAATGTATCGTATATTTATATAAAAATATTATATATATTTATTACATTATAATTTTAATGCATAATCTATAATATATTTAAAAATTATATTAGCCTATACTTAAAAAAAAACACAAATCTAAAATAAAAAATTATATATGCATCTAATTTGGAAACTTAAAACTAAACAACTAAATAGAAGAATATAAAATCATTAAAAAAAATAAATGGTACGTAAAACAAAAAAAGAGTACTTGACACTGCAACACACGACTGGTTTGCACGGATGGTCAGGTATGCAGAGGCATCAACATCCCATACTCCATGCTATTTTGGGGGCTGGATAGCCTTTGCCCACTCTGGATTGTCTATCCTCTCTGTAGAGCAGGCTACATGATGTCTATCCTCAATTGAAACGTGCAGATTCTAGAAGTACAATTGACAATAGATGATATGATGTCTATCCTTAACACAGTTCACATGTATATTAGAAAGATTCTCTAATATAATATATATACACTAAGTTAATTGTCTTTATACATTTTTGTAGGGCTCGATGCAGTTATTCGACTAAGAATTGAGTTGAGGATTAAACAAAGCTAATTTATGTTTGAGAGATGGACATCAACGTTGAGATATGTACATATATTTGACTTGTATAGATATTTATTCATTTATGTATGGACACGTTTATGCTTGAGATGAACATTTATGCATCTACGTATGTCCATTTATGTTTGAGATATTTGATATATCAATGTTTATATTTGGTTTGCCTCGTTGTAGGACAGGGTACATGATGTCTATCCTCAACAATTTATTGAAGTTCCACAAATTTCTAAATGTGAAATGTGGAGAACCAGGGGGATTCGAGCAAACCCCTTGGGGTTTGATCAAACTTGGGTTTGCTCGAATCCCCTTTCAAAAAGGGGAATTCATGGGTTTTTATGTTTGTACAAGCATTAAATTGGTTCACTCAAACTTGGGTTCGAGCAAACCCTATTTTGGTTCGTTCAAACCCCCAAAATGATTTTTTTTGTCATGGGGCCATTTTTTATGAGACTTCCTTCCCCATTCGAATTGTACACCACTTTTTGTGGGTTTACCTAAGACACCCTTTACCATTAAGGCTCATAAATAATTAATAAATAATATATAAATCAAATGTTAGAATTGTAAGGTGTCTAAGAAACTTAGCCCAATAGATAGTCAAGCTTGACGATGAACAATATCTATGCCACAAAAAGAATTTCCCAAATCCATGTATTATAAACAAGTGTAATGAGACATGTGGAATGAAGGACCATTTTCATGTTGAATGGAAATTTGGGAAAAGATGTTGAAAATGAGATAGAGCTTTAGATCTAATGGATGCAAAGGAACCAACCACTTAGAATGTGGTAGGGGACATGATTGATGGAGCCTATTTTTGAAGGAGTGTTCATGAAATCCAAGTGAATGCCAAATTTTAGCTTCACCATAACATTATTTTATAAGGTTTGTAATGAAGTATTTAATGAGCTAGACTGTACATTCATTTTAAATTTTTCTATTTTATTTCTTTTAATATTTATAAAGTTCAAAAGGGAACTTGAATGGTTGTAAGGGGAAAATGAAGGGTCTTTGCATCTATATATTGTAAAAGGATTTTTTTTGTAATTTTGTATAGCTTGATATGTGGTAGATGGAATTAATACTATGTTCAATTTTGGGAGAAATGAGAAGGATTTTCGCAAAACTTTCTATCGCATTTATTGTTCATGGGACATTTTTGTTTTTATTATGTCTAGTATGAAATAATTTCTTCTACTTTTCTCTGTATATTTGTATGAATGCAGACTAGTTAACCTTGATTCAGTTGTGTATGGTTGTGGGATTGAAATTTGATTTCCTATTTAATTCTACATATACTCATTCTTTCCCATTGGTTCCCTTCATACTTTCATGTTAAAAGTACCAAAAGTTAGCATACAAGTGAAGTGATCCTCTCAAATGTAGAGAAAAATCACTTTTTATATAATGATTTCTCCTACTATTATAAGTTAACATGTTGCCCATTGGGAAAGTCAAGGGAATAACCACTTAAATCACAATGACCAATTCACTTGCTAAAAAAAATATTAAAATATTATGAACGAAGGATATTTGTGTACACCCACAAATTCTAATTAATCACTACTACCCTTGTACTTCTAAATCTCAAAAATTTAAATTTGAACATTGAAATATTCAAAAATAACAAAAACATAGTTAAATTTGAAATGTAAAACTTAAACAATTAGGACAATTACTTGCATATGTTATTAGTTCATGCAATATCCCCATGATTTTCCTATTGGGGAGTAGCTTGTGGTTCTATGGGCTCAGTTAGACATAACATAAGGGGTAAGGGAAGAGGATATCACTACAAATTCCATATTCTTTCTTATTAATGATCAACTTGATGTGCCAACTAGAGTCTCATGTGTATCTCTTGCTACCTTGTCATCAAAAGCCACAAGGCTAGGATAACCACCCTCTCATCCATCCACAAGGGCCTCCTCTTCATATTGTTTTACCATAACTTTAGGCTATACCTCTCCTAGTAAACATTTAGAGGATCAACCTAAGTGAAGAACACCATCGGTTCTCATTTTGAGCAAATTGCCTTAGTCAAAGTAAGCCCTCATTAGGATTCCTATTGTTAGAACTTTCTTCCCTCTTTACATAGTTTTAAAACAAGTCTTAGCAACATTATTTAGCTAAGTCACACAAGTTGATGGTGTATAAGTTGACTTGGTGAACTCCCTTTTCAAAGTCAATCCTCATGCTGCCAAGTGAACTCCTTGGGAAAATAGGGTCTCATTTGAGGTTTCTCTTAGGAGATTCTCTTCTTTGAGGCTTTAGAGTCTTGGTTTGGGTTTTTTTCCTTGTTGAACCCCTTATCAAGTCTATGCAGCTTGCTTTAACCCATCCCCAAGTAGTTGTGTGTACCCATTTTGGTGTATGGTGTAGCCATTTTGGTGCATACTTGGACACAAATATATTGAGTTGAGGTGCATCTACAATAGTTATCAATTCCCTTAGGGTTCACTTCCGGGGTTCTAGGTTCAATTTCATTGGTGTGGATCTAAACTAGAACAAAGCACACTTTGTTTGGAGATTTTAAGGTGTTCGTTTGCATAAGACCTTATATTTTTGCACATTGATGAATCAATTTTTGCCATCTTCAACAGTATATACCACCATCTAAAAGCTAGCTAAATATCACATTCAATTTATTTAAATTTCATAAATATAATTTTAAATTTATTATCCAAATCTAGCTCTTAATTTTATTTATTTTTTATTGTGTAATTAATTAAAATGACACATTTATGGGAGGGTGCTTTTATTTTATGAAATATGAAACAAATTAATTAAAGTGGATGATGTTTAAGTAGAGTCGGTGCTAAACTATTCTTAAAGATAGTCCACTTCAACAATCAAAGGTCAATTTTGACCAATAAAATTAAGACAAATATTTTCCACTTTTTGTTATAGATGAAGTGTAAAATTGCTATTAACTCTTTGATGAAAGTGGATGATGTTTAAGTAGAATCCCTCTATCAATGAATCGAAACCTTTATCATACATACGAATGGATGGTACCTAATTAGTAGGTATGTGATAATCTATTTGACATCCGTGTCTCGGGTCATAGGTCGATATAATTGCAGGCGCTCGCACTGCTTGGGGCGTAGTTTGCATTTGCTAATATTTGCAGTTCAGAATGGCTAATGTTTCGCCTGCTCAGCCCTTGAATGCCACACTTGTTTCCTCACTTGTAGTTCGGAAGGTGGCATTTAGAGGAGCCAACAACAAGTATTTAGGGTGGAACAAAGGTGGGTTTTTAAAGTTCTGTTACGATGATCTCACCAGTCCATTCGTAAAGCACGAGCTGGTGGAGGAAAACGATGAGAACGCGAATGGGGAGAGGCATGTACATATAAAGTGCTGCTTCAACCAGAAATTCTGGAGGAAAGAAGGCCCGGAGAGCTCCTTGATCGTTGCGGGGGCAGGATCTGCGGACACGGATCACTCCAGCTGGTCGTGTTCTCTCTTTCGTCTTGTATTCCTCGACGAGGATGCCAAGGCCAACATGAGAGGCGCTCTGCAGCTGGATTTATTGCAACAAACCAAACCTTTGGCTATCTGCTCTGAACCCCAAAGTGGGGTAAGCTCCTTGTTTGCTCGGACAGACGAGATAAATGGGATATTGTACGCTGTATCCCTTGATATTCTACCCCAGTATGTGGCCTTTAAAGGAGATAACGGGTTATATCTAGGGTGCTCAACAGTGGGGTTAGGGACAACGTTATGGCTTCAGTTCAATGCTGCCAATTTCAGCAACCCAAATGTGCCTAACGAAGTGACGGCCTCGTCTGGTAGCATTCAATTTCGCCACATGACAATCGGTAGAAACTGGAAGCGGATGGATGACACCTATATTGCGCTCGATCCTGCAAGCGGTACGGGTCAGCAAGACCATCGCTTCATGCCCATTCAGGTGGATGCCCAGACTGTGGCTCTGCGCTCCCTTGGCAACAATTTGTTGAGCAAACGGTTTCAGGACTGGCGTGGCCGGCAGTACATACGCCCGATGACTTCTACAATAGAGCAATTTGCACGCCTTACGGTGGAGGAACCCGTGGTGTCGCGCCGGGTACACTCGGTGGTGTATGACTTGAACAACTTTGAAATCTCTAACGAGCACCCAGTGATTCTGCAGACCCTCCCGGCCACCAACAACTCCTCCAATAGTGCGACGCACAGATTGATTTTCTCCAGAACTGTGAAGAATTCGAGGACGTGGAGCAATTCTGTGTCGTATACCACGGGCTTGAGCGCCTCATTCACCCTGGGAATTGCGGACTATCTGGGCTTCGGACTGCAGATCTCCACTGAGGAGACCCGAACGATGGAGTGGGGAAAGGCAGAGGAGGAGGAAATCACTTTGGGTGGAATTTACACTGCCACTACAGAGCCCGGCCAAAGAATAACGGTTCGTCTTCTGGCTACCGAGGCCACATGCTCCGTCAAATTTTCTTATGTGCAGGAAGACCTCCTTGTTACTGGGAATTGGGTTTCCAAGAGCAGAGACGATGGACACTTCATTGGCGTGACTCACATTAATCTACAGTATGACGCCTCTCTCAATTAACTAAACTCAGACAATGCGTTCGTCTATATTTTGCTTTACTTGTATCACCATCCCTACTTACTACGTCTATATTTTGCTTACTATTGTAATAAGTTGCAGCCTAGTCGTATCTTGTTCTCTTGTGTGTTAATCCAATAGCACTATATTTCCCTAAAGTTCAGCTCATATGTATCTTATTCTCAAGTGTTTAATCCATTACCAGCATGCTTCAAGCGTACATTTTAATTTTATGGGAATGCTTCATGCATATTGTATGGTTCTCTTGAAGTTCTACGCTTTTCTTTCCATATGTATCTTATTCTCAAGTGTTTAATCCATTACCAGCAGGCTTCAAGCGTACATTTTAATTTTATGGGAATGCTTCATGCATATTGTATGGTTCTCTTGAAGTTCTACGCTTTTCTTTCCATTCAGGTTGTTTATGATTAGGGAATAAGATCAGTGAGATAGTTCCAATGGTTGAGATAGTATATGTGTATTTAAGGTCTAATATTTTTTGAAGTTTAGTATTAGGAGTTGTGATTTTAAGGTTGTTAGTGTTACTGTAAGTACTAATAATTGAATGAAATGTGTCCTTTAGATTTAAAAAGCAACTAACCATGTGATGCCACATCAGCGCACCAACAAAGGAGGTCTTGATGCACACCTATTAGTCCACCTTTTTTTTGGGGTACTGTTTGACACCTCAACAAAAAGCATGTTGATGTGACCTTGAAACCTTAGTTATAACCAGGGGGTTGCCAAATAAACTATTATAATTTTTTTGAAGTGATTCAAAATTGCCATGTATGATTTTGAGAGGCGTGAAACTAGGGTGCACCACTACTAGATCATCTCCCTAAATGTTTTATCATCAAAACATCTAACTTTAAGATAAAATAACTACTTGCTTAGTATAAGTCATTTAAAACTACTAGAAATAATTAATCAATGATGAAATAATTATTCTAAACTAAACGGCTGCAATTGACTGGTTGGAGAGGGACAATAATGTTTATCTGACTTATGTGATATTGATTTGACTTTGACGTTGTCTTCCTGATATATTGAGGGAGGAAAGATATCTCAATTGGTAAGTTGATTGCCGCTGAAAACCTAGTGCCCATTTATGATGATCCACACCCTTAGTTTAAAGGTGGCCAACCATGCCGTAAAGAGTGTACAACTGGCGATGCTACGGATGATAAGGTTAGATAGGTATTTGTTCGAATGCAGTGAGTTTGAAGAATGGATCAGCCTATATGTGGCCCTTGACCTGCACTTTGTTACTTCATAGAGTACATAGAAACATAAAATACAACAAACCAAATTGCATGCATCTGTGTTTTTGAACAATAGGCTTACAGATAATACTGAATAGAACAATCAAAAACTAGAATGGCTCTAATACCATGTGAGATTCACCAAGATGACTAGAATGCCTTACCAGATCGAACCACACGAGACAAGAAAATGCACGCTCCTACCTGCGATATGGATTAAAACACAGAATGCAAGTAAACAGACTACACACAGAATTGGATCAAAACCATGATGTATTTACCATAAAGAAGATGTACACATATATAGGAAAGAGGGAAGAAACAACCATACCGAATTAGTGGAGAAGACTGGTAGTCGACTACCACTAACTAGAACTGGTGGCAAGTTTACTTCCTCATTTGACTTGCATGCGATGGCAAGCGAGATCTCACTAATTAGGACACCTAAATAGGCTTAATGCCTTGTGGAATTATCCATATGCATTTAAGTAATGCATGAGATAATATATATATACTAACATGTTATCTCTTTAAACTTAATTTAAGAATAATATTTTTACATATATTTTTCGGATCACTATATATTCTCACAACAAAGAGAAATCATTTTTAAGTGCTCAATAAAAGAAATTTGAGAGAGAATTTACTCAGAGTAAATAAAAGTCTATAGTTCTATACTACTCAGGGATAAATAAAATGCAAGAGTGAAGGGCAAAGAAGAGATAGAAAAGCCTATTGTCCTCAACTGGGAGATCTCATCTGCCATCCAAACCGATGTTGAACCAGTCTTAATATGATTTGCAAGGCCAAGTTGATGTTATCTTCTATGGATAAATCAATCTAAGAGTTCCAAGTAAATCTCCATCATTTACATTGGAGGAGGAACTTAAACACGATAGACCAAGAATTTGGAATGTTTTCTCTCTACATTCCATTACATCAGTTCAAATTAGATTTCAGGATGCCCATGGTGTGGGAACAACTCATAAAACTATTTCTATTAAATCATGTATGCAAAAATGTTTATACAATGGGTGTATTGTTGCTGCCAGCAATAGAAAAACACAGAAAATTAACGAAAAGCCCTCTACAATTGTCGGTCTCTGAAAATACAGAACCACTTGAAAAAAGAGAACTCTCTGAATGGTTTTTTTTAATCATAGGTGACCTCTCTGAATGTAGGTGTCTCCTATATGAAGCGAGCGTAGGTGGCCTTTACTACTGATTTGTCCTGTCTAAAATAGGCGAGCCCTATATTAAATAGGTAACTCCTCTGTGTGACTCCATGCCTCCTTTTGTCTTTTGAATGCTACTATAGGAAGTTCGATGTAGGCGCATATATTCTTTACAAATTTTGCTCCTATAATATAATAAGTCCTTATGGAAATATCTTATGCAGTCTTCCTTTTTAAATAAAATAAACCTCTCCTCTTTAAATCATTGGCCTTTGATGCATTTTCTATAAATTTATCCCATTCTCATTACATATAACTGCCTCCTCTTTGTATAGTATTCGACGTTCCACTAATTCCTTAGCCCCCATGCAATGAAATCCCAATCTCCTTTCCACCTGCACATAGGATAGACTAAATTAGATTTTTTCAACTTTCTAGTGGAATTGAATGAATGACTTAAGAAAATTTGATTTGTGTGATGTCAAATTAAATATTACAAAATTCATGACCTTTAGACCTTGATTTTAATGCGATGGATTTATTCTTATATAGGTGCCTATGCCAACGATGTCATCACATGTTGAGATAACAATTTGAGCGGTCTCAGGCATTCAGATCGACCATAAGCTATCGTCAAGCTTAAATTTAATTTTGAAATTGGAAAGATTTGTGCTAAGTTGACAATAGGCCTAGGATAGGTTGCAAAGCGTATCAAGCCTTAAAATATATGGATGTACTTGACGAAGTGACATAGTATTACAGGAGAAGACATGGCATTATGGAAGATGGGCGTAGACAAAATGTTTTCATGTGAAGGCATAGGAATAGGTAATATATGAATAAAAAATGGATGTCTCAGATCAATTATTACCATGACTCATGAATTGACATCGTAACAGACAAGGTGATATGCATATTAAATTACAAAGTTGGGGGGACTATGTACGACGTGTACCACTAGACAACATAGAGCAGGAAGATAGCATAGGTTGAAGAGCTCAAATAAAGATAAACCATGCATCGGAACATGGACCACAAAGAGCTAAAGCAGCCAAGATGCACAACGCACCAGACACAAGCATGAAATCCAAAATATGAGCACACAACAAACAAAACAAATAAAGAAAACAAACACTCCTCAGGTTCCATGATTTCACGAAAAATTAGGGGGATGAACTGCAATAGCAGCAATAGCATGCAACCCACTCTTATGCAATAATTCTACTCCTATACATGGATCGACTATTGGGAGAATAAATAGATGGGGAGAGATTCCATTCTTGATTATATCAATCTATATATGTGTTGGTAGTGTTTGTTCAATTGATTTATTGTTGATAAATCACATTACTAGTATTTATGGAGCATATGACTAAATATTAAGTGTGGAGAGTGCTTTGATCTCTTTAGTAAAAAGAAGAAGTGACATTTCAATTGGAGGAATGATGTTGCATCTAGCTGTGGTGATGGACACTAATTTGATATAGAGGAGGATGTAATGACAAATAAAAACACAGATTTTTATAATGTCAATAATAAAGGCACAAAGCAAGTGTAATTTAGAACCCTTATTTTTAGAGGTAGCCATGCCAACTACCATTGTTACCACAACTCACTATACATCTATTTTGTATGTACACCACCCTATATAAGAGTTATTTTGAGACACTTTAGGTAATTTGAATACAATAAACATGATCTTAATTCCACTCTAAATGTATATTTCATTGATTTTCTTGATGTCTTAGGTAAGAAAAGTAAAAAATTCAAATGTTTTGTTAAATTAGGTATTCTAGGTATTCATCACCCTAATTCCTCATATTCCTTCAATTCCTCTTCAGTTCCTCCTAATCTTCTTAGTGTTCCCTAAATTTCCTATCCCTTGCCCTTCCTAAATTGTAAATGCTAGTATACATAATCAGGTCGCTGTCTTGTTATTGCCCCCTTCCTAGGCTAAAGAAGAAAAACTTGCACACTCCACTGGCAGATTTTACAACAATTACTCAACTATTTTGTAACAAAATAGGAGCACAAACATTTGAATAGAAATGTTATCAAAATGATGTCCATGTGCATAAAAGAAAACTAACATAAAAAGTAAAACTAAAACTAGCAGTTTCATGTAGTAACACGCAACAATGAGCCAATAGGCAGAGAGTGACATGAAAGGAAAGTGACGTGCAGGTAGTGTCTGTGGAAAAACATTAGAATGTGAATGGCATGAGTGGGCATAGTAGCTATATGTAGATGAAGATAATATAGTTACACATTAGGGAATCCAATGAACAATAGAATGGATCACTAGATATATTATAGGCAATAATTAAAGTGATTAAGTGGGAACAATATTGTATCCCATTTTTACCCTATAGTTTAGCATCATTATTTTATTTTAAATTATAATGGGGACCGAAGGAGGGTGTTAACCCTAATGGGTTGAAAGGAGGATACGTATATAAATGGTAAAGTGTGTAAGCAATAGTTAGTGAAAAAGTAACTTTGTAGAATATATATATATACACATATAGAGGTTTGGTTGAAGAACAATTGTATTAACATTCAATTAATTATTTGGTGATAACATCATTATTATTGGTGATTGGTTTGGTGGGGTAAATAAGAATATTATGTAATTACGTTGTTAATTAAAGAAAAATATTATTATTAAATTTGAAATGTTTCTTTAAGTAATACCAATATCATTAAGTTTTATTAGTTAATAAAAATATAATATTATTATGGATAGGGTTCAATGTCTAAATTGATGATAGTACTAATGTGTATTTTGTTGGGAAATAATAATGTTGGCATAAAATTAGTTGAATTCATCATTATATAAGCCCACCCCATAATTTAGCCACTGCATCAATTCTTTATGATACAAACTAAGGATCTTTTCATAGCTAGTAACAAAGAATCCTACATCAATTATAGTTAAACAATCTAAAAATAATACCAATATCATTAAGTTTTATTAGTTAATCAAAATATAATATTATTATGGATAAGGTTGAATGTTTAAATAATTGATGACATTACTAATGTGTATTTAGATGGGAAATAATAATTGTGGCACACTATTAGTTGAATTCATGATTATATAAGGACACCCCATAATTTGGAAACTTCATCAATTCTTTATGATACAAACCAAGGATCTTTTCGTAGCTAGCAACAAAGTACTGTAGACAATTTTTTGTTAAAACAATTTAATTATTTATGCGATGTAGAGTATAAGCAAGAGAAAAATAATCAACAATGCCCAATGGAATCTAACATAAAGTGTATAAGATCAACTATTTTACTCCATTGTAACCATAAGCTTAAACATATGATTTTTTTTATGATTCCTACATGAGAAATATAGTGATTCGTACATACAAAATATAAAGTAAAAGTGAACACATTGAGGCCTGCTCTCCACCCTACCATATTGGGTCATGGAGCCTCATGGAGCCTCACCAAACCCCCAAGAAAGAATATAGATTGGCCACCACTATGATTAGTGGTGAAATGAATATGCATATTACAATCAATATAGAGTACATTAGGATATCATTATCTGTTCGACCACTGTTGTTGATTTTACAGTCACTATCATTATTCAGGAAGGTTGTTTGTAACAATTTAGTTCATGAAATATCATATTATTATTGGAGCATGGTCTACAAGAATAACAAAAAAGTGTTAGTGTAATAAACATGCACCATTGGTACACAATAAATAAATCAGAAAATATAAGACTTGTACAATTAATTACAAAGGTGATGCAATATAGTTGCAGTAGAACACAATAAGTAAATAAAATCTAGGCATACCTATTGTAGGGAATGGATTGAAGTTTGGACATACAAAAGTAGGTCTGCTCTCCACCCTGCCATATTGGGAAAGAGAATTCAAGAAGTGGGATGTTGATTCATAACCACACTTACAATCACTTCATCTTCACAGTTGGTCGAACTTCATTCACAAAGGTCGTCCATCTGTTTACCATATAAACTGGAATATCAACATCCAAGTTCTAGAACTATCTCTCCCAATGGAGAAGAATTTTTTTGGAGCAACTGTGAATATGAACAAATTGTAAAACTGGCTAAGATAAATTAGATGATTGGCGAGGTAATTTTAAAGTTCAAGCACAAAACGTAAAACATAAAGGGAGAGCAAGAGGGAATTGACAACAACTCAAAAAAACCCTATCAAAAATTGAAACAACATAGCCTTCTTGACAATACCTTGTCAATAATCGAATGCTATAGCTTAGGAAAGAGAACAATAATCAACAATGCCCAATGGAATCTAACATAAAGTGTATACTTAGATCAACTAGTTCACTATGTTGTAAGCATAACCTAAAGAATATGATTTTTTTATGAATCATATGTCAAAAAGATAGAAATTTCTACATAAAAAAAAAAAAAAACTCAACACAATAAGGCCTGCTCTCCACCCTAGGTATGTGCAGGATCATCATGGAAAAAATAGGCCCTTAAGTGGCAAAAATTGAGAAAAATCGGTGTTAGGCAACTTGACCTAAAAATTTGAATAAGTTATCTATATTATTTCAAAAATATGTGAGAATAGAATCTATAAAAATTGAATGTAGTTTATAAACTACTAGGTTTATTTAAAATAAATAAAATCTATTTGGTGAAAATTTGAAATTTCAATATAGTAGTACTTAAATTTTAGGGAAAAATAAGAAGTAATGTGTCAATACACCTTAACCATAATAAAATGATAATATTTTTTTATAAGATTTTATATATAAGTAGAGGACTCATGTCCGGATGTGATGCATATTTTTTTGTAATTTTTTTCCAAGTAAATAATTAATTATGATTTTTTTATTACAACTTTAAAAAAATATAAAAACTCTTATGTTTGACCACCTTAACTTGGTCAAAACTTCATGAAATTTATTTTTTCTTTTTTTAATCCTATAGTATATGAAGCATAGAATGTGACGCATTTTTTAGATTCAAAAAATGTGATACCGTTTGAAAGTTATAGATGTTTTTCAATTAGCTTATCAATTAGGACTTTAGTCATAATTCTAATAGAAAATAAATAATAATTATTTATTAAATTCAAATTAAAGCATAATTTATATTGGTGGAAAGCTGAGAATCTCCTCTAAAAACCATTTTCGTCTCATCAATTTTGGGTTAAAAAAAGTCGTTAGCCACATACCATACAAATACCCATAATATTGCCACTTTTTGGCCCATCATGATCCTGCACATACCTTCCTACTATATTGGGTCATGGAGCCTCATGAACTCTCACCAAACCCCTGAGCAAGAATATACATTGCCCACCACTTTGATCAGTGATGAAATGAATATTTCTTATTACAATCAATATAGAGTCTATTAGGATTTGATTATGTAATTGACCATTGTTATTGATTTTCCAGCCACTATCATTATTGTGAAAGGTTGTTTATAAGACAATAGTCCATCAAATACAACATTATGACTGAAATACATGGTCTAAAAGAATAACAAAAAGGTGTGAAGTTTAGTATGCTCATTATGCAAAAATAGAATGAACTGCATAAAATTAACTATTTTATTCCATTACAACGATCACGACATAAAGCTAAAACCTGATACTCATGTTCATATGCAAAAATTTTACTACAAAGGCTAGACCTTTTGGATGCAATGCATTGAATTCTGGACACATAAAAGGTGCCATGCTCTCCACCCTACCATTTTGGATCATGGAGCATCATTGACTATTACCAGACCCCTACAATTACTTACCATAAAGTACAACAACTTTTCATGATCATGCCAATGAACAATATTGTTCAAGTGAGCAATTTAGTTGAACACATAGCAAATATAAAATGAAAGAGAACAAAATGAGGCCTACTCTCTAATATTGGGTGGCCACTATTATGATGAATGGTGAAATCAATGTTCCCATTCTCTTAGCGAGTCTTATAATCACTTCATCTTCATAGTGGTTTGAAAGCTCATTCATCTATTTAGCAGGTATACTAGAATATCAACATCCCACTTCTAACTCTCTCTCCTAAGCGAGAAGCATGTTTCTTGTAGCAACTATGAATATGAAGAGATTATAGAACTAACTAAGAGCAACTAGACAATAGGGATAGAAAAATAAAAAATATACACATGTTCCTACTTCCTTAAATTACATCTCTACCCACTTGCTTTCTCTTCCCTTCATTCTTTCTCCACTACCTACAAAAAATGAACACAAATTTACCAGAACCCACATCTTTTGCAACCATGAATGCATGCAAAGAACACAAGATAACATGCAACCACCTTCATAGAGATTCCATAGCCAATGAACACACTTGCACCTCCACAGAAGCTTGCCATCCTCGCTCACAACTACCTTCAACAATAACATAAACCCAGAGAATGAAACCCAACAGTACACTATCGATAATTGCATAGACATTCGTTTTGTTTGTCAAGGACTTTAAAACAGATGTTACTTGCACCATCACCACTACGTGGAAACCATACAACAATTAATGTTGATGTTGTTTTGCTAGCCTCCATAGCTACCTTCAACAACAACATAAACCCAGAGAATGACACCCAAAAATACATTATCAATAACTGCACAAATATTTGTTTTGTTTTTCAAGGACTTTAAAACAAATGTTACTTGCATGATCACCACTATAGGGAAACCATATATCAATCAATGCTGATGACATTTTGTTGGCCTCATGTACAATCACACTATTTCGTCAGTCTCCTCTATGGAATGATATAGCTTAAGCAAGAGATCAATTATCAACAATGGAAAATGGAAGCTAACATAAAGTGTATAAGATCAACTATTTTAGTACATTGTAATCACAACCTAAAAAATTTGAATTTTTTTGTGAATCCTATGTGAGAAAGATATCAATCTATACATAAAAACTATAAAATAAAATTCAACACAATAAGGCATGCTCTCCACCCTACCATATTGGGTCATGGAGCCTCATGGGCTCTCACCAAATCCTCAAGCAAGAATATACATTGCCCACCACTCTGATCAGTGGTGAAATGAATATTGCTTATTACAATCAATATAGGGTACATGAGGATATGATTGTCTATTTGACCATTGTCACTCATTTTCCAATCACTATTATTATTCTAAAAGGTTGTTTGTAACATATTAGTTCATCAAACACCACATTATGGTTGGAATATGGTCTACAATAATAACAAAAAAGTTTGAAGTTTAGTGTGGTGATTATGCAAAAGTAGAATGAACCACATAAAATTAACTATTTTATTCCATTACAGCCATTGCGGTGGAAAGCTAAAACTCATAGCTACAGTTCTATGCAAAACTTTTAGTGCAAAGGTTAAACCATATACAACCTATGTATATACAAAGTGTGAATTCTAGTGCAATTATCACGCTTTATTGATAGATGATATGTAAATCAAAATATATCAAAGTTGTATATTTTATAATACATAATTTCCTCTCTACTTCCAATGGGATGAATGGAGTGATTATAATTTAGCCATACCTAGTGTGTGTGGTAGAATATTGTTAGCAATGTAATTTCACTGTAGACATGGCTACAAAGTTAAAGGAGTGAACATAATCCCATACCCAAAACATTGGTGTGTGAAGGCCATGTGAAGACATTGTTTTTTCCTCAACGAAACCTGATTGGAAATTGAAACAATTTGGGTTTAACAACAACATTTTTTTTTTGTGTTCCCTGTGTTGAATTCACGTGTTTATGCGTGCAATTTTTTTCATCTGGCTGGCTCTTGAAACCAATATTGTTTCATTGTGTCGATTTTTGTTCAAAAGACTATATAGTTTTGTGGGTTTTGGTAGGTGGGTAAGTGTTTGCTATATTGCTTCATTTATGGCTTTCATTTTCTATGAATGGTTTTGAAATAGTGAATCTCGTATTTTTTTGGTGAATCTTGATATCAAGATTTATTCTATTCTATGGGTTCTAGTATGCGGGTGATTGTTAGCAATATTGTCTCATTTATGGTTTCATAATTTATATGCACATTAGCACGTACATTAACTATAGTATAAAGCAAGACCAATCTTTCATCTCACACTTTATATACAATTGGATAAACAACTATGATCACAAGTATTGTAAGCACACGAAATCCATACAACAACTAATTTTGAAACTAGCCAACATTCAAGAGACTGAACATCCACACAACATTTTCCCTCAGTTGGCTAGTTGACGAGGCTACAAATTCAAAGCTTTTGTTGCCTATAATAATTCCTTGCTTCAGGCTATGCAATATATTATAGCCAACAAAAGGTTTGAATTCCTAGCCTTCTCGTTCAGGAAAATGAGGGAAAATTCAATATGGATGTTTGTTCTCTTTATAATTATGATCAAGCCAGTTGCATATCAAGGAAAAAATATGGTATACACATCTATTTAGATATAGTAGTCTCTACATAAATAAATATTTACATCTGTACATATAGATATTTATATATCTACCTATATGTGTGTCCTCTTGATTGACCCTTAAGGTGTTTATTTGAAGATTTAATGGAAAAAAATTTCCCTCTCAACACCTTGTTATCCTAATCAAGCACCATATGAAGCACCGTTACAACTTATTTTAATAAGAATTATATATTAAAGAAGGTATTATTTGAAAAGGGAGACAAAGCATTCAAATTTATTATTCTTGAGAAGATATTCAGTTTGAAAGAAATTTGTTATTTCTTTCATTCTTGAAAAGGAATTCCTATAATAATAGGATTTGTATTGACCATACCAAAGAACATTAGATGCCACATACATGTGTTCAACACCTTTTTGAACCTATTGAAGGGACAATCCAAATGATTTTACTAGGATTGCGGAAATGAAAAAGAAACAACATAGCCAACACTAGGCAAGGGACAATGACAATGCCCTATGGAAAACAACATAAGCCACATTAGTCACCTTGTCTATCAACACAAAGGGGAACACACGACATATCTCCAAGGCAGCCAACAATCGCATCAGGCACCCTTCCTGCAACCACTACAAGGATTAAAACAAGGGGGAATGGTGGGAATTCCAGCCTAGGTTTTTTTAAAGGGAAGACTATTTTCCACCTTTGCCTCGCTTGGTGGGAAGCTCAAAAAACAAAAAGGCTTGCAAGGATTCCAACCAAAGTACACACAATAAAACCAATAGATAAGAATATAGAAGACAACATTCAACATAGATTGTATAACAATGACTATTTCATTGGATTGCAACCATAATGACTAAACGAAAACTATAAATTAAACAATATTGGTTTCAAAGTTAAAAAGCCATGCAAAAAAAAAATCTTGTAGGACCTCTTCCCACTTGCTTCAAACACGTGCCTCTTCTTGCCAACTTCCCTTCACAAAAAAGGGAAAAATATTATCATAGGCAACACTTTTCTTTTGCATTTCCAACCATCCGCCCATGCAAAAAACACAAAATAACCTTCACTCACCTTCAAAGAAGTTGCACAAAGACTAATCCAACTTGCACCTCACAAAACCTTACCATCGTCACTCATGGCTCCCATATTAGGTATAGCAACATAACAACATAGAACAATGCCTTATTGAAATTTTCCCAAACACTTGTTTTGTTTCCCGAGGTGCTTAATAATAGTTGTTATTATGACCATCCCCAGTACATGCAAAGCATACAACAACTAATGTTGATGTGAATGAGCATTTAATTTTTGTAGCATTCTCTATCCACACAGCCCGACAAATGCCACCCTATCCCCAAAGCAGCCAACAACCGCCTTCACCACCTTTTCATGACCATCAGAAGGAAAAAAAATTGGGAGGATAACGAAATTCTGGCCAAAGCTATAAGCCATCCTCCACCCTTTCCTAGACTGTAGGAAGTTTGAAACACAGGGAGGCTAACCAAAATTCTAAGCAAAGTTGACACAAATAGCCATATATATATGTACCATATATATATATACACACACACACATTATACATGTACTATACATATACATATATATACATATGTGTATGTACATATACAATACATGTTGTACACATACATACATATACATATATATACATATATGTATGCACATATTATATATACATACACACACACACACACACACATATATATATATACATATATATGCTACAAAATACTAAATGTTATAAACATTATATATATAACATGTAAATATGCATGCATACATATACATATATACATACAAATCTACATATACATATATATGTATATAGATAAGCTGTATATGGACCACCCTTTCGCACGAAAGGTTTTGCATAGGTCTATAACTGTGATTTTCAACATTCTATAGCAATGGTTGCAATGGAATAAAATAGTTAATATTATGCAATTCATTTTGTTGATGTTGACCTTAGGCTATATTGTCTCATTTGTGGCTTCTATTTACCGTCTATGGTTGCAACACAACAAAATAGTCAATCCTTTGTACGTTATATATACATATACATATACATATACATACATATATATACACATATCTATACATATATATATATAGATATATATATGCATATATATAGATACATATACATATATACATATATCATATACATATAAATACATATATATGCATATATACACATACATATACATATAAATACATATACACACACATATAAATATATACGTAGATACATATATACATTTATGTATATATATAGATACATATATACATATATATACAAACATACACACACACACGCATATAAATATATATCAAAGCACAAAAAAACTGCACAACAACAAACTAAGTAAAAAAAAACCCAAGCTAGCCATTAGCAATCGACAATTGTGGGTTTTGGCATGTGGGTGATTGTTGGCTATATTGTTCTATTTATGGCTTTGGTTTTGTGTGAATGGTTGCAAAATAGTTAATTCGGTGTGTTTTTGGTGAATCTTCAAATCAATATTTCTTGTGTTTTGTGGGTTTTGGCATCTGCGTGACTGTTGGCAATTTTGTTTCATTTATGGCTTCTGGTTTGTATGAAGGGTTGCAAAATAGTTAATCTATTGTGTTTTTAGTGAATCTTCGCATATAGGTTACCATTGAAACAATTATTGATTCATTTAGGGGGTAAAAGCAAGAAGTTGAGTACACGAAGAGGGGAAATTTCGGGCAACAAAAAAAATTTCGCACAAAATGCGTACGCGTTTTAAAAAAATGCGTACGCGTTACGTAACGGGTACCCGAACCTAAATACGAACGCGTACGCGCTCAGGAACGGGTATACGAGCCTAAAACATGTACGCATTATAAAGCGGCGACGCGTTATGAACGCATATCAATGCATGTCGGCGTTTTAAAAGCGGCGTGCGATGTTTATAACGCATACGCGTTTTGAAAGCGGCATTATCGCGTTATCGAAAAAGTATTTATTTTTTAAATAAACTGCTGGCTTTTCATTTTATCCACTATTTTTGGCGAATCAACAGAAGTCAAGTAAGAGCGCGTACGCGTTTGGAGGCTGTTGCTCGCTCCTCCCGTCATCACACTTGACCTCTGAGACCTCCAGGTTAGTTGATTTCTGCCCTTTTTTGCTTTGTATCTTGTTTTTTTGTTTTTGAATTAGTATTTAAGTTTTTTTTGTTTAATGCGTTTTATTTCAATTTTTAATAGTTTTAAATTGCATTTAAAAAATAAATAACGTTAAATTGTAAATTGAAAACCATATTTTATCTAAACTTAGAAATCTAAACCCTAAAACGTAAAACTAAAAACCTCTTAGAGACCTCTCTCCCCTTAGGTTACATTTAGAATTAGTTTTTTCATTATAATTAGGGTTAATATTGGAATTAGGTTAATATAGGATAACCCAAACCCTAATCTTAACCCTAACACTAACCTTCACCATAACCCTAATCCCCACCATAACTCTAATTCTTATTGTTACCCTATCCATAACCCTTAATCTAATTTTAACCCAAACACTAACCCTAACCCTAACTCAATCTCTAATCATAAACCTAACCTTAACCATGTAATTTTATCTCTAACCTTAACCCTAACCATAATTTTAACCCTAGTTCTAACCTTAACCATAACCCTAACCCCAAAACTAACTCTAATTCTTACTCTTACACTAACATGAACCCTATCCTCAACCCTAACTCATGTTTTAACCTTAACCCCAATTGTAACTCTAATTTTTACCCTTTTCCTAACCATAACCCTAAACCTATGCCCAAAAAATAACTCTAATTTTAACCCAAACCTAACCCTAATTCTAACTCTAGCTCTAACCCTAACCCTAACCCCAATATTAAGCCTAACCCTCACCTTATCCCTAACCCTAATTATCTATAACCCTAACCCTAACTCCAATCTTAAGCCTAACCCTAAACTTATCCCTAACCCTAACCCCAACCCTAACTCTAATTTGTACACAATTACAAACCATAGGTTCCAAGAGAGACACTTAAAACTTATAAAAAATAGGTATTGTAGGAGTCACTTGGATAATAATTCAATGTATCTTAATTACTATCCCTATATGGAATTTCTCATGATTGATTTATGAATTTTCATCCATTAACTATATATGGAAATAAATGGGGTTCCCTCCTCTAATCTCTAGTGATAGGAAAATATGGTGTCCAATCTATTCAAGTAAAATTAATGGATAAACAAGAATACCACTCTCAATCTTAGGATTTAATTAAATAGCTATCTTTTAATTTCTTTCCTTTTTACAAGCTCCAAAATAAACCTACATGTACAAACCTTTTTATCAATGCCACTTTAAAATTACATTCTTTATTACACTAGTGGCCCCATAACTAGGGCACTCATAACATACTTAAATATTATAGTCATTTCCCTATTTTATTTTCGTAAGTCCAATGAGAAATAAGAAATATTTTAGGATATCATAAAATTTTATTGAAAAAAGGGTAAGGAGAAAAAGAGGAATTCTTCTAAAAGAATTTTCAAATTCTAAATCAAGGCTAAAGGAGTCAAATGGGCTAATTCTAGGAAGTTGGTTGAATATTTAATC
Organism: Sequoia sempervirens; assembly: GCA_007258455.2. Classification (NCBI taxonomy): domain Eukaryota; kingdom Viridiplantae; phylum Streptophyta; class Pinopsida; order Cupressales; family Cupressaceae; genus Sequoia; species Sequoia sempervirens. The sequence continues at coordinate 312,075,204 of VDFB02193867.1, forward strand.
ATAAAAAATCCCAAAAGGAGGGAAAAATCAACAAAAAAAAATAGTAGAGCAACATGTGACACCCTTTTGAATTCCTAAAACCCCATGTTTTATAGGAAGATGAAGAAGAATTTGAAACCATTCCCCTCATCCCTTAGGAATAATCTATTAAGGAGAAACAATATAGATTAATAGAAAAATATTTGAATCAATGAAAATATATGAGAGAAGCCTTATCTTTTGAAAAATGTTTCAATATGGTAAGAAGTTCCATCTACAAGAAATGAGCAAGGAATATAGAAAGTGAAGAATAGGGAGATAAAAAGTAAGCTAAAAAACTTTATACACCTAAGTTTGATTGTAGTGACAAGATTTTTCTCACCTGCCCAGTTGGAGAAATTAGAGACTTACTTCACCCTCAACCCCATAACCCTAACCCTAACCCTAATTCTATCTCTAAGCTTAACCCAAACCCTAATCTTAACCCTAACACTAACCTTCACCATAACCCTAATCCCCACCATAACTCCAATTCTTATTGTTACCCTATCCATAACCCTTAATCTAATTTTAACCCAAACACTAACCCTAACCCTAACTCAATCTCTAATCATAACCTAACCTTAACCATGTAATTTTATCTCTAACCTTAACCCTAACCATAATTTTAACCCTAGCTCTAACCATAACCATAACCCTAACCCCAAAACTAACTCTAGTTCTTACTCTTACCCTAACCTGAACCCTATTCTCAACCCTAACTCATGTTTTAACCTTAACCCCAATTGTAACTCTAATTTTTACCCTTTTCCTAACCATAACCCTAAATCTATGCCCAAAAAATAACTCTAATTTTAACCCAAACCTAACCCTAATTCTAACTCTAACTCTAACCCTAACCCTAACCCCAATATTAAGCCTAACCCTCACCTTATCCCTAACCCTAATTATCTATAACCCTAACCCTAACTCCAATCTTAAGCCTAACCCTAAACTTATCCCTAACCCTAACCCCAACCCTAACTCTAATTTGTACACGAATTACAAACCATAGGTTCCAAGAGAGCAACTTAAAACTTATAAAAAATAGGTATTGTAGGAGTCACTTGGATAATAATTCAACGTATCTTAATTACTATCCCTATATGGAATTTGTCATGATTGATTTATGAATTGTCTTCAATGATTTTCAATATTTTTCATCACTTGTTCTACTAACCTTCTGTTTTTATTCAACTCTCATTTATAGTTCTTAAGTGACTATCGGTTTCTATTCAACTCTCATTTATAATATGAATTTGTAATGCTATGATTTTTTAATGTTATAAATTGAATTTTAATGTTATAAATGAAATATATTTTGAATTTGTGCATGTTCAATGTGATTTTTAAATAACTTTGAAATTGTGTGCATTATTTAATTAGTTTGTTGATATATATTTTTTAATTGTTTAACATGCAGTTGCCATATCATTTCTCGTCCATGGATCCACTTTTCACTTTAGAGGATTTCATGCCTAATCCAGAAATTCCTATAGATCCTGGTGCACACCCCACCCCACCACATGAGGATATGCCTCAGTCACCTCCGCATTCTCCACCACCTGAACCCCCACCCCCTCCTCCATTTGACCAAAATCAACTCAGAGAGAATATTCGAGCCAACTTAGTTGTGATTCAAGGGAACATAGATCTCATAAAAAATGAGACTAGAATCCCTCCTCATCTCGCACGGTTTGCATCTACGATGCAAACTATTGTCGATTCTGTTCGATCTATCGATGCGGACCTAGATAGGTTCCATCAATGGAGAGAAGAGAGGAGACAATTCTATGCAGATGGGTTGTCATATAAAGAAATCAATAACCTAAAAATCACTAAACAAGCTATGTGCCAATATTTTGTGAACCCCCAAACAAACGAACCAATACCACCCACAAAAAAAAGAATTTCAATTTTATGGTGTAGGCACCCGCAGATAGCTGCAAATTTTTGGGAGAGATGGTGGATGGTGTTTGATACTCCACCACATGGCAATAGTGAGGTGCCCTTATATTTTTTGAGAAAGTTATGGGCTGAGTTTGAGTTGGGTAAAAAACCCAACTATTTTGATATGAGGTCATTTCAGGGAGTTGGGCGTGGCATGCCCCAACATAGACTAGGAGCACGTGTCGATCCTCAGCGATGTGCTCCAGTTGCGCCTCTTGTTCCTCCTCCTTCTCCTGGTATTCCCGCTGCATTTCAGCAGCAAACCATGTTATCTACACTAGGAGCATTGAGTTCACTTTCAGGACATCTCACTCAGCAGACTACACACGCGGCCACTGAAGTGGCCAATACAGAGCATGGAGGCTCGGGCTATAGGGATACTCAGACATCCACTTCAGGTGAGGCACATGCATCTGGGGCGGGATCATACCTAAATTTACTATATTCTGAGGATCGTCCCACACAGGTATGTTCATCTTTTGAACTTAAATTTAATTCAAGTTTGAAATGTAAAAAATTCATGTAAATAATAACATCAAACTATATATATAATATAATATTAATTCAATAATTTTGTGTTTGGTGTATAGACACATGATGACGTGATGCCCGAAACTCAATATCATCATCGTGTGTATATGTCGAGTGCTGTAGATTTGGGCTCACCTTTTCAACAGGTACTTGAACCAAAATATATTAAATAATTTGTGTGTCCATATATATATAATTTAATTTGAATTTGTACACATGTGTGAATTGATATATTATATCTAGATGCAGGGAAGTCATACTATTCCTAGTATTGATGAGCCACAAGTTACAGTGGTGAGCGCTCCTGAGACATCATCAGCTCAGGTGTGTGCTTTCAAAAGTTTGTTAAGTTTAAATTAAATACACATCATAGATCTAATTTAATTTTTACATTTATATACACATGTGTGAATGATCTATATGAACTGTTGTACATCTATATGTAGGGATTTGATGAGATAACCATGGCGGGCCGTGCACCTGAGACATCATTGACATCTATTCATGGGCAATCTCAGGTGCGTGATCATGAGGTCATATCATTCGAGGTTGTAAACTTTACTTTAAATCTCCTATACAAATTTTACGAACATTTTATATATATATATATATATCAAGGTTTTCACATATTGTTTGCTTTATATGAATATGCAGGATATAGTGGATCAGGCATTTCCATCTTCTCAACAGACAGTTATGTTACCTGTTGAAGAAAATGTGCCAGTTGATTCACATGACCATATGGTAATTTATGCATACTAGAAATCATTTTTAATATATTTAGTCGATATTTAATTAGTTTTTTTATCTAAAAGTTTATATTTTCAATTTTAAATATGTTTAATTATATCAAAATTTCTAAATAAATTTAAATCTAATTTCAAGTTTCTTGAACTCTTTTACAGCATGATGCAGGTACATCTAGTCAACGTGGAACAAAGAGGAGACTTGATTTGACCGATCAGCCTGAGAGTTAGATAGTTTTATATTTTATGGACTACAAACCTCTAGTTTCATTTCAATATATGTGTTGGACTTGACATATAAATTTTATGGACTATGTAGATCTCTAGTTTTATTTTGAACATGTTATTATCATATATGTGTGTTTATTTATATCAGTTGACTTTAATATGATGATTATATATGCAGTCAATTATGAGATCATGTTATGTTCATTTTCATAATTATATGCATTTATATACATATCTATATATTTATATTTTATCAAATTTTCAAGTAATACATAAGAGGGTGGATTAGGGATGCAGAGAGTGGATTAAGGGGAGTTGATAGAATGGTTAAACCCTAAACCCTAAACCTAAAATGAGTTAAACTTACATAAGAGGGTGGATTAGGGGATGCAAGAGGGTGGATTAAGGGAGTTGATAGAATGAGTTAAATGTAAGAGGGTGGATTAAGGGGAGTTGATAAAATGAGTTAAAGTGATGTAAGAGGGTGGATTAAGGGGAGTTGAGAGAATAAGTTAAAGTGATGCAAGAGGGTGGATTAAGGGGAGTTGATAGAATGAGTTAAACCATAAACCCTAAACCCTAAAATGAGTTAAAGTGGATTAAGGGGTGTTGAGAGAGTGACTTAAGGGGATGCAAGTGGATGGATTAAGGGTAGATATATGAGGATATTGATTGAGGGGTCCTAAGAGGATGAATTAAGAGGTGTTGAGTGAGTGACTTAAGTGGATGCAAGTGGACAAATTAAGGGTAGATATATGAGGGTATGGATTACAAGGTCCTAAGAGGATGGATTAATGGTAGTTGATAGAATGACTTAAGGGGCTGCAAAAGGATGGATTAATGGTACATAAGAGGATGACTTAAGGGGTTTTAAGAGAATGGCTTAAGGGGATATGAAATCAATTATAAAGTATCAATTAAATGTATCTAGAACTATATATAGTTACCAGTCTCTAGATTGAAATTCCATTGTAATATATGTGCATCTCCTCTCTTTTTTGCAAAGCATCTAATTTTGGGAGACCTGAAACAAAAAATGATATAAAACTTTAATTAGGAAATGATTAAAGACAAATATATATATATCAATTAAATATATATACGACTAGATATGCTTACCAATATTTATTTACTCTATTGTACCATCTGCATCCTCTCTTTTTTTTAATGCATCTATGATTGTCTCGTGATCATCCATTGAAATTGTCCATAAAACTTTATTAGCAGGCCTCCCTTGATATCTAACTAGTTTTATATTGGTTGCCAAAATCAAATGTGAATAATGCATAATTTTCTTGTGTCTTTCATAATCTTCAAATGCAGGCAAGCCATTCTTTCTCATTAAATATTTTCGAAGCCAGGTGCCAACAACAACCACTGAACCAGTTGGATACTCAAAGTTGTCATCATCTACTCTAGTATGTACCAACTTATGTTTTCTCTCAACACATCTAGCCAACCAGTACTCTGTCTGCTCTTCATTCCCTTGAGGTGCAACAACAGCATACACATGTCCTACAAAAATAAATACAAAATTCAATAAAAAGTGACTTATATTTAACTCATATAAACATGCATACATACAAAATTCAACTCAATAAATAATGTACCTTCTTGTACAAGATCTGAAACACGATCATAATCATCTGATGCGAACACTTGATTATCTTCAATTGTCATTTCATGTTGAACATGTGTCAATGTAGGCGTTAAAGCTCTTTGTTGCCATTGTTCGACCCATTCCATATTTTCACATGCCTGCCAATCACCTACAATACAAAATTGACAATAGCATGCCAACTCCCTTGTCCATATTGTCCATGTGTTTGCATTCGAACTCTTAAATGAATGCCATTTTGCACTTCCATTAATTGTTTCACAATCCTGTCGAGAAAAAATATCATTTTCTTCAACTAACCAAAAGAAGCGTCGAATTATTGATTTCTCACTTGTTCTTGTAGATAATTTGGTATTGCACCAATCTACAATTGCACGTGCATTTCTAAATTTTGCAGCATCCTCAAATTTTAGTTGCTCTCTAGCAAGAGCTCTTTTTACACATGCACCTGCTCCATCGTGTTCTCCCTTACCATGACCAGCTTCAAAAAAACTCCATATGTGTTGGATATTATTTTCCTTATGAACTCTACATAGCCAATAAAACATTCTAGCATTTTTGAATTGACCCGTGCAATTATCTGACCATATGAGATGTTCTAGTATTTGAATTCCTCTCTCTTTTAAATTTTTATTAAATATATCAAAACAATATTGTACAAACTCAGATGAATGTAATCGATTATCACTTACATAAAAATGGTACTCTTTCAAAAAATTTCTATTATCTTCTGTACTATCTTCAGCATGTCTATAAACAATGTGAACAAATATAGCTACTTGCACTGAATTATAATATTGTGATTGGATTTCTTCTTGTGGAGCAAGAGTATAATTTTCAGCAAAATCAACAATTGACAATATAGTTCCAATTGGAAATGTGTTTTTACATAAACGAAATTGATTATCAAGCCAATGAGCATTCTGAGAGTGTTGAACATATTTAGGTACAAAATTATCTTTAAATTCAGTAATAAAAGTATGCACACTAACTTTTTCCACAATTAGCTCAACACGTCTTCCAATTTTACCATCTTTTAAAGAATACTCAATATTTTTAAATTTTTTTACATCCACTAATTGTTTTCCAAATTCATCTAAACTACTTTCATGCATACATTCTCCTAATAATGAAAAGTTACCACATCTATCGCATTCTCCAGATATGCATCCTTTTAAAAAAAATGAGTTTCCATTTAAAGAGGGATTACAAAACAAACCTGCTATAAAATCTTTGATTCTTTCAGGTGGCATAGTAATACCACAAATGTCTTGCATAATTTGGTTAGCATGCAAAGTGCATCGTATATATCGAAATATATCATAATAATAATGAAATTGTACATGAGTCTTACAACAACAAGAGATTTTTGCTTATTAATTCTAACATACCAAGGTTTACACTTTTCAAATGATCTTTGACTTATGCTTAATATTCAATGGTAAGATTGAAGCATCTAAATTTTTTTTATATAATTCAGTTTGAGTCATATCTAAGAGATGCTTTGGATGAGGTTCACGAATTTTGGAACCCACCCTTAATTTTAAGACATCTCTAATGTTAGGTGATACTCTTGTATTATCATACCAAAATTTTTGATTAAAGATTTAATTTCATTAGTTAATTTCATGTCTGATCTTGGGAGTCTACCACTAAAACTCCAACATTGATTAATAGGATCTTTTTCAATACTTTCTCTTCTTTTAGCAGCTCTTATCAAAGTTCTAGGATTTAAGTTTATACATTTACTAATCTTACTTAACATTCTTTTATTGGAAGCTGTTTTATCAACTAGAGCAGTTGTTATTGCACGACGAGCCGCATTCTTATCTTTTGATTGACTTTTCTTACCAATAACATCAATAGCATTAGCAACACTAGATATGACTTGTTCTACTGAATCATCTTTCTTTTTTGGTTTTACAAAAACACCTAATTTTTTCATCACTTTTCTCATTTTAAACATTCTCATCAATTGCACCATGAGTTGACATTGGAATCCTAATTTCTTTCTATAAAAAAACATTTTATATATTTTATTTCCATAATTTCTAATTTGTCTTGAAGAAACTTTACCACGAAGGTTATTTAACACATTTGTTTCAATTGTTAAAAAAACATTTTCACCTTCATCCATAGATGGAGTTTCATTTTCATTCACACAAGGGGTTTCATTTTCATTTTCAAATGTAAAAGGGATTTCATTCTCATTTTCATCAATATTAGGTATTTCATTCTCATTTACATTCTCATAAGATATAATTTCATCATTTTCTTGTTTATGTATTGTTTCAACCCTAGTATTATTAATCTCATCAATTGTGTATCCAGCTTCTTCTAAACAAGCAATATCAATATTATAAAAACTTGGGTTTGAAGACATACCTGGATAGATTGTTTGAATAGGTACATTTTCCATATCATTGGGAGGTGGATTTGAAGACACACCCGAAGTTATTTGCATATTATTCAAAGTTGAAGTTGAAGGCACATTTGGGTTTGTCTCCATAGTTGCATTTTCTTCCATATTCACCATCTCCACATTTGCATCATCTACATTGATTTCATCATTCATGGCTTCCTCTTCGACATTCTTAGAACTAGATGCTTCCAAATCTTTCATTTGATGAATCCTTTGTCTCCTTTCCCTTTGTCTTTTTGCCTCTTTATCTTTATTTGCTTGAATTTCTTCGGGTGTCATTACCTTCCTACATCTTTTTCTTTGTCTTTTTTTATCACCCATGGTTACCAAACCCTCTTTGATGACAAAAACAATAATTCAAGAAACCTATTTTAAAATTTCCCCCTCCTTCAAATATTCAAATAAAACTATGTACTATGAAGATTATTTTTTCTATAAATTCTGAAGTACAAAATCATCATGAGTACATCCAAAAATTCACTTTTTCCAAATCTTCTTGTAAAATATTTTTGCACTTGATTCCACTTCAGAAAATTTAACTTGCACTTTTACTCTTCCAACAATTTGAATAGAATATGCCCTGCACAAGACAAATCTGCAATAAAAAACGCAGAAAATGACACTTTAGGTCCGTACTGCAGAAAAAGAATGCTGTAAAAAAATCGTGTTTTAACAGTATTTTTCAAATTAGGGAAAAATGACTATTATACAAACGCGTACGCGTTATGATTTTTAAAATGCGTACGCGTTCAGTAACGCGTACGCGTTGCTTTCTGCCAACGGGCAAAACATAACGCGTATGCGTTATGAAACGCGTACGCGTTTTATTTAAATAACGCGTACGCGTTTCTATAACGCATACGCGTTATTTAAAAGTTGATCTCCCAAACCAAATCTAGCCCCGGTTTTAGGCTCGGGAAAGGCTTGGCAATCCGAGCCTTAGCTTTTGACCTGCAACTAAAAAACTAAGGCAAACTGAAAAAAATGTCCAACTTTGACAACATAGATGATGAACTTTTTTTCTGAATTAGTCTATAAAATTAAAACCCATTAGAGAACACAATGTCTACTTTCTAGATATATAATTTTTGTTAAAATTGGATTAAGTTTGTTATTTTTAAATTAATTTCTAAGCAAACTAGGCCTTAAACTTGAAAGATCAGGTTTTTTTGGTTTTTTAATAACTTTGTATTGGTTAAGTTTCTTGTAAAAAAAATTATATGGTCCCAAACTTCAGACAATTCTCTACACAATGAAAAAAAAAGAGTCAAAAAATGTTTTGTTTAGGTCCAATTATGTTGTCTGTACACGTTGATTTGAAAAAACATCAATTAAGGCCAATAAAAAATTAATAAAAAAAAATATATTCAATCAAAAATTACAAAAAAAAATCCAGCCCAAACTTCATGTTGTTAGCTCTCTTTTCCTAAAAGGAATTAGCAAAATAATTTTATTTGGGTCAAAAAGTGTTGTCCGTACACCTGCTTGGTATGGTTAAAAAATAGGGACTTTAAAAAAGTGGTTTTTATAGATCTTTATCAAAATTTAATTTCTATAAACTGGGTATTTTAATAATTTACATATTTGGAAACTAGATTAAAAATTAAAAATTTCATATTACTGACTTTTTTTAAGATTCATTGTGGAAGTGCCTCAAATTTTCAGTCCAAGTGTGACAAATTCTGAAAAACAGCAAAAACATTTCCACTTTTTGAGTTTTTTGTGTACCCAACTTCTTGCATCAACCCTAGGATTTGCATTCTTCTGGTGAAGGTTTTGAGTTGATTTGTTACTAGGATCTTTCTGTGTTTTGTGGGTTTTCCATGTGAGCCATTGTTGGAAGCCGTGCTTTTTTGTACGATAGTTGTAACACAGTGAAATAGTTAATGTTATACATGTTGCATTGTTTTAGGGTATATTGTTTCCATTTTGATAGGGTTCTCTTGAAAAGAGAGTATATAGTTTCTTCACAACAATATTGTTTGATTTATGGTTTGACTCGTTCATGAATGTTTTTGTATGGATATTTCTCATTGTGATTTTTTAGTGTTTTGCACCTTTTCCCATCTAGGTGACTATTGATAACAATATTGATTCGTTTATGTATTTTATTTTGTTGTGATGGTTGCAATGCAATAAAATAGTCAATGTTATGTAACTCATGTTGCTTTGCATAAGACATTGTTCACTATTGCCATCTACCCTACGATATCTTGTTTCATTTATGGCTTCCATTTAGCACACCATCCCTTGTCTTGTTGTTCCTCATTCCAATCAGGCTATATATACATACGTATGTTTTTGAAACAAATGTCTATGTAGTTATCGAAAATGTATTTTTGGATGCCATTCTCCGGATTTATATTATTGTTGAAGGTATCTATGAGTGAGGATGGAAAGCTTCTATGAAGGTGCAAGTACATTCATCAGCTGTGGAATCTATGTGAAGGTGGTTGGATGTTATCTTGTGTTTTTAATGCAATAAAATAGTTAATGTTATGTAGTTCATGTTGCTTTACATAAGGCATTGTTCACTATTGTCATATGCCTTATGCTATATTGTTTGATTTATGGCTTCAATTTACCACAACAACCCTTGTCTTGTTCTTCCTAATTCTAGTTAGCCTATGTATACATACATTAAGAATGAATGTCTATGTAGTTATCGAAAATGTATTGTTAAGTGTCATTCTCTCGATCTATGTTGTTGTTAAAGGTAGTTGTGAGTGAGAATGGCAAGCTTCTGTGAAGGTGCAAGTGCGTTCATTGGCCATGGAATCTATGTGAAGGTGGTTGGTTCTGATCTTGTGTTTTTTGCATGTGTTGATGACTGCAAAAGGTACAAACATGTATCTATCTAAAATTAGATGCAGACAATATTCATTTTTGTTGCTTAATATGCTTGTTCTTTTCATAGGTTAATGATGATTTCTATTTGATCTAAAGTTCTTGTCTAGTGGTGATGGTGCATAACAAAAACAGTTTTATTCTATTCCAAACATATCCACAAAATGGTTGCCATAAATAGAAACCCAAAAAGATTCATAGAAACAAACCCAAGTTAAAATATACTCATTTCTCAACACTTCCCTATGAAAAAATTAAAACAATATAGCCTTCTCAACAACACATTCTCGCAAACTAACAATGAAAAACCATATACATAAATATAATCAGCATTGAAATATATATAAATATATGTATATATGTACACATATATGCATATATATACACATATATATTAATATTACAATACACCCAATATAGCCTAAGACAGAGAACAATAATTGATAATACCTAATAACCAAACATAGAATCAATAGTAGTAATTATTTTATTCTATTCCAACCATAACTAGAAACAAAGACATAAATCAAACAACATTGGTTTCAACAGTGGCCCAGATGGAGAAAGCGTCAATACAGCCTAACCCATACAATAATAACCGACAAAAGCTGCATACCTCAGCAATTTTATCTCATTGCAAACATGCCCACAAAACACAAACATTAAAGAGAAATCAGTTGAAAGTTGACCCATATTACGTGTCCATAAATGAAACATAATTTGTTTTAACAAATAATTTTCTCTTCTATGAATAGCACCTTATTGAAAAATGAAACAATATATGTATATATATACACATATATATTAATATTAAAATACACCCAATATAGCCTAAGGAAGAGAACAATAATTAATAGTACCTAATGTAACTTAACATAGAATCAACAGCAGTAATTATTTTATTTTATTCCAACCATAACCAAAAAACCAAAGGCACAAATCAAACAACATTGGTTTCAACAACGACCCAGAAGGAGAAAGCCACAATATAGCCTGAGCCATGCAATAACAATCGACTAAAACTGCATAACCTCAACAATTTTATCCCATTGCAAACATGAACACAAAATGCAAACATTAAAGAGAAACCCGTCGAAAGTTGATCCATATAATGTGTCCATAAATGAAACATAATTTGTTTTAATGTAAATAATTTTCTCTTCTATGAACAACACCTTATTGAAAATTGAAACAATATAGCCTTTTGAGCATAACCTAATTGAAAATGAGACAATATAGGCTGAGCTAGATAGTAACAGTCAACAAAAAACTGCATAAGGTCAAGAATTTTTCCCTGTTGCCAACATATCCACTAAATGCAATCCATAAAAAAAGACCCACGAAAAATTAATATATATTTAAATATATGTATATATGCACATATATACACATATATATTGATGTAAGAATATACCAAATATAGCCTAAGGCAAAGAACAATAATAAATAATACCTAATGTAACTAAAAGGTGTTTACAAAATAATTTTCCCGTTCTCCTCGTCCCCTGCCCGCATTTGAACCATGGTGGATTTTGGCTTGGGGGTACCCCTCGTTCCCCCTCTTCCCATCCCTGACCCGAGCCTTGCCTTGTCTCATGCGGACTCGTGTCCCTCGAGAGACAGTCCTAGTGAGATAGGTCTTTTGACTGCAGATATTTCGGTGTCGCCCATGTCTTCAGTTGAAGAGTTAGTGATTGAGATTCCTTCTAAATCCCTTGGGTGGAAAGATGTCCTAACCAATAGTAAACTGGGCCCTCTCCCTCCTCCTTCTCATGGGGATGAGGTCATTGTGTTTGGAGCAAACTTTGTTATTTTTTATTCGGTCAATGATAGGATTCTCTCTTCTACGGAGAATGCAATAGTGGGTAGGTTTCTCTCTTTCTTCCCTACTGTGGATATGGTTATGAAATGGGTTGATGTTAAGTGGTGAATCAAGGGTAGTGTGGAAATTTGTGCTAGGGAATGTGCAGGATCATGATGGACCAAAAAGTGGTAATATGATCGGTATGTGTAGGGTATGTGGCTAACAACTTTTTTTTTACCCAAAATTGATGAAATAAAAATGGTTTTTAAAGGATATTCTCAACTTTCCACCAATATAAATTATGCTTTAATTTGAATTTAATAAATAATTATTATTCATTTTCTATTTGAATTATGACTAAAGTCCTAATTGATAGGCTAATTGAAACACATCTATAGCTTTCAAATGGTATCACATTTTTTGAATCTAAAATATGTGTCACATTCTATACTTCACATACTATAGATTAAAAAGAATGAATTTTTTGAAGTTTTGACCAAGTTAAGGTGGTCAGACATACGAGTTTTTATATTTTTAAAAGTTGTATTAAAAAAATCATAAATAATTATTTATTTAAAAAAAAATTACAAAAAAATATGCATCACATTGGAACGTGAGTCCTCTACTTATATCTAAAATCTTAAATAAAAAAATATTATCATTTTATTGTGGTTAGGGTGCTCAGATGACACCTACTTCTTATTTTTTCCCTAAAATTTGAGTACTATTGCATTGAAAATTCAAATTTTCACCAAATATATATATATATTTAAATAAACCTTATAGTTTAGAAACTATATTCAATTTGTTATAGATTCTATTCTTACATATTTTTGAAATAATATAGATAACTTATTCAAATTTTTATGTCAAGTTGCCTAACTATGATTTTTTTGAATTTCTCTCCACTTAAGGGCCTATTTTTTCCATGATGATCCTGCACATACCTGCTATATCTAGTTGGATTTTCCTCTTCAAGTTCACGGTGCCAGAAGATCTATTATCGGTTTTGTCTTTAGGACCTTGGGTTTATGGTAAACATAGTTTAGCTTTATGCTGCTGTAAACTATGGTTTAACCCTAAGGTAGATCTCAATAAGTCAGCTCTGGTCTAGATTTTCCTTCCTGAGTTGCCGCTGGAATACTAGGATGAATCAATATTTAAGAGCATTGGTGATTCCTTGGGAAACTTCATCACTTCCGACTCCATTACTAGATTGAATTCAAAGTTAGTGTTTTCCTACTTTTGCATGAATATTTGTGTGAACAAATCTTTGCCTAACTCTGTTAAGCTCTGCTCTAAATTCTGGTCATGGGTTCAACCTGTGTGCTATGAAAATGTTGTTTTTTGTCAGAAATGTGCCAAACCCAGGAACCTTATTTCTGACTGCAAGTCAACCTTTAACAAGGATCCTATCAAGGGAAACCCTACTGCTCCTTTTGGTTCTCCTCCTGGTATTGAAAACCCGACCAAAGATGATTCAACATCTTTGATAGCTCTCCCTGACATTCCTAGCTCTAAGACTCCTCTACATGATTTTGTAGTCAACAAAGAATTCTCTAATCCTAGTGCTCCTATTCCTCAGTCTGTGACCAGGATCGATCTAGCCAAGGGCCTAGCTAACATGTCTGTAGCTAAGATTTTGGCTAGTGTTAATGTGCTAGAAGTAGATAATCTTGCTTCTAGCATTGCTTATGGGGATGAGGTCCCTGCTAGTGGTGTGTTGTCAGATGTGGCCTCAATTGGAACTAGTGAGATTGTTGGTGAAGAGAGTGAAATATGGGAGGCTATGGGCATGGGTGAGGCGTCTGCTTTCATCTTAGAAGATTTGAAACCAGAGTCTGTTGTTGATGAGGAGAATTGGATTTCTTCAAAGAAAAAAGGGGAGGAAGAAAAAAGAAGATGTGGGAGGTGAATCCAAGCCAAGTAGGCCAAGCCAAAGATCCACAAGATTAAGGGAAACCACAAATAAGATTGCCTTGGGAAAGCAGAGGACATTGGAAGTGTCCTCTAAGAAAGGTCAAAAATGAAGGTCATGTCTTGGAATATGCATGGGATGAACAACTCCTATAAGAAAGTTGCCTTAAAAGAATTATATTTTGGAATATAAGATGTCTTACTCCTATAAGAAACTAAAATGATGAAAGTTAGTTTTGATAATATTGCTAAGTACTTATGGCCTAGGGCCTGTTACTTTTATAGTGATGTTGAAGGGGCCTTTAGAGGTCTAGTGGTGATATGGAACCCTTCTAGATTAAATGGCACTGAACTATTATGCTGCCAAAATAGTGTCAGTGGCTCTTTTACCTTCCTTGGTGGCTCTTGGTCACTTATCAATGTGTATGTGCCCAACCAAAGGAATAATAGACTAGCCCTATGGATGTCTCTTGCTAACTGGATAAAAAAAATAGTGGTTCTCATCAGCTGGTGGCTGGGGACTTCAACTCCCCCCTTGTTTCCTTCAAAGAAAAGTGGTGGTTTGATTGACTACTCTAACAACATGACTGATCTAGCACACTTTTTGAGTTCTATAGGCCTAATTGATATTGATTTTTTGAGCCAATATTTTACCTTGTCCAACAGACGTATGGGTGAAGACTTAATTCAAGATAGATTGGATTGTTTCCTATGTTCTTGCAACTAGTATGGCTTGCTCAGTGCCACTCTATGGGCTCTACCTAGGAATTTTTTTTATCACAATCCTTTGTTGTTAACTTCATGTCATTAGTCTATTGTTGGACCTTATCCCTTTTGCTTTGAAATCATGTGGAATTCCCACCCTAATTTTAAAATGAAAATTGTTGAATGGTGGAATATCCTTGTGTGTGGTTCCCCCATGTTCAAAATCTATTTTAAGCTAAAACACACTAAATGTATGGTTAAAGGCTAGAACAAAAGGGTCTTTGGGGATCTATTCCAAGAAGAAAATATCAGAGGGGAAAAGTTGAAAATGGTTCAGAAAAGAATGGAGGAGGGTGATACCAGTCTATCCACATGCAAACAAGAGAAGGAGAACTGGTGGGAGTGGGAGAAAATTCTTAAGAAAGAGGAGATTTTTTGGAAATAGAAATCTAGGGTGCAATGGTTGAAAGAAGGAGATAGGAACACCTCCTTCTTCCATATTTTTGTTTTCAAACATAAGAGGAGGAACTGGATAAACAAGTTACACAATGTTGAGGGTGAGGTTGTTAGTTCACCCGCTCTCATTGGTTTAGTGGCTGAAAACTATTTCCAGAAGGATTTTGTGACTCCTATGGATGTTCCTAACCCAACTCTTGACAGTTTGTTGGTTGACTTGCTTTCAAATTTAATTTCCTAGAATGACAACATAGGGATTCTTAGTGTTTTCACTCCTAAGGAGGTTAAGCTAGCCACTTTCAGTATGGGGGCCTTCAAAGCTCTTGGCCCTGATGGTTTCCCTCCAGCTTTCTTTCAGACCTTCTAGGAGATCATTAGTGAGGACCTTGTTCTAGCTACTCAAGATTTTTTCAAATATGGTAAGATTCTAAAGCAACTAAATCACACTTTCATTTCTCTTATTCCCAAGGTGGTGGATCCTCAACATATGACAGAATTTCACCCTATCATCCTTTACAATACTTTCTATAATATCCTCTCAAAATTTTTGGTCAACTGCATCAAACCTTTGCTTGATAAAATTATCAACCCTACTCAAAAAAGGTTTGTGCCTGGTAGGCATATCCTTGATGCTACCATTACAAGACATGAACTAATCCACTCAATGGATAGGTACAACTATGTTGGAATGGCCCTTAAACTAGACATATCTAAGGCCTATGACAAGGTGATATGGAATTTTGTCCCTAAAGTTCTTGCTAAGTTTGGGTTCAATCAATTAGCGATCAATCTTATTATGGAATGTATTACTACTATTAAGTACTATGTTTTATTTAATGGCTCTTCTTTTGGATTTTTTCATGTTGGGAGAGGAATTAGACAGGGTGAACCCCTATCTCCCTATTTGTTTATAATGGTGGTAGATGTGCTAAGCAAAAACTTCTCTAATATGTTGTCGGAGGGGTCCATAAAAGGAATTAAGGCTGCTTCCACCCTTGAGCCAATTGTGATTCAACAATTTGTAGATGATACTTTTCTATTTGGGAAAGCCTTAGTGATGGAAGCTAGGAAATGGAAAAATTGTCTCAACAATTATGTTGCTTGCTCTAGACAATGCATTAACTACAATAAAAGCATGATTACTTCTTCAACAACACTCCTAACTTGCAGAATTGGGTGACTTTTATTTTGGTTTATTAGAGTGGTTCTCTCCCCTTAGTTTATCTTGGGCTACCTCTAACTATCAAAGAAGTCACTCCTGAGTTTTGGAATTCTATCCTTGAAATGGTCCAAAGGAAGCTTATTGGGTGGAAAGGCTCTCTACTTAGCCATAATGGTAAACTTTAGCTTCTTTCTACTATTCTTCAAGGTATCCCCATCTATTTCCTATCCATATTTAAGATACCTAGATATATTGTTGACAAATTTGAGAAAATCCAGAGGCTTTCCTTTGGTTGGGTATTGAGGAAAAAAAGAAACTCGCCTTGGTTAAATGGGATAAGGTTTGCCAACTGAAAAGTTGTTGGGGGTTTGGGATAAGAACCATTTCTAATTCTAATAAAGCTCTTATGGCCAAAGTGGGTTGGGATCATCTGAGGGATAGGAAGGATTGGTGTGAAATAATGAATGCAAAATACCTTTTGACCAGATCGTTGATTGTCTTCCTTTCAAACACCCACCCTATGGGATCCTTGGTTTGGAAGGGCATTTGCAGTCTTCAGGACCTTATGAGGAATGGAATCAAATGTAAGATAGGTAATGGTAATAAAATTAGATTCTGCGAGGATTCTTGGTTACTTTACTCTCTGCTGGATTCATTTGAGTTCAGGTTCTTTAAGGGTTGAGCTCAACAAGTGTTTGGTATATATATTAGTGATTATCTCCTAGGACCCTTGAGAGATAGGAAATAGAAGGAAATTATCCTTTGTTCTCCTTTATCCCCTAATCTATGTCTTCTAGCCAAGAAGCTGCAGGAGTTACTCTCACACCAAGATACCCCCTTCTCACCGTGGGGATGATTTCTTTTGGATCCATGATAATCAGGGTGATCTTATTGTTAAATCTACTTAAAAATAGTTTACTGATCAGGGGGTGGTCAATAATCTATGAAAAAAGGTTTGGAATAGATACATGATACCAAAAGTTAACTTCTTCTGGTGGACTATATGTCATAAAAAAATTCTTACTTAGATAATCTAAGGAAAAGGGGATTCTAGATCTCCAAAAAATGCCTTTTGTGTAAATGCAATGAAGAATCGGTTGATCATCTGCTAGGGATTCCATATCTCCAAAAAAATGCCTTTTGTGTAAATGCAATAAAGAATTGGTTGATCATCTGCTATTACACTGCCCCTTTGCTACTGAGGTGTGGGAGTTGGCTTTTGAAAGATTAGGAATATAGTGGATTATTGTGCAAGGACATCAAATCCTTTATTTTGAGTTGGTCTGGGCCCTTTACCCATCCGCTAACTGGTGAAATATGGAACCAAGTTCCTCACATTATATGTTGGAGCTTGTGGAAAGAGAGGAACAATAGGATCTTTAGGAACACTGAGATGAACCCAAAAGAGATGTTTGGTATAGGAGCTCAGCTCATTGAAGAGAATATCTCTCTTCAAAGGGAGAACCCCAAATAAAGGTCCCACAGAGTTGGAAATAAGTATAGTTAAAGCTTGGCACTAGAACCTAGATGCCAACTCGTTTGACAACTCCAAAATCCTAGCTAGGAGAGCCACTATTTGGAAACCTCCTGACAGGAGCTATTTTAAAATAAACTTTGATGGGGCTGCTAAAGGAAACCTAGGTAGAGCAAGTATAAGAGGTGTCATCAGGGACCACAGAGGAATGTTGGTGGTTGGTTATGCACGGGGTGGGGGGGGAGCGGGGGATTTGGTCTCCATTCCTCTATGATAGCGGAAGTTGGAGCACTTTTAAAGGGCTTATAGATAGTTGTTTCCTTAGGGATAGAAAATGTGCACATTGAAGGTGACTCTAAGTCCATTATTGATGCTATTAATTTTGATAGACTATTGGGGTGGAACACTAAGGAAATTCTTCTTGACATTAAATTCCTTGTGTCTAAATTAAAATTAAAGGTTCCCAACCATATTTATAGAGGAGAACCAAGTGGTAGACACCTTAGCCAACCTTGGCTCTCACTGTCTAGAAATTGTCCAAATGCTAACGTGATTTAAGTCTTCTTCTGCCAAATATTCAGAGTATTATAGTGAAGGAACAAAGCCCTTACTTGATTCATGATAGGAATACAACATATGCTTAGCTAGATTCTTGGGGGTTACACAAGCTTTTTCATTCGACTTTGTGGTCTTATTGTTTTGATGAGATGGATGATTAGCTAGATCGATGGGATGGATGCCAAGTGGATTTTTTCAAATTATAGAATGGAGCCCATTTGGAAAAAGGAAATCATGTTTTTTTATGACAAGTACTAGTTGATTAACTCTAAGTTGGACCGTACTTTTCATAATATCCTTATGGGGATTTTCTTAAGATCACAGAGTTTCAAATTCTATGTTTTTGAATTTGATGTGACTTGTAATTATGAGACAAAGCTCCTTTTTGTCTTTTCTTTATCTACTATTTTGGTTTCATGCCTCATAGCTTCTATCTATGGTATAACTAAAATTGACCAGCCCCTATTTTCTATCATTTTAATAGTGATTGATAAATATGGCCCCATGACTACCCTACCTAAATTTCAATATTTTTTCTATGTGGAAGGCAATCCTTCCCTGTCGATCATGTCCTTTTTGCTTAGCCATTTTTGTGATGAAATCCTCATTACTGCCTATGCTAATATTGTTACTAGGAAATTATTAACTCATGTGTGTGACCTATCCTTAAGCTTGACTCCCAAAGATTGTTGTTTATGGCTTAAAGGATTTAATGTGCAGGTGATTTTTCACCTTGTAATTTTCTTTAACATTCTATTTTTTTAGGGTTCCTAGTTATTTTGTGCGCAGAGTGATATCATGGGAGGGGATTGGGTGTAGACGAAGCCATATAATTGCAACGAATTTCACAAAGATCCATTGGTCTAACACATTTGTGTCTAAGGTGGCATTGCTCCTCTGATGGAGAGACTTGTGGGCCATGACCCTAATCTGTCAACCCAGTTCATTGACTTTTGGAAGAATTGACATGTGTCTTTGGGAGGAATCTCCTTTACAATTGATGAGGAAGTGATTGTGTAGGTGATGAGCCTCTAGAGCTCTGGCGTGAAGCATCCTAAACATTCAAAGACCCAAGACAATGCTAGTATGGACAAGTTCTTTGTGGGAGATGAGAAGTGAATGCGCAAATAGTTTGGTTTGAATGGGAGGCTCTTCCTCAACCATGGAACCAAGTGTGTCATGTGCTGATGAAATATGTCACGCTAGAAAGAAGGTACAAGACCTATTACCTCTACCATTTTCCCTTGTTAAATCTCCTTAAGCATAATGTTTTACTGAGTTTTCCCTTTTTTCTACTAATGGACCTTGAAAAATTAGTCAAAAAATGTGTGGAGTCTGCGGCTTTAAATCCTAATGAACCCACTCCCTTGTCGCTCCACTAGGGTCTTATCCTAAGACTCTACCACTTTCACCTAGCTTTATGCCCTCCAAAACCCATTTTGATCATCCAAATTGAGGAAATTAAGCCACCCATCGAGGCCAACTTATCTCCAACCGAATCAAAAGGATTTTTAGGAAAAGTCACCTAGTCCCTACTGATTCTTAGAAACCAAAACCTGCTACCAAAAAACTTAAGGGTACTGAGGGAGCTACCCAAACCAGTGTGATGGTGAGTCTATGTGACCTCGAGTCTACCTAGCTGCTAAGACTCCTAGTAAGCCTGCCTAAAAAATGAAAGGTAAGGAGGAGAAGGAGCCCCCAAATAAAGGGAAAAATCTTGTGAGGAAGGACTTGTTGGGTGATATGGTGGCGGCGGAGACTATGGTTATTGGATGTGATTCCATTATTCAGTGCTTTGGCAGGTTGGCAAAGAATAGGAAAAAAATGCAAGTCAGGGATTTGAACACTAAAGAGGAGATGTTGGACAACAAAGATAACAGAGTTGAAGAGGTGTTAGATGGAGAAGAAGGTGAGAAAGCTAGAGGTCCCTCTTCTATTCTCAACAAGGGTAAAGCTTAGAAGGAGGTTTCATCCTCTCACTCTTCAGAACCATTGGATATTGAGAAAAATGATCTCAACTACACTATGGGAGGAGGGGAGGAGCTTAGTTTGTTGAAAGAAAGAATGGACAAAATGGACAAAAAATTCAATGGTTTGACCCATTTCATGGTCAAATTAGTCCACTGTATCACTAGTACCTTGTCTACTATCATGAAGGAAGAGATGGTGATGAAGAAGGCTAAAGACCACCAGGATTGGATCAGTGATGATTTGGTTCAGCTGTTGTCAAAGAATTGGGGGAATACCAACTATTCTATTGCTAGTTTTTTGTTGGTCTGATTGTTGTTAGTTCATGTCTATTTTGGTTTTGTGTTTTTTTTTTTTTTTTAATCTTGGACTCTATTGGCCCTTGTGGTTCTTTGTGAAGGGTACAACACCTTGAAAATGTTGCTTACTGTATCAAAAACATAGGTCACCCACATGCAAAAAGCCACAATATAGCCCAAGGTGTACAATAACAATTGACAAACACTCCATAACCTCAAAAATTTTATTTCGTTGCACACATACCCACAAAATGCAATCATTAAACAAAAACCCTTCAAAAATTGATAGTAATAAACCTATAGAGAAAACACTCTTCTCAACACAACCTCCTCAAAAATTAAAACAATACACCCTTTTCAACAACACCTTCTCCAAAATGAAACAATATAGCCTAAACAATAGAACTATAATCGACATTGCACAATGGAAGCTAACACAAAGCATATAGGATTGACTATTTTATTCCATTGCAACCATAACCACAAACTGGGAGCCATAAATCAAAAAAATCATAGTACCAAATCCATGCAAAAACATACATAGAAAACACAAGCCATAAATTAGACAAGATATTTGAAACAATCAATAGTACCTAATGGAAAATCAAGAAAATTACAATCGGAAAAAACTACATAAGGTCAAGGATTTTTCCCCATTGCCAACATATCTACTAAATGCAAGCCATAAAGAGAGACCCATAGAAAATTAATATATCTATAAATATATGTATATATGTACACATATATATGTATATATACACATATATTTTCATATTAAAATATGTACCTAATATAGCCTAAAGCAGAGAACAATAATCAATAATACCTAATGTAACCAAGCATAGAGTCAACAACATTAATTATTTTATTTTGTTCCAACCATAACCAAAAAATGAAAGCCATAAATCAAATAACATTGGTTTCAACAACCACCTAGATGCAAAAAGCAACAATATAGCTTGGGCTATACAATGAGAATCGACCAAAACTCCATAACCTTAACAATATTAATCTTACCTATATATATGGATATTAAAATATATGCAATATAGCCTAAGGTAGTATATTGATATTATAATGTATGCAATATAGCCTAAGGGAGAGAAAAATAATCAATAATACCTAATGGAACCAAACATAAATTAACAACATTAATTATTTTATTTTGTTCCAACCATAACCAGAAAATGAAAGCCATAAATTAAAAAAAACATATGGAATTGACTATTTTATTCCATTGCAACCATAGCCACAAAATGGAAGCCATAAATAAAAAAAATCACAGTGTACCAAATCCATGCAAAACCATAAAAAAAAATGCAAACCATAAATCAGACAAGATATTTGAAATAATCAATGGTACCTTATGGAAAATAATATAGTTACAATCGACAAAAACTGCATAAGGTCAAGGATTTTTCCCCATTGCCAACATATCCATTAAATGCAAGCCATAAAGAGAGACCCACAAAATACATATGTATGTATGTATGTATATATGTATGTATGTATGTATGTATGTATGTACACATATACGTATATATATTCATATTAAAATACACCCAATATAGCCTAATGCAGAGAACAATAATCAATAATACCTAATGTAACCAAACATAGAATCAACAACATTAATTATTTTATCCTGTTCCAACTATAACTAAAAAACGAAATCCATAAATCAAACAATATTGATTTCAACAGCCACCCAGATGTAAAAAGAAACAATATAGCCCAAGCTATACAATAAGAATCAACCAGAACTCCATAACCTTAACAATCTTAATCTTACCCATATATATTGATATTTGTGTATATGTTAATATGTTAATCAAATTGAAACAAATAACACAAAAGATAGAACTTTAAACTGAAGAAATTGAAATGAAATTAAAATATAAACAGGAATTCTTCAGAAGCATTCCATCTTTCTCTATCTCCAGAGATTTGTTTGAAGCTGCTGCTCTCAAATTGTGTAAGCTTGGCTTTTCCAAATGACAATTTGCAGAATGAGTATGCAAAGGAAGTTCTCTATCCTATATGTTGGTGGAGGTGAGAATGCTGGCGGATATGCACAGGAGCTGTGAATTATGCACAGGGGTTGTAAATTGAAGATGCTATGATATGAAATAGATATGCCATGATATGAACTACTATTATGCTATGCTATGAAATGAGAATGCTGTAAATGCTAAAAGGCTATGCTATTGCAATTTGGCTATAGTTTTTATGTTGAAAGCTTCTATATGATTTCAAAGACCCGACAGTCCTATGTATAGCTTTTCTCAGGAAAAATCCTGGCTGGCAAGGATCAACGGCTGTGAGGTTGTCTGGTAGATTTGAATAGTGAGAGATGGAGAGGTTGAGAAGAAGATGGAAGAGGTTGGGAGGTTGGAGAGAAGAATGGATGCCTGTCTTCAACCCATGGGAACAAGCTTACACAGAAACAAAGGAATTTAATTTTTTGTTTTGGCAGTTTGTTTCACAGCTGTTGAAGATAATGCAAATATATATATATTTTTAGACTGCAGGAATCAGGTAGCACAACCCACTATAAACTGCAGTGCGCCTGGTAAACTTTTTAACGTGACCGGCGGCGCTGGCACGACACGCCCTCCGGTACCACGGGACGGGGGGAGACTAGAACTTGTGACCAGCAGAGCCGCAACGAAATTACTTAGCCAACCAAGCTAGGGCCCCCGCCCTAAGATAATGCAAATATTAAATAAATAAATTTATTTAATTTTATTTATGTGAGTTTGATTTTTGATTTTAGCACTATGGAAGATTAAATTAAATATTGGAATATTTAATTGTGATGTGACTTTAGAAGAATTAATTAAATATTTTAGAATATTTAATTATGAATAGATATTAGAAGAATTTAATTAAATATTTTGGAATATTTAATTGTGAATAGATATTAGAAGAATTTAATTAAATATTTTGGAATATTTAATTGTGAATAGATATTAGAAGAATTTAATTAAATATTTTGGAATATTTAATTGTGAATAGATATTAGAAGAATTTAATTAAATATTTTGGAATATTTAATTGTGAATAGATATTAGAAGAATTTATTTAGAAGAAAGGAATATTTAATCTTTATTTGAATAAAATATTCAAGCCAAGATTATTGATAATTAATATAAATAAATCGTAATGTTTATTTAATTAATTAAGAAATGAATACGAAAAGATGATTAAATAAACTTATTTATTTAACCGAAATGAAAAAGTGAACAATATAAATAAATTATTTAAATTTATTTATATGTAGATGAAATTCGGAGATTTAATTAAATATTAATTAATTACCAGACTATGTGATGTGACCATTTTTAGGTGTATACATTCTGCCCCTCTTTGAAGTGATGTGTTTTACGCATTGCTTCAAAGAATTTTAAAATTTACCCTAGATGTTGATTGTCAAATGTTGATAGGTGTATGCCCCCTCGAACGATAAATCGATAATATTTTGATTTTTGTGAATTTTTTTGAATTTTTTTTAGATTTTTGAAATATTTGGATTTTTATGATTTTAAAGATGTCGATTCATCATTTGAAAATAATAATGTGAAGAAATTGACCCGGAGAGATGTGAAATGAAAATTCATGACTAAAATTGCCCCTGCTGTGTTAAAATGTGCTAAAATCCACCAATTTTACCCTTAAATAGGTTAAAAATGTCATTTTCCATGTCATTTTCCATTTTAACCTAGTAAAATTTGTAAATTTTGAGCTCTGGAGTGAGAAAGATGGCACTTTTGATTCACTAGCACCGTTTCGAGCGTATCTGACGACATCAACAGCCAGTGCACAATGGACCACCAGTATGTACCCCATGAAACTCTTGCTTTTTGAAAATTTTCTGTTTGTTGCACATTTTTCGATGTTTTGATTATAGAAAACTGTGTTTTAGCGCCCTTAAGAGTTTCCATAGCACCCTTAACAATTTCTATAGCGCATATAATCCTGTAGCGCATTTGATAACTTTTGTAGCACCCTTGATCATTTTTGTAGTGCTTATAATCCTATAGCGCATATGAAGATTTTTGTAGCACCTTTGATTAATTCTATAGCACCCATGATCTTGTAGTGCGTATGAAGATTTCCGTAGCGCCCATGATGTTTTCTGTAGCGCCTTTGATTGAAAGTTGTTATGAGTGATAAATTTGTCCCAAAGTTGTTGGAAAACAAATAAGAACTAATAGATTTGCTTTTAAAGATGTTAAAAACAAATAGGGCTGATAAGTTTTCTTCTAAAGTTGTTAAAAACAAACGTGATTTTGATTATCTACTTTCCATGATGATGAAAAACAAACAGTTTGATTGATTTGTTTGCTTCTAAGGTTGTTAAAAACAAACATGATTTTGATTATCTACTTTCCATGATGATGAAAAACAAATTATTTGATTGATATGTCGTGATGATTTGATATTGATGTTTGCTTTGTCATGATGTGTTAACAGGGGAGATTGGGCATTTTGCAGTCACGGGAGACATTCCTGCGCACATGGACATTGATTCCACATCTATTACAGTCTGATCAAGATGTGATCAAGGCCTATGGATTGAGTTCGTTACTTACAGAGCTTTATTGACAACACTTGCAGAGCGGTGGCATAGTGATATGAACACATTTCGTTTACCAACCAGAGAGATTATAGTGACCCCTAAGGACATATATCGCATCTTGAGGATTCCAGTGATGGGAGAGATAGTGATGTTTGATAGCTGAGAGGTTGGAGGCACTGATGCATTGAGGAGGATTTTCAGAGATGATCATATTGTCGGATATTTCATCCCATGGGCTGAGATGACATACATATCCACCTTTACCATCTGTACTTGCAAGATTCATTGGAGGTGTTTTGTGCCCTGACCATAGGTCAAAGGGGTTCATAGTTAGGTGGGCCGTGTGCTGGAGAGTATGGTGATGCAGGGGACATGGTATGCATGGGGGACATGCATGCTTTCTCACTTATATGATGAGTTACATCATATTGTATATGGTAGAGGCCAAAGTTTTGTTGTTGGTTGCTCATTATTACAGATATGGGCATGGGAGCACTTTGTTGTTTTGCGACCATTGACTTGAGGAAAGCGACCAACTGGTCAAGCGTATAGATGGAGATGTGTTGATATTATTGCTTAGCCGAGACTGGGCAAACTGGAGCATTGGTAGCGCCTCTTAGATGATCTCGATACAGTATGTTGGTGGCCATATTTAGATTGTGAAGCATGGCCAAAGGATGCGAGGGAGATGCCCTATGTCTGTACATCCAGATATCTTGTTGGGCGTACTCCATGGATTATTGATAGATTTCTTGCTGGACAAGTATGTCGACAGTTTGGATGGATTTAGGGTATGCCTATGGGTTCCGTGATTTATGCACGACGACAGCCAGAGCTTACAGTATGGGGTCCATAGATTTCCTATGAGGCAACAATTACAGAGTTCACTAGTTTAGGAGTGGTGATGTGGGATTACCGAGTTGATGTCCTTGATGTAGGGACAATGCTAGAGTATAGCCAGTATGTGTTAGAGCATCCTGCACCACGTATGTTTGATCCAAATGAGCCTATTTCTCCTGTTGCTGCACAAAGACGACGACATATAGATTCAACTTTAGAGGGTGACGATTCAGAGGGAGGGGATGATGATGAGAGTGGAGGAGATGATGATTCAGAGGGAGATGATGATTTAGAGGGTGGAGGTAGGGGTGGTGGTGGTAGGGGTGGCAGGAGAGGTGGTAGGAGAGGTGGTAGAGGTGGACCACAGATGAGACATACGGATCCATCACCTTCAGTAGATCCAGTGGTGTCAGGTCAGATATCCTCTCTATAGAGTACAATGCAGAGCTTATAGAGTTAGCTAGCACAGGCACAAACCCTTATCACATAGTTGTAGGGACAGTCGACTTCAGTTACTACTGAGAGGGATATAGCCAGACAGTGGGGTGAGCAGGCCATTGCTTTGGCGGATAGTCTACAGAGAGTAGTAGCTAGCACCCTACCTAGTGATATGATGAGAGAGGTGACCAGAGCCACTCGGGAGGCTGAGTTTTATAGGACTAGATACCATGATGCTATTCCACCTGAGCGGAGGGAGAGTTATACACAGTCACGGTCTACCCTTAGTTACTCTCGGACTACCAGTAGGGGTGTGACAGCCATTACCTCCAGGAGGGCCATCAGGGACAGGCGGAGTAGGTTGATCAAGTACAGGTGGTACAGGTCCATCAGGTGTAGGTGGTACAAGTCCCAGACCAGCACCATCAGAGGATAGCACTACCTAGTGTAGTTTACATGATGCTTTTGTAATACTTTGTTTAGACATTTGTATACACCCTGAGATGATCTCATTTTTGATGATGTTATATCATGTGTAGTTGACATCCTTGTACATTTTGACATTCATTTTTGAGATATATGAAATGTAGTGATGATTTATGATGAGATAAATGCGTCTATTTTTTATTTGCATGATGTGTTATGATATGATGGTTTTTTATGGTTATGATGTATATGTATGCATGATTTATGAGATGAAATAAAATCTATTGATGAATGATTATATGAATATAATTTATGAATGCTTATAAATGTTTTAATTATGATGTACACTTTGATTTTATAATTTTCTGATGCAAATATGTATGAAATGATGTTTTTGTGAATGTCAAAATATACTCATTCATGTATGCGAAAATATATGAACCATTTGATACTTTGCCAGCTTTTTGGGAAATCTATGAATGCAAAATGTAGATTCTAACATGAATGCAATCTATAATAACCGTGCAGGATATCCATATAATATTGCCATTTGGAGAGCTTATTTTTTCTTTTTATATCATCATAGAGCTTTAAAATGTTGAAAGTTAATACAAGCATCAAAGAGTATGTTAGCACCAGTGATGACCTAAGTATTTCTTTCATGATTTTTAATATAGTAAGTTAATACAAGCATCTAGGTATAATTAAACTGAGATGACCTAAGTATCGCTTGCATAAACAGACAAGAGTTAATCCGTTTTCCATGCAAATTCTGAAATGTCATCAATGATACATAGTAGAGCATGTCTCGCGACCAATTTGCATAGTACTAATGATTTCCTCGCAAACAAAAGACAAATAAAAATCATTCTCCTTCCTTTCTTTTCTAGTTCAGTACATCATCGATTTGCTCCAAAGATATGATAGAAAATCAAACAACCATTCCAATCTTGCTTAAAATATTTCAAACATTATTCAGATTAAGATCATCCAAATTTGGTTATCATCATTGATGTTCTCATTTTCTATAGTTGTTTGGATCATTTTATTTTGATGTCAATTGACATTGAATAAGCATGTTGTGGTTGATTTGATATGGCAATTTTTGTTGCATTTTAGCCAACTGTCTTGTGTCTGTTTGTGATGTTTAAAAAAAAAGCTTGTTGCCCCTCTCTTGTTCAGTCTATATTTTAGCTTTTTCCCCCAGTGTAAACACAACCTAAAGATGAAAGATATGTACAAATTTCATCAAGCCATGATGAAACATAAGGACCCCATCATATGATGTGAATATGAAAGATATGTACAGATGTTAGATATGAATGGTTGATGCTGAAAATGAATGCAAGACATAAAATAATAGATGGAAGAGCCCATTTTGATCACAAGTAGCACCTATTTACTAGGTTTTCACCACTTGTTTTTATTGCACTTTTTCAGGATTTTTCTGATTTTTTTAAATTTTTTTAGGACTTTTTATAATTTTTTCTATTTTTCAGGACTTTTTATGATTTTTTGGATTTTTTTCAGGACTTTTTTCTGATTCAGACATAAAATTTCTTTAGATGAATGCTATTGATTGGATCTTCAAACATGTCCTCTTCTGACGTTGATAACTGATATGCACCAGAACCGTATGCTGCAATGATGACAAATGGACCAAGCCAGTTAGGTTCAAATTTCCCTTTCTTTTCTCTGTCTTGCTGATTATGGGGATTTTCTCTCAAGAATAAGTCACCTACTTGAAATGTCCGCGGTTTAACTCTGTGATTATAGGTACAAGACATTACCTGTTGATAACCCTTCAAATGATCAGCTACATGTTGACGTTTTTCATCTAACAGTTCCAACTCTTGCAGATGAGAAACTCTATAGTCTTCATCACTTATCAATCCCTTAAGTGAGACCCTAAGCGAGGGTATTTCAACCTCTAGTGGTAAGATTGCTTCTATTCCATAGACCAAGGCATATGGTATAACTCCTGTTGGTGTGCAAATGCTAGTTCTGTATGCCCACAAAGCTAGATTTAATTGGACATGCCAATCATGACCGGCGTCATTTACTGTCTTCTTCAAGATCTTCAAGATTGTTTTGTTGGAAGCTTTTGCTTGACCATTACCCTGTGGATAGTAAGGTGTAGAGAACCTGTGTTGGATGTGAAATCTTTCACAAAGTTCATCCACATCCTGATTCTAGAAAGGCCTCCCATTATCAGTAATGATAGAACTAGGAATTATATATCTACAAATGATGTAATTTAGGATAAATGAAGAGATTTGTTTACCAGTAACAGTTGTCAGAGGAACATCTTCAATCCATTTTGTAAAATACTCCATAGTTGTGATAATAAATTTATGCCCATTTGATGATGAAGGACTTATTTTTCTAGCAAGATCTAATCCCCACTGAGAAAAAGGCCATGTCGGAGTAAAAGGTTGCAGTTCCTGTGTAGGTGCATGAATAAGATTCCCATGGATCTGACATTTAGAACACTTCTTGACAAAAGTAAAAGAATCTTTCTCCATGGTAGGCCAATAATATCCCATTCTGACAAGTTTCTTGGCTAAGGATAAACCACTTGAATGAGTTCCACAAATACCACCATGAACCTCTTGTAAGGCTTTTTCAGATTCATCACGTTCAAGACATCAAAGTAGTGTACCATCAAGACCATGTCGGTAAAGGATATCGACAATTAAGGTATAATGAGATGATTGGTGTATGAAGTTCCTTTTTTGGTTTCGAGATAAATCCGGAGGTAAGATGTTGTCTTTCAGGTAGGTATAAGTCTTGCCATATAAAGGTGAATTTGAACCAGTTAAATGACATATGACTTGGGTCTCAGGATTATCATAGGCGGGAGAAAACAATTGTTCCACCAAGAATTCATGCTTAGTTTGATCTTCTGGTAGTTGTAATAAAGAAGCAATTGTAGCCATTGCGTCCACAGCTTTATTATCAATCCTTGAGATTTGTGAAAACTTGATTGACACAAAATACTTTTTATAATCATCCACCATGTTCTTGTAAGGTAGCAACTTATCATCTTTAGTTTGATAATCATCATTAATTTGATTAATGACAAGTTGTGAATCATCGTAGACTTGTAGCTCTATAATCTGCCATTCCAATGCTATCTTCAATCCTATGAGCAATGCCTCATATTCAGCTATGTTATTTGTGCAAGGAAACATCAACTGATATGATCGTGAAATGGTATGTCCTTCAGGTGTAACAAAGAGAATCCCTGCCCCCGAGCCATATTGTGTATAAGATCCATCAAAGTATAATGTCCATGATTTCTGAATTGTTGTTGTGAAGACATCTGCATCAGGAAACTCAATGTGCATTGGATTTTCTTCTTGTAAAGGTGCTTCAGCCAACTGATCTGCAATGACTTGTCCTTTAATAGATTTTCGATCTACATAGTGAATGTCAAACTCACTTAAGATCATTACCCATTTTGCAAGTCTTCCTGTTAAAGTAGCTTTGCTTAAAAGATATTTCAGTGGATCAATCCTTGTTATCAACTTAACTGTATGAGCCAACATATAGTGTCGCAACTTTTGAGAAGCAAACACCACTGCGAGGCAAGCTTTTTCTATGAAAGTGTAATTTAATTCATGCCTTGTTAAAGTTCTGCTGATATAGTATATGGCCCTTTCTTTACCTGTAGAATCCTCTTGGGCTAGTAATGCTACTAAGGATACTTTTGTTGCTGAAAAATAGAGTATGAGTGGCTCTCCTGGAATGGGTGGAATTAAAATTGGTGGGTGCATAAGATATTGCTTGATCTGATTGAATGCTGCTTCACATTTGTCTTCCCATTTGAATGGAACATTTTTATGCAATAAATGTGTAAATGGTAAGCTTTTGTCTGCCAGTTGAGCTATAAACCTTCTAATGGATTGTAGTCATCATTGCAATGATCGAAGCTGACTAATATTTCGTGGTGGCGGCATGTCCATTATAGCTTGTACTTTTTTTGGATCAACCTCTATGCCCTTTTCTGAAACAATGTATCCTAGGAGTTTTCCAGATGTAACATCGAAGACACATTTCTTTGGATTGAGATGAACATTAAACTTCTCCATTCTGGTAAAGATTTTTTACAAGATTTCTAGATGTTCTTCTCATGTGTGAGATTTGGCAAGTAAATCATCAACATAGTCTTCCATGAATGTGTGCATCATGTCATGAAAAATGGTTGTCATTGCTCTTTGATAAGTGGCTTCGGCGTTCTTTAACCCAAATGGCATTACATTCCAGCAATAGGTACCCCAAGGGCATGTGAACGCTATTTTATCTTGGTCCTCTAGTGCAATATTTATCTAGTTTTATCCTGAAAATCCATCCATTAATGAATACATTGCATGGCCAGCAGTTAAATCAACAATCATGTCTATGTTTGGTAAAGGAAAGTCATCTTTGGGACAAGTCTTATTCAAATCTCTGAAATCTGTACAAACTTTGATCCTTCCATCTAGTTTTGAAATAGGTACAATATTGGAAATCCATTTTGCATAGTCAATAGTCAGAATGAATCCAACATCTAAAAGCTTCTTTAATTCCTTTTTAACTAATAACGCAACATGTGGATGCATTTTTCTGAGCTTTTGCTTCACAGGTTTTTCCCCTGCCTTGATAGATAAATTATGCAATATTAGATTAGGATATAACCCTGGCATATTAGCATATGACCAAGCAAAGTTGATTTGATTCTCCTTCAAGAACTCCATGAATTTCAAGACTTCTTCAACTGTGAATGATGCTGCAATTTGCAAAAATTTTGGCTGCTCTGCTGTACTTATATTGATTGATTATGTTGGTTCGATCAAAATAGAAGATCTTTCATGATAATGATTGGGAAGAGTGTCAAGTTTCTCATCCTTCAGTGCCTCAAAAAGGTTTTCACTGTCGGATTCACTCTTTATTTTTCTCTTGTTGTGATCTATCACTATCATTTTTCAGTTTTCACCAATAGATCCATCTTTTATTTCATTTATTTTGTAGCTAAGAGACTTGACACCCTCTTTATCAAAATCATGAGTATGAAATTATTGGATGAAACAATTGTTTTCTTCATTAGAAGAACAAAGGAAATTCATAATGTCCTCATCATCATGAAATGTTGGAATGTGGATAGATGCATCATTGCCCCAATCGATAAGTTCCGGATAAACTAAAGGCATGGGATCATTAGATTGGATAAGGTCTTGAATTGTCAAAGTCATGATGCGGCTATCATCCTCATGGTAGACAAGGTCTATGATGGTATTCTCCTGTTGATCGTCAATCTCGTTAAAATCTGAATCGTCCTCACTTGAGTCATGATCGCTTTGTATAACATAATCAAGTGGAGGCTTTGAACCTTTTCCTTGTATGAGAACAGGTGCATATTTGTGTATGGTATCAACTTGTTTGTCTCTCCAAAATTCATCATTATAAATGGTGTCCCATTTATATTCATTAGAATCAGTATCTGAACTATTCTGCAATTGGAAAACTGATTCATGAGGTTTATTTGACATTGATCCTCCTGTATGAGTTGATTGTGCTTGCTGTGAAGTAGATTCTTCTTAAGCTTTACTATATCCAAGTCCTGTTTTATCACTTGGATGTATTGAAATAGGTTGAATTGGTTCCATGATTCCTTCTCTTCTCTTTCCTATAGGACCATTTCCTTCATAGCCCATTTTCTGTATGATAGCGTACCTCTTACCATATTGTTCTATAGGTAACTTAATGTGCAAGAAAGATTCATCTTCATCTTTGTATAGCCAATTTAGGATGTCCCTATCTTCAGCTTCTTCTTTAGTGTTGTTGGCTCTAATAAATTTTCCATCAAACTTTGTGATTGGAATAGAAGCTTGGGATGTAGAGGCTGTTGCAATCTTTTGATTTGATAAGGTTGGCTACCCATGTGACCTTGGAGAAGGAGGTAAGGTAGAAAGAGATAGTGAATATTCGCCTACTCCTTTGTCTTTAAAATTTAGCCTAGTGTCAAAATTCTTTGTCAATTCTTGCAGTTGTCCTTGTAAATTGGAAGAAGAAATAGCAAGAGCCTCCCTATTGTGTGGCACAAAGGCATCTTGAGTTGCTCAAAGATTTGAACAAGTTTGGGTACTATTGTAATCAGCTTGTATAGTTATTTCCTATCCATCATATGGAAACTTGATGCATTGATGATACGTTGATGGTATTGCTTGCATATCATGAATCCATGGACGACCCAAAAGCATGTTATAGGAAAGATCCCAATCTAGAACCTGATAAAATGTGTTCTTCACAATAGGTCCCACTCTAATAGGTAGCAATATTAGTCCTTTAGAAGCTCTTTCTTCATCATCATATGCCTTGATAGTTATTTTCCTTCGTGGATCAATAGAATTTTCTGAAATTCCCAAGGCATTTATTAGCTTTAAGGTACAAATGTTTAAACCGGCTCCTCCATCTATTAAGACACGTCTAATTTGGTGTTTATGGATCATGACTTCAAGATAGAGCGATGAATTATGTGGATGTGCCATGGAGGCATCATCTTTTTTGAAAAATGAAAGACAAGTGGGGGAAGAGAAATGTCCCACCATGGCTTGAAATTTGTTTACATCCAAATCAGTGTCAACAGTTGTGTTTACAAGAGCTTCTTCTAAAATATTCTTATGTATGGGGGATATTTTGAGAAGTTCAAGGATGGAGATTTGAGCTAATGTTTTTCTCAATTGATCAACCAGATTATATTGACTTGGAGGGGAAATAGTTGTTTTAGATGAACTTCCTTTTAAAACAACTTTTTCTTGTCCTCTCGTAGTCACATTCACCTGTTGATATTCTTGTTTTCCCTTGATTTTGATAACATTAACCTGTTGATCATCAATATAGATGTGACGGATTATATTGTCTTCAACATTATTTATGCTTTTGGCTTTTGCATCTAATGTTTCCCCCTTTTGATAATTTGGTAAAGGATCTTTGAATGCTTGATGATCATCATTGGTATGGTGTCCTTCAATTGAAATAATGCCATTGTCAATTAAATCTTGTACTAGATTTTTCAAAGCTTGACAATTATTCATTCTATGACCCTTACATTGATGATAATTGCAATAATACGAGTCATTCCACGATGGTGGTTTGACTCATGGTTCATAATCTCTTTGTGGTGGTAAGGTGATAACCTTATTATCAAGAAGCTCTTTGAGAGCAGACTCAAGAGATTGGCCCAAAGTGGTAAAATTTCGTCGATTTGAAAAGAATGGAGGTCTGGACGGATTTGATGTTTGGGTATTGCTGGGATTGTTATTGAAATTACCACGATTATCCTTGGTGTTTTGATTGGTCATGCTTTCTTGCTTGGAGGTTTGTCCTTGTTGATTTTTGCTTCCTTGTTGGTTGGTATTTGCTTGTTGATTGTTTCGTGGAGCACTTGATAGATTAAAGATAGATGATCTTGTTCATAGATTATTTGCATCTACTATACCATCATTGAAAAAAAAAATATTTCTATTCCAAAACCTTGTTTTATCATTGTTGTTTTGGTTAGATGTACTTGGATTATCAAGTTTTATCACTCCTTGTTTAACCAAGGTCCCTTCAATGGTGATTGCGTTTTCAATCAACTTTTCAAAGTTATAAGGACAATGAAGATTAAGCCTATAGCTTAATTCTTGATCTAAGCTATTGATAAAGATATCCATCTTTTCCTTTTCAGGAATAGGATGGGAATATCGTGCGAATAACCTTCTCCACCTTTGCAAGAACATAGTGAAGGGTTCTCCTACTTTTTGTTTCACTTTACAAAGATCAAGCATTGTTATCTGATGTTGAATGTTATAGGAGTATTGTGATATAAACTGATTTATTAACTCCTCAAAGGTTTTGATGGGTGGAGTGATCTTAGAAAGCCACTCCATGGATTGTACACCTAGACTTCATGGAAATAATCGCATTAAGTATCGTCATAGGCAAATTCTAGACTCATATTTCGGAAATCCCTCACATGGTCAATGTGATCAGCTTTTCCATTGTACCTATCATATTTAGGGATTTCGCAATCTTTTGGAAATGGGATCATTTGAAGACTCCTATCAAATGGATAAGGAGATATGTCTTCCAAAACATACTTCTTTGTTGTACCCCCTTGCATCTCTTTTATTTGCCCTTGTAATTATTTTATCTGTTGATTAAGGGCACTAAAGTCATTAGGAGGAGTTTTAGGATTCTGTTTAATCCCTTCTATATCAAAATTGTGAGGTAACTTAGCTCCTTGATTAGCTAATGAAAGAAAATATCTTTCCTTGTTTCATTCTAAAATCCTTTCCATAAGAGTATGGAATTGGGGATCTTGTTCTACTTCTTGAAGCTTTTCTTCTGTTAATTTGTCAACATTAAATGTATCCTCTTCTTTCTCAGTATGGTCACCCATTTTGCTTGTAGTGGTTTCTCCCTAATCTTTTTCCATGTGTTTTTGAGATCTTGTGAAGACAGGCATAGGTTTTGTTCCAAATTCTACTCATTTTTTATCAAAAGAATGAAATAGTGCAATTATGTGATATATATGAAAGTCAGGATAGAATGAAGATTCTATGACTTACAACGGTTTCTAATCTTTAGCTTGTGTTGTTCCCTAATTGAAAGGATGAAAATCCTATTGATGGGAATTTAAGCAAAAGATCAAGAAAATGATGATTTTGCACTTTATGAAGTTTTGATCATAGCTTTGTAAAAAGATGGATTTTGTAATGGATGCCTAATGTGATCTAAGTTCTCTATTGCAAAATTTGATTTGGATGAGTAGAATATTCAATTGCAGGTTGGGGAATATAGCAAAAACGAATGCGTTGACTATGGTTATGCCTTTGAGAAAGGGCTCTTCTTTGAAAGAAAGCTTGTGAATACAAAGGTTCTATAGTATAATCATCAAAAAGACCTCTAACACAATCATGATACCTATGAAGAAAGGTTCTATATTTGAGTAAAACTTTTCATCTTTGATATAAGAATTGTCTCTTCTTCAATAGTTTCTTGTGGTTAAGGGGTTTCTTTGGCTTTTTAATCCTTTTGAGAAAGGACTTCTTAACAATGGTTGTGGATTTCCAATCTCGTAACATGGGAGTAATCAATGTGATCTTGAGTTTTGGATGATCTTATCTGAATTAGTGTATTGAAAACACATCAAACAATTTGTAGAATAGTTGTCTTAAGTCCTATGCTAAACATCAAGTGTATGACCAAAATGTTTTTCAAAAATTGCTTTAACGGGTTTTACACATGATAAGCATTTCAAACAGACTCACTCTTAGTACTCAATTAGGTCATCATAGTAATCAACAGCCCACATCTTAAAACTGCATTGACTCACACAACCATGTCACCCCCGAAAGGGCGCCCTTGTTTTTGTCTTTTCCAGGTGCATACTTAGAGTGACGGAAGTGGATACCGGATCCCTTGAGCAAACAATCCTTGGCAATTATATGGTGAGTATCTTGGGGGTAGATTCTTCCCTCCCTTGCACTATGATTAATATGATGTTCGAAAACTGACAAGTTAGATACTACACTAAGTTCTTAGTAAGGGTTTCCATTCGGTGCGGCAAATGATAGACTCCCTCAAGAGACCTCCCTACCTTTAGAAAAAAGGCTTTGGGGATGGTTATCAATGCACACTACCGTCGAATGGGATTTTCATCAACCATCCACATTTGATTAGAGTGGGTTGGAAAACTTGGCTTTAGTTGTTCCCACTTAGGTCGTTCCCGTAGGGTGAGTACTTTTTCCCACTACGGCAAGCCTTCTAAATGGTGTTAATAAAACAGGAAATTGCATAAAGGGAAAATGATGAGTTTGGCATTTTGATCACCTAGTTAAGGGGAGAGCATAGGCCTATCACCGTTTAAAACAAAGCAAACAAGGATTGAATTTTAAGCCCAAAATAAAAGTTTGCTATGCTAAGTGAAGATGTTACTTCACACAAACATAGAGTTCATTTTAGTCCCAAAGTGAAATAATGAAATGTCTACCCTAGGATTGCTTCATTTTATTTATATGACTACCCTAGGATTGGTTCATTCCATTTATATGTCTACCCTAGGATTGCTTCGTTTTAAGTTATGACTACCCTAGGATTGCTTCATTCCAATTTAAATTTATTAACTGTCCGTGGTTGTGTCGGATTCAGTTAAACTGTATTTAGCTTATAAATTATAGTTTGCAGGTTTTTGAAACATGCGCTATAATAGTCTTCATGGACGCTGCAAGATTCTTTACAAACACTGCAAAAATCTTCATAGGCGCTGCAGGATTCCTTAAAGGCGCTGCAGGATGGCTTAATAACGCTACAGGATGGATCAAATGCACTGTAGGATTGATCAGGAGCGGTGCAGGATGACTCAAATGCGTTGCTGGATTGATTAAGAGCGTTGCAGGATGGCTCAAATGCGCTGCAGGATTCTTCACGGGTGCTAAACTGGGTATGAACTTTCTGAAATGTGTTTCTTGCACTAATCCACTATTTTTGGCCATAACTTGTCAGAGAAACCTGCAAAAAGATATGAGAATTGGGGGCAAGAGCCCCCATGGTGGGCACCAAAAATGTGTATATGTTAATCAAATTGAAACAAATAACACAAATGATAGAACTTTAAACTGAAGAAATTGAAATGAAATTAAAATATAAACAGGAATTCTTCAGAAGCGTTCCATCTTTCTCTATCTCCAGAGATTTGTTCGAAGCTGCTGCTCTCAGATTGTGTAATCTTGGCTTCTCCAAATGACAATCTGCAGAATGAGTATGCAAAGGAAGTTCTCTATCCTATATGTTGGTGGAGGTGAGAATGCTACCGGATATGCACAGGGGTTGTAAATTGAAGATGCTATGATGTGAAATAGATATTCCATGATATGAACTACTATTATGCTTGTTTGTTTCACTATCTCCAGATAATGCAAATATTAAATTAAAATGATACAACATCATATCATGGAATTTAATTTTCTGTTTTGGCAGTTTGTTTCACTGCTGTTGAAGATAATGCAAATATTAAATAAATAAATTTATTTAATTTCATTTATGTGAGTTTGATTTTTGATTTTAGCACTATGGAAGATTAAATTAAATATTGGAATATTTAATTGTGATGTGACTTTAGAAGAATTAATTAAATATTTTAGAATATTTAATTATGAATAGATATTAGAATAATTTATTTAAATATTTTGGAATATTCAATTGTAAATAGATATTAGAAGAATTTAATTAAATATTTTAGAATATTGAATTGTGAATAGATATTAGAAGAATTTATTTAGAAGAAAGGAATAATTAATCTTTATTTGAATAAAATATTCAAGCCAAGATT
This sequence comes from Sequoia sempervirens, assembly GCA_007258455.2. NCBI lineage: Eukaryota > Viridiplantae > Streptophyta > Pinopsida > Cupressales > Cupressaceae > Sequoia > Sequoia sempervirens. The sequence continues at coordinate 312,113,549 of VDFB02193867.1, forward strand.
ATTGATAATTAATATAAATAAATCGTAATGTTTATTTAATTAATTAAGAAACGAATACAAAAGGATGATTAAATAAACTTATTTATTTAATCGAAATGAAAAAGTGAACAATATAAATAAACTATTTAAATTTATTTATACGTAGATGAAATTCAGAGATTTAATTAAATATTAAAAATATTTAATTAATTACCAGATTATGTGATGTGGCCATTTTTAGGTGTATACAATATTAAAATATACACAATATAGCCTAAGGAAGAGAACAATAATCAATAATACCTAATGTAACCAAACATAGAATCAACAACATTAATTATTTTATTCTATTCCAACCATAACCAAAAAATAAAAGCCATAAATCAAACAAAGCATATAGGATTGACTATTTTATTCCATTGCAACCATAACCACAAACCAGAAGCCATAAATGAAAAAACATCACAGTACCAAATCCATGCAAAACCATACACAAAAAATGCAAGCCATAAATCAGACAAGATATTTGAAACAATCAACAGTACCTTATGGCAAATCAAGACAATTACAATTGACAAAAAATGCATAAGGTCAAGGATTTTTCCTTGTTGCCAACATATCCATTAAATGCAAGCCATAAAGAGACCCACAAATTATATATATATATATATGTATGTATGTATGTATGTATGTATGTATGTACACATATATTCATATTAAAATACACCCAATATAGCCTAAGACAAAGAACAATAGTCAATAATACCTAATCTAACCAAACATAGAATCAACAATATTAATTATTTTATTATGTTCCAACCATAATCAGAAAACAAAAGCCATAAATCAAACAACATTGGTTTCAACATCCACCCAGATGCAAAAAAGCAACAATATAGCCTGGGCTACAAAATAAGAATCGACCAAAACTCTATAACCTTAACAATCTTAATCTTACCTATGTATATTGATATTAAAATATATGCAATATAGCCTAAGGCAGAGAACGGTAATCAATAATACCTAATGTAACCAAACATAGAATCAACAACATTAATTATTTTATTTTGTTCCAACCATAACAAGAAAATGGAAGCCATAAATCAAACAACATTACTTTCAATAACCAACCACATGCAGAAAGCAACAATATAGCTTGAGCTATACAATAAGAACTGGCCAAAACTCCATAACCTTAACAATTTTAATCTTACATATATATATTGATATTAAAATATACCCAATATATAGCCTAAGGCAGAGAACAATAATCAATAATACCTAATGCAACCAAACATAGAATCAACATCATTAATTATTATATTTTGTTCCAACCATAACTAGAAAATGAAAGTCGCAAATCAAACAACATTACTTTCAATAGCCACCCACATGCAGAAAACCACAATATAGCCTGAGCTATACAATAACAATCGACAAAAACTCCATAACCTCTACAATTTTATTTTGTTGCAAACATACCCACAAAACACAAACATTAAACACAAACCCTACGAAAATTGATAGTAACAAACCCATACAAAAACACTCCTTTATCAACACAATCTCCTAAAAAATTGGAGTAATTCATCCTTGTCAACAACACCTTCTCCAAAATGAAACAATATAGCTTAAGCAACACAACTATAATTGACAATGCCCAATGGAATCTAAAACAAAGCGAATAGGATTCACTATTTTATTCCATTGCAACCATAACCACAAATCAGAAGCCATAAACCAGACAATATTGGTTTACAGACTGGCCCAAACTAAGAAACCCTCAAAACACAAAAAATGACAAATAGGAACCCATGCAAAACCATAAACACAAAATGTGAACCTTAAACCAAACAATACTCATTTTCACAAACAATATAGTTTTTTCTCAACAACCCCTTATCAAAATTAGAAGCAATCGATAGTACCTTATGGAAAATATAATGAAACCATATGGGAAATGGTTTTAAACATATCCACCTCTTGTCAGTTGTTTCAAACAAATCTCTTTCCACTAGCTTTCTTTGGGTTGACTTGTTTCTCCAAGCCTACAAACATATGCAAATAATAGAAACCACAAACACAAACCCACAAAAAATCATAGTATCAAATCCATGCAAAACCATGCACACAAAATGTGAACCATAAACCAGACAAGGTATTTGAAACAATCAACAATACCTTATGGAAAATCAAGCAATATAACCGCCAACCACAAATCAAACAATATCGCCAAGGGTTTCTTCCGCATGTAGCTCTTCCCACTTGCTTCAAACACACATCTTCTCACCAACTTTCTTGCACAAAAATAGGAAAAATATTATCACATGCGACACTTATATTTTGCATTTCCAACCATCCACCCTTGCAAAAAACACAAAATAACCTCCACTCACCTTTGCAAAAGTTGCACAAAGCTTAATCCAACTTGCACTCTCACAGAAGCTTACCCTCATTGCTCACAGCTCTCATATCAGGTAGAGCAACAACATGACACCAAACAATGCCTTATTGAAAATTTCCCAAACATTTGTTTTGTTCCCTGAGGTGTTAAACGATAGTTTTTATTACGATGATCCCCAATACATGCAAAGCATACAACAATTAATGTTGACGTGAACCATCATTTAATGTCCACACCCTTCTCTATCCACACAACCCGACAAATGCCACCTTTTCCACGGCCATCAAAAGGACAAAAATTTGGGAGGTTGACGAAAATTCTAATTGAAGTTATAACCCACTGCCACCTTTTTCTTGATCACCAAAAGCCTGAAAAATGGCAAGGCTGATGAAAATTCCAAACAAAGTTAACACAAATAGCCTATTGGCTAATTAAAGAAAAAAATCATCAAAATAATAGTGACAAAGCAAAAAAATATTTAAAAACATCAATGCCATAGGGAAATGAGGTTGCATGATTGAGTCTCATACCTTATAAAAACTCGAGAGAAAATCCTCTGCAACAAATCCTTGAAATCCTTAGAGAAAAAAATGTGATTAAATTTTCTAACAAATTATCGATACAGGCTTGAGATCTCCAATATCATTAAATGGTCGTAAAATACTATATTTTTCTTTCTAACTATTAAATTTGAAAACATACATATATAGGCTACAATACCATGGAGGGGGGCTTCCTAAATTATTTCAGCAAGTATTGTTGAAACTTTTTAAGAACATTTTAAAGTGGGTGGTTCCATGAATTTTGTAGTGGCTCGTAGGTTTAAAACTTTAAGCTCCAAAATTTATGGAATCTAGCTCATCTAAGAAGGTTTCATGCTATGTTGTTGTCCATCTACAAACAAAAACATTAAAAATGACAAATAAAAAAAATTCTCTCCAAAAAAATTCTTAAATTAAATGACAGGGATCTAAAAATTCTTGATAATTAACAAGTGGTAGAAAAATCCTTTAAGCTAGAGGGAGAAATTTTGAGCCCCACACCAAATGCACCCTGTCAAAATCTATAAGCTAAAAAGTAGGGTCTCCTATTTAACAAGACAAAATTTTAATTTAACCTAGAACATTTTTCTTTTTTTTCTTGGTTTCATAAGCCCCCTAGTCCACAAAAATAGATTTTGGAGCAGCTCCCCTTCCATATTATGATAATAATTTTCATCCATCTTCTACCTCAATAACATCATGCATTTGATCTAGGTACTAACACATGGCATTTTATCATAGTAAATCCCCCGAAAAAATAATGTTGGAATATAGCTTGAGTTGGCATGTTGGTAAAAAAATCATTCTCTTGAAAGAGAGGTCACATGTTCGAACCCTACAAGGGGTAGGGTATGTATTTTATGTTTGTACTTTTTGATTTTCTTATTGTCTCTATTTTTCCTATTTTCTTCAATTACTTAACAAGTTAAGTGCTTCCTTCAACACCAATGGAAGTATGAGGTAGTCTCATATGCTACAAGCCACTTATAAGATAGGTCATGACAAATGGTGGATTATAAAAATAATATCCCACTAAAGTCAACAAAGACACAAAATCCATTTTCAAATGACCATATGTGAATTGTTTATTATAACGCGTTATCATAACAACACTTAAAACCATGCTTTTCCCAATCAAATCACTTGTAGAAAATTATAGAATACAAATTTTCTACCAACACTTTGTTTCTACAAGTTTTAGGACTCTCTCTATCTAACCAACCAATTATTAGTTTCCCCAAATACACTCAACCACATATCAAGCTTCACAACAATTACCAAACTCTATAGTACCAATTGCATGCACTATTTGCAATAAATAATGCATGCCTACACTATAAAAAATAGATAGATGCCAAATGACAAATCAACAACATTTTTTAAAATTTTGGGATCTAAAATGGTATTTGGTGATTGCGAATGGTATTTGAGACACTTTTTTAGGACTTCAAACAAAACTATTGTAAAATCTAGTTATTATCATATTCTTCCTTAAATTTGCAAATGTTAAATTCACTAGTTCTGTAGACGTCAAAATCCACCAATTCTATAACAAACACTTTCATTTAAAATAGCATAAAACTATTGTAATGTCTATATGGAAAAAGTTAATTTCAACCATTATTAAGTTAGTTTTTTGTGATTGATGTCTTATCTTGTAGAGACTCTCCTTAAACATCATTTACTTTCAAAATTAGTGTTAATGCAACATTGACATGGAACTAGTGAGTCCTTACCTTCACCTCTTCATTAACCATTTAACTCTCATAACCTTTTATCTTCTATTTATTATTTCCATTCATAAATTTTATTAAGTGTGTATTTTCAAATTGAGAAAAAATCATGAGTTTCTTACTTTTTCTCTAACATAAATTTTCACACAATGGGAGTTGTCAACTAAAATTAAATATAATCAATGAAAAAATTTATGGAACCACTTATCCTATATTTTCAAACCACATGGTGCCTTTTGCTGCACAAGCATACACTAAGTAGGAATTCATTCAGAAAATCAAGCCTTTAACCTCCTTCCATTTGATCATCTACTTATGCATTGTATCACTGATCATTTTGGCCCATTGGACCTTTGCATTATTCTGGTCATACTCAATGACCATTCTTATTATCCCAAACATCCATGCATCAAAAGTTCCACAATTCACCAGGCCCTTTATCGGACTGAGCATGAATATAATGTACTACACCTCTTCGTTGAAATCATATTTGTAGAGGTGTTGTGGTAATTTAGCAGCCATCTTGACTTTACCAGCCAGATCTTTCCATCCTTGGAAGATTACCCTCCCGCAGTTCTTTTGATTTGCATCAAATTCTTTTGCCAGTGCCTCTAGGTCTGGCACATAAATGGGTTGGGATACTAGCGATTTGAAAACCTCAGTGATGCCCTCCAAGGATAAATTGGCATAAAGCCTTTCTTGTTCCTCCACTTTCCTTGTGTTAATGTTATAATTTTGTGCACAGTTGGCCAGAAGGTTGAAATCCTCTGTGGAATAGGGGAATCCAACTGCATGATATATACTTGATGCTACTATGTTGTTCAGGATGGGATTATCCTCTCTGACATCAATTTGAGCCCTAAATGCTTCAATATGAGTATTTCCCGAATACGTATCTTTTGAAAATCCCGTGTTGTTTTACATGTTGCATGACCTAGGGAACATAATAGGTTTGAATTCTGCATCTCGCTTCTCTATGTGTGGTTGAGACATTTTTTCCTACCAATTCAAACATACCAGTCTCAAACAACAACATGCATCTATCTAGGGTTAGCATAATGTCAACTCTTTATGTTTTGAAAAAGACCACATGCCTGAACCTTATGAATTGAGACATGCATGCATAATAATTATCTGAAGCCATCATTTATCCTCTCTTTAGTTAATCATGAGATGTCTTGACGGAACAATAAGAGAGATAAAGGTTTATAAATACCTCGTGAGCGCTTCTTTAATCTATGATTTATAAGGATAAGAGTTGGCCAGGCATGTTGGATATGACGTTCCTCTGCAATCTCGCTCTGGTTTGATCTCTGGTTCACAATAAGCTTCTCACAGTAAAATTTAGGGGTCATGAATGCAATTATGTCGATTATGATGATTGATGAGGGTGAAATATGTCCTTATTTTGACCTTTTATTTACCCTTTACCCTTTCATTTCTATAGGATCCTTTGTTGTTACTCTCAATATTTGTTAATGAAGTAAGGATATTTAATAAAATGCAAAGAAAATATAAAAACTTATAAATGTATCAAAACCTTCAAATTATTTACTAATTATCTTCATGATAACAGGAGATGATTAGGTGGATAGCACGTGGGCACAAGAGGAGCATCGATGGAATAAAGATGAAATTGTTCAAGAATCGTGTCATTTTTATTAAGTTTGGGTTGAGTTGTTAGTTTGTTTCAAAATGATGTTGAAGTTTTGTAATCTATTTTTAAGTAACTTCTAAGGTTGTTGGCCACAGGCCAAAACAACCTAAACAGTCATATGCTTTTTGATCAGTATTAGTTATAAACATAGTGGCTCATAATCTCTATAAATATGTATGCCAAGACTTGAATTGATATCCATAATATATATCTATAAGTTGTTGCTTTGATCCAAAAATACTGTGATTGAAAATATTATTTGCATGAGCATTGATTAGCGCAGAGTAAACTTTTATTTCATCACCTAATGATCAGAGAAGGCAGGGCCCACTTGGTTACCTAGTGAATTACTATATCATTAGTATGTGTGTGGTAATGAGTATTTTAGTTTTAATATGTTTTTAAAATCTCTTACTATTATATTAATTTGCAATTTTTCAGTGTGTCATTAATCAATGTGTTTACGGTCACAGGTGAATTCAGCATAGTGTATTATCTTCTAATGAGTATTGACCAGTGCACTTGCTATTTCCCATGATTTAGTTTAATCTCTCAGTGCTAATTAGTGTGATTATCAATACACTTGAATTTAGCTTAGCATATTACATTTCGATTTCAGTACTTAATTATCTTCTATCAATTCATTTTCAGTGTGAGGTTTTGATTATATTTTACTATTTGGAATTAATTTGTCTTTATTATAGACTATTCCTAGCAAAATTTTTTGTCAAAGAATTGATAAGAAGTCTAAAAACTAGATTTCTAAATAAACATAGATTGTGTGTTAGC